>JAACNH010000414.1:0-224343 GCA_019447015.1 Hymenochirus boettgeri
TCACAGAGCAGAAACAGGACAGGAAGAAATGGACAATAGGAACAGGAATGGATTCACAGAACAGAAACCAGACAGGAAGAAATGGACAATAGGAACAGGACAGGATTCACAGAGCAGAAACAGGACAGGAAGAAATGGACAATAGGAACAGGACAGGATTCACAGAGCAGAAACAGGAAACAGGACAGGGAGAAATGGACAATAGGAACAGGACTGGATTCACAGAGCAGAAACAGGACAGGAAGAAATGGAAAATAGGGACAGGACAGGATTCACAGAACAGAAACAGGACAGGGAGAAATGGGCAATAGGAACAGGACAGGATTCACAGAGCAGAAACATGACAGGGAGAAATAGACAATAGGAACAGGACAGGATTCACAGAACAGAAACAGGACGGGAAGAAATGGACAATAGGAAAAGGACAGGATTCACAGAGCTAAAACAGGACAGGAAGTAATGGGCAATAGGAACAGGACAGGATTCACAGAGCAGAAACAGGACAGGGAGAAATAGACAATAGGAACAGGACAGGATTCACAGAACAGAAACAGGACGGGAAGAAATGGACAATAGGAAAAGGACAGGATTCACAGAGCAAAAACAGGACAGGAAGTAATCGGCAATAGGAACAGGACAGAATTCACAAAACAGGACAGGAAGTAATCGGCAATAGGAACAGGACAGAATTCACAGAGCAGAAACCGGAAAGGAAGTAATGGACAATAGGATCAGGACAGGATTCAAAGAACAGAAACAGAACAGGAAGAAATGGACAATAGGGACAGGAGAGGATTCACAGAACAGAAACAGAACATGGAGAAAAAAGAAATGGACAATAGGGACAGGACAGGATTCACAGAGCAGAAAAAGTACAGGAAGAAATGGACAATAAGAACAGGAAAGGATTCACAGAGCAGAAACAGGAAATGACGAAATGGACAATAGGAAACAGGACGGATCAAGATCCGAAAACAGCAGGAAGAAATGGACAATAGTAAAGGACAGGCTTCACAGAGCAGAAAACGGACATGAAGAGATGGAACAATAGGAACAGGACGGGATTCCACAGAGCGGAACAGGAGACAGGGAGACAAGGACAATAGGAACAGGACAGGGATTCACAGAGCAGAAAACAGGACTGGAAGAGAAATGACAATAGGAAACGGACTGGATTCCCAGCCAGAAAAATATACAGGAAGAAATGGACAATCAGTGAACAGGAAAGGATTCACAGAGCGAAAACACGACAGGAAGAAGGAAAATAAGAAAGGACAGGATTCACAGACAGAAAAAGAACAGGAAGAAATGACAATAGGAAAAAGGACGGGATTCACAGAGCAGAAACAGTATAGGAAGAATGGACAATACGAACAGGACTGGATTCACAGAGCAGAAACAGTACAAGAAGAAATGTACAATAAGAACAGGACAGGATTCACAGAGGCAGAAAAGGACAGGAAGAGAAAGGGACAATAGGAACAGGAATGGATTCACTAGAGCAGACAACAGAACAAGAGAATGGACAATAGGAACAGGACAGAATTCACAGAGCAGAAACAGGGAAAGGAAAGAAATGGAGAATAGAACAGGACAAGGATCACCAGAACAGAAACCAGACAGAAGAAAAGAAATGGACAATAGGAAAATGGACAGGATTTCAGAGCAGAAACAGGACCGGGAGCAATGGGACATAGGAACAGGACGAATTCACAGAGCGAAAACAGGACAGGAAGAGAAATGCGACCAATAGGAAACAGGACAGGATTCACCGAACAGAAACCAACAAAAGAAAGGACAAAGGAACGCGACAGATGTACAGAGCAGAACAGGACAGGGGCAATGGACAATAGGAAAGGGAAAGGATTCACAGAGCAGAAAACCAGGACAGGGAGAAATGGACAATAGGAAACAAGGCAGGATTTCACAGAGCAGAAACCAGGACAGGGGAAATGGACAATAGGAAAGGAAGGATTCACAGAGCAGAAACAGGACAGGGAGAAATGGACAATAGGAACAGGACAGAATTCACAGAGCAGAAACAGGACAGGAAGAAATGAGACAAGGAAAAGCGACAGGATTACAGAACAGAAACATACAGAGAGAAATGCGACAATAGGAACAGGCCAGGATTCACAGAGCAGAAACAGGACAGGGAGAAAAGCGACAGTAGGGAAAGGAAAGGATCACAGAACAGAAACAGGACAGGGAGAAAGTGCAATAGGAATAGGACAGGATTACAGAGCAGAACAGGACAGGAAGTAAGTGGGCAAATATCGGAACAGGACAGGATTCACAGAGCAGAACACAGGACAGGACGAAAAGAAATAGACAAGAGGAACAGGAAGGATCACAGAACAAGCACAACAGCGACGGGAAGAAATGGACAATGGAAAACGGACAGATCCACCGAGCCAAAACAGGACAGGAAGTAATCGGGAATAGAGGAACAGGACAGGATTCACAGAAGCGAAACAGGCAGGAGAAATGGACAATAGGACAGGACAGGATCCACAGAGGCAAAAAAACAGGACAGGAGAAGAATGGACAATAAGAACAGGACAGGATTCACAGAACAGAAACAGAAACAGGGAGAAATGGACAATAGGGACAGGACAGGATTCACAGAGCAGAAACAGTACAGGAAAGAAATGGACAATAGGAACAGGACAGGATTCACAGAGCAAAAACAGGACAGGAAGTAATGGGCAATAGGAACAGGACAGGATTCACAGAACAGAAACCAGACAGGAAGAAATGGCATAGGATCAGCGACAGGATTCACGAAACAGAAAACCAGAACAGGGAGAAATGGACACATAGCGGAACAGGACAGGATTCCACAGAACCAGAACACAGGAACAGGGAGAAATGGACAATAGGGACAGGAACCAGGATGTCACGAGGCAGAAACAGGACAGGGAGAAATGGAAATAGGAACAGGACAGGATTCACAGAGCAGAAACAGGACAGGGAAAATGGACAATGCGAAAGGACCGGATTCACAGAGTCAGAAACAGGAAAGGAGAAATGGACAATAAGAACAGGAAAGGATTCAAGATCAGAACGGGACATGAAAAGAACTAGGGACAATAGGAACCAGGACGGGATTCACAGATCAGAAACAGGACAGGAAGAAAGGGACACTCAGAACAGGAGACAGGGATAACAGAGCAGAAAAGAGGACATGAAGAAGGGACAATAGACAGGACGGGATTCACAGAGCAGAAAAGGACAGGGAGAAATGACCAATGGAAACAGGACAGGTTCACTGAGCAGAAACAGGACGGGAGCCAAATGGACAATAGAAAGGACAGGGATTCACAGAGGAGAACAACAGGGCAGGAGAAATGGAACAATAGGAAACAGGACAGGATTACACATAGCAGAAAAAGGACAGGAAGAAATGGACAATAGGAACAGGACAGGATTCACAGAGCAGAAACAGGAAAGGAAGAAAGGGAAACAGGAAACAGGACTGGATTCCACAGAGCAGAAACAGTACAGGAAAATGGGACAATAAGAAAAGGGACAGGATAAAGGGCCAAGAAACATGACAGAAGGAAAGGGAAATAGAACAGGACAGGATTCACAGGGCAAGGAAACAGTACAGGGAAGAAATGTGACAATGGAACAGGACAGGGATTCACAGAGCAAAACAGGCACAGGAGGAAATCGGGACAATAAGGAACAGACAGGATTTACAGAGCGAAACAGGACAGAAGAAAGAAATAGAGGACAATAGGAAACAGGACCAGGATTCACAGAACAGAACAGACAGGAAGAAAAGAAGACAATAGGAACAGGCCAGATTCACAGAGCAGAAACAGGACAGGGAGAAATGGACAATAGGGAACAGGACAGGATTCACAGGGCAGAAACAGGACAGGGAGAAATGGACAATAGGAACAGGACAGGATTCACAGAGCAGAAACAGGACAGGGAGAAATGGACAATAGGAACAGGGAACAGAAATTCAAAGAGCAGAAACAGGACAGGACGACAGAAGAAATGGGACAATAGGAACAGGAATGGATCACAGAACAGAAACCAGACAGGAAGAAATGGACATAGGAACAGGCCCGGATTCACCCAGAGCCAGAAACAGGACAGGAGAATGGACAATAGGGACAGGACAGGTTCACAGAAACAGAAACCGGACAGGGAGAAAGACAATAGGAAACGGACAGGAGTTCACAGAGCAAAAAACAGGACAGGAAGTTAAGTGGGCAAGAGAACAGGACAGGATTACAACAGAGCAGAAAACGAGACAGGAAGTAATGGACAATAGGATCAGGACGGATTCACAGAAACAGAACAGGAACAGGGAGAAATGGGAAATAGGGACAGGACAGGATTCTCAGAACAGAAACAGGAACAGGGAAAAATGGACCCAATAGGGACAGGACAAGGATTCACAGAGCAGAGAAACAAGGACAGGGAGAAATGGACACTAGGACAGGACAGGATTCACAGAGAAGAAACAGGAACAGGGGAGGGAAAATGGACAATAGGAACAGGACAGGATCACAGAGCAGAACAGGAAAGGAAGAATGGACAAATAAGAACAGGAAAGGTTCACAGATCAGAAACGCGGACAGAAGAAATGGGACAATAGGACACAGGACGGATTCACAGAGAGAAACAGGGCAGCGAAGAATATGAGCATAGGAAAAGGACAGGATTCACATAGCAGAACACAGGACAGGAAGAAATGGACAATAGGAACAGGGGACAGGATTCACAGAGGCAGAAACATGACAGGAAGAAATGGACAAAAGGAAACAGGACTGGATTCACAGAGCAGAAGAACAACAGGGAGAAATGGACAACAAGAACAGGACAGAAGATCACAGAGCAGAAACAGGACAGGGAAAATGGGACAATAGGAAACAGGAACAGGATTAAAGAGCAGAAACAGACAGAAAGGAAGGGACAATAGGAAACAGGACAGGTTCACAGAGCAGCAACAGTACAGGAAGCATGGCAAATAGGAACAGGACCGACTAACAGGGCAGAAACAGGCAGGGAGAAATGGACAATAAGAAACAGGAACGGATTTACAGAGCAGAACAGGACAGGAAGAAATGGACAATTAGGAACAGGACAGGATTCACAGAACAGAAACCAGACGGACGAAATGGACAATAGGAACAGGCCAGGATTCAAGAGCAGAAACAGAAAACGGGACGAAATGGGACAATAGGAACAGGCAGATTCACAGAGCAGAAAACAGGACAGGGAGAAATGCCGACAATAGGAACAGGACAGGGATTCACAGAGCAGAACAGGACAGGGAAGAAATGGACAATAGAACAGGACAGAATTCACGAGCAGAAACAGGACAGGAAGAATATGGACAAAGGAACAGGAATGGATTCACAGAACAGAAACCAGACAGGAAGAATGGACAATAGGAATAGGACAGGATTCACGAGCAGAAACAGGACAGGGAGTAATGGGCAAAAGGACAGGACGGATTCACAGAGACAAAAACAGGACAGGGAAGAAATGGACCAATTAGAAACAGGCAGGATTCACAGAGCAGAAAAGGACAGGGCAGAAATGGACAAGGGACAGGACAGGATTCACCAGACAGAAACAGGACAGGGAGATGGACAATAGGATAGGACAGGATTCCACAGAGCAGGAAAACAGTGACAAGGCAAGTAATGGGCAATAGGAAAGGACGGATTCTTACCGAGCAGAAACGACGCATAGACAAGGAAGACCAGGACACCCCATCCCCCCCCCAAACCCCCCGAACTGGATTCACAAAACAGAACGAAAAACAGGACAGGGAAGAAAGGACAATAGGAACAGGAACAGGATTCACAGAAGCAAAACAGGACAGGAAGTAATGGGCATAGGAACAGGACAGGGATTCACAGAACAGAAACAGGACAGGAAGAATGGACATATAGGACGGACAGGATTCACAGAGCAGAAACGGGACAGGGGAGAAATGGACATAGGACAGGACAGATTCACAGAACCAGACAGAACAGGACAGGGAGAAATGGGAGATAGGAAAGACAGGATTCACAGAGCAGAACAGCAGGAAGTAATGGGCAATAGGAACAGGACAGGATTCACAGAGCAGAAAAGGACAGGGAGAAATAGACAATAGGTAGACAGGACAGGACAGGATTCACAGAAACAGAAACAGGACGGGAAAGCAATGGACAATAGGAAAGCAGGACAGGATTCACAGAGCAAAAACAGAACAGGAAAGTAGGGCATAGTAACAGGACCGGATCACAGCGCAGGAAACAGAGACCGGGAGAAATGGACAATAGGAACAGGAAAGGATGTTACAGAGCAGAAACAGGACAGGGAGAAATGGACATAGGAACAGGACAGGATTCACAGAGCAGAACAGGACAGGAAGAAATGGCAATAGGACAGGACAGATTCACATAGCCAGAAAACAGGACAGGAAGAAATGTACAATCAGGAACAGGACAGGATTCAACAGAGCAGGAAACAAGGACAGGAAGAAATGGCCATCAGACACAGGAACTGTCCAGAGCAGAAAAAACAGAAAGGAGAAATGGACAATAAGAACAGGACAGGATTCAGCAGAGCAGAAACTGAAAGAAGGAAAGGACAATAGGAACAGGACAAGGCTTCACAGAGCAGAAAACAGAAAGGAGAAATGGACAATCGAACAGGACGGATTCAAGAGCAGAAACAGGACAGGCGAGAAAGGACAAATAGAAAAGGACAGGATTCACAGAGCAGAAACATGAAGAAGGAAAGGAAATAGACAGGACAGGATTCACAGAGCAGTAACAGGACAGGGAGAAATGGAAATAGAACAGGACGGATTCACAGAGCAGAAACATGACAGAAGAAAGGGACAATAGGAAACTGGACAGGATCACAGAGCAGAAGAGGAAAGGAGAAAGGACAATCGGAACAGACGGATCACAGAACAGAAACCAGGACAGGGAGAAATGGGACAATAAGAACAGGACAGATTCACGAGCAGAAAAACATGACAGAAGGACATGGACAATAGGGACAGGACAGGATTCACAGAGCAGAAAAAGGACAGGAAGAAATGGACAATAAGAACAGGAAAGGATTCACAGAGCAGAAACAGGACATGAAGAAATGGACAATAGGAACAGGACGGGATTCACAGATCAGAAACAGGCCAGGAAGAAATGGACAATAGGAACAGGACAGGATTCACAGAGCAGAAGTGTAATATACACCTGGATAATAACATGCATTAATAACACACGCTATAGACTGGATATTACCGCGCTGTAATATACACCTGGATAATATACATGCAGTAATAAACACCGCTATAGATTGGATATTACCGCCCGCGCTGTAATATACACCAGGATAATATACAAGCTGTAATAAAAAACGCTATAGATCTGGATATTACCGCACTGTAATCTAACACTGACGCTCATTAATACGGCTTAATAAATATTCTATTTTCTAAAAAACAAAGTATCAACACCAAACGAAAACTTCCAATTCCCTATCAAAAAGCACCAAATCCTGTTACCGCATCCGTTACCGTCTCTGTATTCAACAACCGTGCCATGGGGCAGACTGCTGGTCGTGTGTGCGCTGTACAATAACATGGAATTACCCAATTCAACCTTCCAGGTAGAGGTAAGTCAAGAATTATGGGCATATTCACCCTTCAAATGGAAAATTCTATCGGTAAATCACCACAAATCCCAGCAAAGAAAGAGGTAACAGAACACTAGACAGCATTTCAGGTTAGTCTTACATCTCTCAGGATTCTAAGATACAGTTTTGATGGGCGATTTGCCTGTATACAATGTTCTGTGTAAGGGGTGGACACTTTAAGACATTCATGTTACAGTGATAATAAATAATCAGTTCTATAGGAATAAAATCCAATCCTTAATAAGACCCACTGCCTAGAGATTTAGGGCCTCGTTTACCCACAGGCTACCCTATTTAATATAGGTTACCGTGACTTTAAGAAAAGGTTACAGCAAATTATTCAGAGAGCTGCAAGTGTATAAAATCCGCTTACACATCACCGCACTCCGTGTATTCTGCAGTCGGTACCGGATAGATCTACGGGGATAGAGATCCGGCGCTAGCTGGAAAAGGTATTGGGGGTCCGAGACATTGATTTCCATAGGGACAGGTAATTATCCTCCCACTCCATCTGGGTCCCATATGGAGTCGCTCAGGACAGGAAGGAACCTTCATACCCATTGGTTCTGCTTATCCTGTGGCTGGAGATTCACACGCAATTCGTCAAAAACTGTCACCGCAAATAGATCCATAAATAAGGAAAATGATTATTTAAAACCTAAAGTTTTTATGCTGGGACCTGGGTTTAGATGAGGATGATGGGAGGGGGCGAGGCCAGTGATATTATGTCCCCGCCTGTTTTTCTTCATCAGGCAGCTGTTTCTGTAATTTTAGCGTATGAGATGGCGTCACCCCTGAACCAAACACACAAACATCCGTAATAAATCACCATCAATGGACAGTCATTTTCAGTTTCAGCAAACATCTATCGATCATCTGTCTGTCGGTCTATGCTTCTATATCTATCTATCTATCTATCATCTATTATCTATTTCGACTATCTATCTAGCGATCAGCTACATCTATGCATCTATATCTACAGCAGTATCATATCTAGCTATCTACTATCATCTATCCCGCATCTATCTATCTATCTATCTATCTATCGTCTGTCGTCGGTATATCTTCTATATCTATCATCTTCTATCTGTAACTAATCTAGCTATCTATCTTCTATCTGTCTATCTATCCAATCTATTAGTGACTTCTAATATCTTTATAATTTACAGTAGGGGATACATATTCCCTTATAATACATGGAGTGGTACCCAGAGTTCCCTGTATAAACTCAGTCTGTGTCCTTGTACCTTTATATAGACACAGAACTCCTCAGTGACTTCTAATATCCTTATAATAGACAGTACGGGATACATTATCCCTTAAATACATGAGTGGTACCCAGTGTCCCTGTATAACCCAGTCTGTGTCCTGTACCTTTATATGGACACAGAACTCTCAGTGACTTCTATATATCTTTATAATTTACAGTAGGGGATACGTTATCCCTTATAATACATGAGTGATACCCAGAGTTCCTGTATAAACTCAGTCTGTGTCCTTGTACCTTTATATGACCACAGAACTCCTCAGTGACTCTAATATCCTTATAATTTACAGTAGGGGACACATTATCCTTTATAATACATGAGTGGTACCCAGGTTCCCTGTATAAACTCAGTCTGTGTCATTGTACTTTATATAGACACCAGAACTCTCAGTGACTTCTAAATCCTATAATTACAGTAGGGGATACTTATCCTTATAATACATGAGTGGTACCCAGAGTTCCCGTAAACTCAGTCTGTGTCCTTGTACCTTTATATGGATACAGAACTCCTCAGTGACTTCTAATATCCTTATAATTTACAGTAGGGGATACATTATCCCTTATAATACATGAGTGGTACCCAGAGTTCCCTGTATAACTCAGTCTGTGTCCTGTACCTTATATAGACACAGAACTCTCAGTGACTTAATAAATCCTTATAATTTACAGTAGGGGATACATTTCCTATAATACATAGTGGTACCCGAGTTCCCTGTATACTCTCGTGTCCTTGTTACCTTTATATAGGACAAGAACTCCTCCAGTGACTTCTAATATCCTATAATTTACAGTAGGGGATAAAGTATCCCTTATATACATGAGTGGTACCAGAGTTCCCTGTATAACTCAGTCTGTGTTCCTGTACCTTTATATAGACACAGAAACTCCTCAGTGACTTCTAATATCCTTATAATTTACAGTAGGGGATACATATCCTTTATAATACATGAGTGGTACCCAGAGTTCCCTGTATAACTCAGTCTGTGTCCTTGTACCTTTATATTAGACACAGGAACTCCTCAGTGACTTCTAATATCCTTATAATTTACAGTAGGGGATTACATTATCCCTTATAATACATGAGGTGGTACCCAGAGTTCCCTGTATAACTCAGTCTGTGTCCTTGTACCTTTATATGGACACAGAACTCCTCAGTGACTTCAATATCCTTATAATTTACAGTAGGGGATACATTATCCCTTTATAATACATGAGTGGTACCCAGAGTTCCCTGTATTAAATCAGTCTGTGTCCTTGTACCTTTAATAGACACAGAACTCTCAGTGACTTCTAATATCCTATAATTTACAGGGGGATACTAATTCTTTATTCCCTGACATTTTAACCAGCAGATGTAATAACTCTGGCACCCCCTGTGGTAAACAAACAGACATTCACATTACAGTTCTTACTTTTTCCCCAATGCAGACAGACCATAGAGAACTCCAGACGCAAATGCGATAGCGTTTCCAAAAGAGGGTGGTAAACGGAAGCTGATGAAAATGGGAAAGCAGCGCCTCCTAAGGTGGAATGAAGCGGAAAAAATATTCAAATAATTATACTCACGGATTATGTTCCTTATTAGTACACACAGTCTAGAACCAGGAATGATCAAATTGAAGCCCCCTGGATGTTTTAAAAACTACAACTCCTAGCACTCCCTGGCTCTCTCTGCACTTGGAGAAGGGGGAGTTGTAGTTTCTATCCTTTGGGGGGCTATTTCTTCTGTATAGATTATATAGTGGGGAATGCACCCACCAACTGTAAATTAAAGGATATTAGAAGTCCCAAGGAGACAGAGATACATTTATAAACCAACCCCTGTAGTGGATTTTATGGGAGGAACTGTAAGATATAGCCTTATAACCTACCCCTGTAGTGGATTTCTATGGGAGAACTGTAAGATTATAGCTTATAAACCTACCCCTGTAGGGATTTCTATGGGAGGGACGTGTGATTATAGCCTTATAACCAACCCCTGTAGTGGATTTCTATGGGAGGAACTGTCAGATTATTATCCTTATAACCTACCCCTGTAGTGGATTCTATGGGAGGAACTGTTAAGATTATAGCCTTATAACCTACCCCTGTAGGGATTCTATGGGAGGAACTGTAAGATTAGAGCCTTATAACCTACCCCGGTAGTGGATTTTATGGGAGGGGAACGTAAGATATAGCCTTTATAACCTACCCTGTAGTGGATTTCTATGGGAGGAACTGTAAAGATTATATCCTTATAACCTACCCCTGTAGTGGATTTCTATGGGAGGAACTTGTAAGATTATAGCCCTATAACCTACCCCTGTAGTGGATTTCCAATGGAAGGAACTGAAGATTATAGCCTTAAAACCTACCCCTGTAGTGGATTTCTATGGGAGGAACTGAAGATTTAGCCTTATAACTAACCCTGTAGTGCATTCTATGGGAGGAACTGTTAAGATTATAGCTGTAACCTACCCCTGTAGTGGATTTCTATGGGAGGAACTGTAGATTATATCCTTATAACCTACCCCTGTAGTGGATTTCTATGGGAGGAACTGAAAGATTATAGCCATAAACCTACCCGTAGTGGATTTCTATGGGAGGAACAGTTAAGATTCTTCTTATAACCTACCCCTGTAGTGGGATTCTATGGGAGGACTGTAAGATTATATCCTTATAACCTACCCCTGTAGTGGATTTCTATGGGAGGAACTGTAAGATTATATCCTTATAACCTATCCATGTAGTGGATTTCTATGGGAGGAATTGAAGCTTTTAGCTTATAACCTACCCTGTAGTGGATTTCTATGGGAGGGACTGTAAGATTATAGCCAAACCTACCCCTGTAGTGGATTTCTATGGGAGGAACTGTAGATTATAGCCTTATAACCTACCCCTGTAGTGGATTTCTATGGGAGAGAACTGTAAGATTATATCCTTATAACCTACCCCTGTAGTGGATTTATTAGGGGGGAGGAAACTGAAAGATTATAGCCTTATGACCTACCCCTGGTAGTGATTTCTATGGGAGGAACTGTAAGATTATAGCTTAGGAAACCAGAAGCTACAAAGGGGTAAGTTTTAATAAATAATGCAACCCCACTGTAAATTATAAGGATATTAGAAGTCACCTTGTGGCCTCGTACTTTTATATGGCACGGAACTCCTCTGTGACTTCTAATATCCTTATAATTTACAGTTGGGGGTGCATTATCCACTATATCTGTATGAGTAGAAGTGAGATTATTGATTTAAACCAATTTACCTAATATACAAAACCTTCCTCACCCTCTAAAATCATTCAGTGGTGAATAGCGCCACCTAGCAGAGACCACTGGTATAAAAGCAATGCAGGCCAAAGAATGGCACAGAGATAATGCAGTAGTCCAGGGGGGGGTGATATTTAAAAAACTACAACTCCCAGCATGCCTGTTTGCATTCAGTCGTAGTTTCTAAACATCTAGAGTGCCAAGATTCAGTCTAGGGAATCCAGTGTTTTATTTCCCATAATACTTTACACACGCATGGACAAAAAACATTCCAGTTGGTTGCAATCGGTATGGCAACCACATTTTGGACAGTTCAATTCACAACCATACTTTCTGGTGGGCGGCATTCCCATATAAAAACCAGACCACATACCACAGTAAAATGCTGCATTTGCCACGTCTTCAATTGTCGGCTTATCAGAACTTTATTCGCAACTCAACAAAACTGACAGCAGAAAGGAGCCTCGCAGAGGAAGAGGATGAATGCGTCAGCCTAAGGGAAGTCAAGGTCGATTAGTCTTAATATGGTAAAAATAAAATCGCATTCTATTCCAGCCAAAACAGCATCTAGGAGCTTAATTCTACAAAATATTAGCAATACAGGACACAATTGTGAATTGCAATGAAAATAGTGCCTACAAAATTAACCCAGTTGGTTTACTGGGAATGCTGGGAGGAGTTGTAGAGATCAGTGTCACTTCATGTTTAATGTCTGCTTGAAAAAAATGTGACAATATCCTGAAAAGTTTCCATGTTGCTTCTGTTTATTTCCTTTAATTTATCTTTAGGAAAACAGTGGCATATCAGTTAAAAGGGCAACTAAACCCACATTAAAAAAAAAAGTATATCTGTAAAATGGTTTAGTTTCCCTTAAGGTTATTATCAACACTGGGAAAGATATCCATTACATTTTCTGCCATTTTTTATTCCATTCTGATCAAACATATCCCCTAAAACTATTGCATAAAAAAGGCTGGTTTAAAGAAAAAAACATCCTCTACAAACAGTTCATACGTATTGTCTTTCTATGTGAATCCTAATAAAAACGTACACAGAAATCCCTGCAGTTAACGCCCTTCCCCTAGTCAGTGACCTCGCACATGCTCAGTGAGATAGAGGAAGAATTCTCCAATAGGTACTCTCTGTGTTAAATTAAAGGGTATGTCCACCGTAAAAAAAAATTTTTTTTTATTAAGATTCCCCCTGGTCTCCCAGCCCCAAACGCTATATTTATATTTAAGAAAGCTCCCCAAACTCTACTACCTCCCCTCTTTCCTCGTGCCGCGCTCCCGGGCCTCTGCTTGCGAGAAAATGCAAGCAGAGGGGCGGGACCGGCAGCCGCGTCTGTGATTGGCTGAGCGTCAGCCAATCACGGAGGCTGCTGCCGGCAGCTTACTTCGGCGGAGGAAAGAGGGAGGAGAGGTAGTAAAGTTTGGGGAGCGCTTAATATAGCGGTTGGGGGGGGGACAGGGGGAATCTTCTACATTAAGGGTTTAAGCTAGGGGAGGGAATCGGGAGAGGGAGGGAGGAGGGGAGGGGGGAGGGGAGGGGAGAAGGGCTGCAGTATGCATGCCAAACTTCTCCCGGAGGCCAGGTAGGAGGCAGGTCCTATATGGACCTGCTATCCTCTGGTGGGCAGTTTTTGGACTTTGGGGGGGATACAAGGAGAACCTTATGGAGCTGGGAGTAAGGTAAGGATTAAACTACACTACATGGTGGGGCCAGTAGTGTGGGGGATTGGATTATAGTTTTGGGGGTGACCAGCCCTTTAAGGCATGGGAGTAAACATGGACGTGGAAAGGGGGTGGGGCTTTCTGTATTAAGTTTAATAATAAAGACCCAGGAACTTAATCATTAGCACCCCCAGCTGCGATATTCAGAGGGGTAATGGTGACGCAGCTCCAAAGTCGGCAAGGCACAGCTGAAAAAAAAATACAAGCGGTCAAGGGGATTGTGGGAGATTGAAGTATATAAATAGTATATGGGAAAATATACCATAAATAAAGGGCAAATACAGTATTAAATACAACAATTCATTTATTATAATAAAAGCGCTGGGCACGACTTTTGACGTTGAGACCGATTGCTAGGTGAGAACCGGTCGCCGGGACAAAAAATCCCTTATTGACTTAAATTCTCTTTAAATACAGATACATTACAGTATTTACATATAAAATAATGATCTGATATAAGATGAACCAAATACAGAAAAAAATTCACACAATCCCTTCCCCATGACATTAGGGAAATATAATAATTTATTACTGAACTTTACTGTCCTTTCTTTTAAAGAATTGACTCGGAATCAAGGTTTTATCTACCCCAGGCTAAACAGCACCTAAAGCTTGTACCAACGTTGGGGTCATTTCCGTTACGATGCAGCCGAACGTTTAACGACATTATCGGTAAAACGTCATCTGTACACCACAGCAACGATAGTCGATAGTCGTACGTAGCGTTCGTATATCGCGCAATTACGAAAATCAGCGCATGATCCTTTTATATATTTTTTCGTAGAATGATAACGATAATCTGCCAAACATGTACAAATACGATAATCGCCAGGCTGATCGTTGCATAAAGCCGACAATAGTCGATGCTCGTTGATGTGATATTTTCGTACGAATATCGTGCGATTGCTCGTTGCAGCTGGCATCGTACGACAATTATCCAAAGTGTTATGAAGCTTAAGGTGTACAACAGCCAATCAAGTGTAAGGAACCGACAGGACCATTATTCATATGATCAAAGGGTAAGTAAAATATTATAAGTAAATGTTTATTTTAAGGGATGGTATAGGCAGGAAAACTTAGTAACGCATGCATGGGTGTACTGACACGGGATCAGCCACTAGTCATTAAACTTGCATGGCTTGTTTATAGTCTTCTACATCGACACGGTGCAGGGCAGCCAAACTCTGCTTCTAGTGTCCAGAGCGACAGAAAGATAACGAGCAGTAGGTTCCTAATTAGAATTCGAGTTCTAATTAATTAATTGGCTACATTGGAGACCCTACAACGGAAAGTGTGTTAATGTGTGGTGGTGGAAATCCTACTGTATAAAATAAAACGCAGGCGCTCCGTGTGACCTGCAGCCTAAATACAGTAAACAGCACAGGCAATAACATTCAGGGACCTTGGCATGTTTGTCTGAGAATGTTACAACATGCGAAACTATGACGCAGGGCGCACAAAGCAAGACTAAACTGAGCCAGTTGGATATTATATATATAGATACACACTGAATAAAATAAGGCAAACTACAGAACCAGAATACACTATCTTTGTGTTATTAATTACAATATATAAAAAATGGGAGATGTCAGAATAATTGTACATTCCCCTATTGGCTATTTCTTGCCCCATGCAATATAAAACCGTATTTCTATTGGATAACAGCACAGGAAATGTGCCCCATTTGTTGCATGGTGCTGTCAATTAAAGGAAAACTTTAGGAAGAATGATTTCTTATGACACACCAGAATGTGCTACATGTACAATGTAGCGTGGCACCATAAATAAATGGCAACGCCTAAATTGTTGGGGTTGTACGGATCCCTCCTGTAATGCCACATTTTCTATTGTTACATGGGTGAAGCTGTAGACAGAGCACAAGGCTATAGACAGGTGGAGGAGGAAAATATTAAAACTATACTTTCAATGTTTCTTTTCAGTTTATCTTTCTACTCAGTAAACAAAGCACCTGGTCTCCACCCCCTCTTTTGTTTTGTGACCTGGGCACGCTCAGTGAGAGAAAGAGAAAGCTCCCCGATCAGCTTGGACTGTTTACGAGAGACGTCTCTCTCTTTATAATTTGGGGCATTGAGCTGCCTGTGGAATAACATGATATTGAGAAGGGCGATTACTGTTTTATGGTTTGGGTTAAGACCTTGCTGTCCATTCAGACAAGCGTTAATCAGATCTAAATAACCTTATTAATCGCTAACAAGGGATGTCAGTCAGGGGACTGTTACACAGAGCAGCTTAGCTCAGCTCCACGTTAATGATTCCCCACACCTACACAGCGCCATACAGCGAAATATGGTAAAATCCTTCCCATTTAGCTTCTAAAATTAATGACCACATTCATTCAAGCCGCACCAGCATTTTGTTTGTTAGAAAAGAGAGCCACCCAAACTGTTATAGTTTTAGAAATTGAGAGGATGTAAGTCTAACCTGAAAATGCTGCTGATGTTCTGTTACCATCGTTCTGCTTTCAGTTAGCAGATGTCACGGATGTAACAGATGACATCACAAGCCAACCATTAAATGATATTCCCTCGCTGCCTCATCTGGGCATGTGCAAGCTCGCACTGCGGGGGGAACAAAAACTGGGAGATGACAAAAGCATCCAGGGTGACTATCTCTATACAGACATGCCAGGGAGGTAGGTTTGCAAGGTCAGGACTATCACTGTTTGTCAGGACCCAATGCACATCCCCGAGGGGCTGAACAACACTCCTCAGAACTCTTACCCCAGAGGTCCAGCAATACAAGGTACAATAAAGCAGTAATGGAGTGTAGCACACCTACAGTCAAGTGTGGAAAGTGAATGATTCCACACAGGGGAACATTTCAGGGGTGTTTCCCCTTCATCTGGGGTGATTTGCAGGTCAGGGTTTTGGGGGTGGGGAAATAAGTATCATCCTGTTGTGGAGGGGTGGGACTGCCTTTAACCCAAAGAGAATTGGAAAAGAACCAATCAGAATCAAGCGTGAGAATGAGGCCCAGATGTCAATAACCAATGGGCATTGAGAAGGTACTAGAGATCCATTAAAGTTTCTACTCACACCAAACACCCAGGATCCCGGCCAGTCTGCAGAGCCACCGGTACCCAGGTCATCCCATCATCATGTGGGTGTCAGCGTCCCCTGGGTTTCCCTCGGGCTCCACTTCTTTCATTTTCCCACTATCGTCCAGTCACAGCCCGGGGTCTCGGGGGGAGACGTGGATGTGCCCAGTCCAGTGACAAGATCCCAGTGTGGTGTTACACGTATCCACCAGTCACTGCTAACTTACACCGACACCGCAACAGGGACAATGAATGGGACATATGCCACCCTGGGGGGACACCTCCCCCTTAATCCTATATAATGGTGGTCAGTATTCCCATTAGAAGGACCATTGATGCAGTGTACAAACAGCATTGTGGGGAATGTGCGTGGTACTTCTCTTACATGATGCAGGATGGTATTAATACTTACCTTTCTGACATACTATTCTCCCTTTAACTACTATCTTCCTGTATAATACCCTATCATGGGGTCCTGTGTATAATACCTTCAGGGGTCCCTGTGTATTACATTACCCTATCCTGGGGTCCCTGTGCCTATGTGTACATACCCTATCCTGGGTCCTGTGTATTACATACCCTATCCTGGGGTCCTGGTATACATATCCTATTCATGGGGTCCCTGTGTATTCATACCCTATCCTGGGGTCCCTGTGTATTACATTACCCCTATCCTCGCGGGTCCCTGTGTATACATACCCCTATCCTGGGGTCCTGTGATTACATACCCCTATCATGGGGTCCCTGTGTATTACATACCCCTATCCTGGGGTCCTGTGTATTACAATACCCTATCCTGGGGTCCCTGTGTATTACATATCCTATCGGGGTCCCTGTTACATTATACCCCTATTCTGGGGTCCTGTGTATTAAATACCCCTATTCTGGGGTCCTGTGATTACATACCCCATATCCTGGGTCCCTGTGTATACATACCCCTATCTGGGGTCCCTGTGTACACATTTACCCCTATAATGGGGGGTGGTCCTGTGTGTTATCAAATACCCCTTATTAATCGGGGTCCCTGTGTATCACATACCCTATAATGGGGGGTCCCTGGTATCACATACCCTATAATCAGGGGTTCCCTGTGTATACATACCCTTATAATGGGGATCCTGTGATAATACTTATAAGGGGGGTCCATGTGTATTAAATACCCCTCCTATAATGGGGGCTCGTGATACATACCCTATAATGCGGGCCCCTATGTGTATTACATACCCTTATAATGGGGATACTGTGTATTACATTACCCCTATAATGGGGTCCCTGTGTATTACATATCCCTATAAGGGGGTCCCTGTGTATTACATACCCTCTATAATGGGGAGTCCCTGTGTATTAAATACCCCTATAATGGGGACCACTGTGTATTACATTACCCTTATTAATGGGGGTCCCTGTGTATTACATTACCCCCATAATGGGGTACCTGTTATTGACATACCCTATAAGGGGTCCATGTGTATTACATACCCTTATAATGGGGACCCTGGTATTTACATACCCCTAGTAATGGGGGTCCGGTGTGTATTACATACCCCTATAATGGGGGTCCCTGTGTATTACATACCCTTATAATGGGGATCCCTGTGTATTACATACATTATAATGGGGGTCCCGGGATTACATACCCCTATATGGGGGTCCCTGTGTATTACCATACCCTAGTAATGGGATCCCTTGTGTATTACATTACCCCTTATAATGGGGACTCCTGTTGTATTCATACCCTTATAGGGGACCGTGTATTACCTGACCCTTTAAGGGGGTCCCGGGCCTGTGTATTACATACCCCTATAATGGGGATCCCTTGTGTATTACAACCCCTTATAATGGGGGTCCCTGTGATTACATACCCCTTATAATGGGGGTCCCGTGTATTACATACCCTTATAATGGGGGTCCCGGTGTATTACATCCCTTATAATTGGGGTCCCTGTGATTACATACCTTATAATGGGGGTCTGTTATACATACCCCTAAATGGGGGTCCCTGTGTATTACATACCCCTATAATGGGGGTCCCTGTGTATTAATACCCTATAATGCCGGGGGTCCCTGTGTATACATACCCTTATAATGGGGGTCCCTGTGTATTACATACCCCTTATAATGGGGGTCCTGTGTATTACATACCCTTATAATGGGGGTCCCTGTGTATTACATACCCTTATAATTGGGGTCCCTGTGTATTACATACCCTTATAATGGGGGTCCATGTGTATTACATACCCCTTATAATGGGGGTCCCTGTGTATTACATACCCTATAATGGGGGTCCTGTGTATTACATACCCCACACTGGGTATACTGGGGGGTCCCAGTGGGTGTAAACACTCTATACCCCTATCCAGGAGGTCTCCGTGGATTAAATCCCCCTTACCCGGTCTCTTTATCACTTCCCATCCATCCACCGGCCGGTTCACTGTCGACACGACGTTTTTGCGATCACAATAGGTCCATCCCAAGATTCCACGTCACGCGCAGCCGTTTGAGGAACCTCCTGGTCCTGGGTGGCCAGAGTCAGTGATGGTCAAGCGAGGGAAGCCCCTCTTGCCTGAGTCACTAAAAGGGGAGGTTTACGTGGGATTCCCTGTCGTCACTGGGGTGGGTGTTTCCCTGCGCTGCGTCCTTCAACCAACCGTTTATGTTAAGGGGGAAAGTTCTAGTATAACAACTCCCAATGTTCCTCTAACTCTGTGATCTAATTGTAATAAAAAAATAATAAACCCATAAAAAATTATGGATTATATTCTACACATTATATATTAGGATTACATTATGTATATATGGATAGTGGGATTATAATATATTATTATGGATAGCTAGGATTATATATATTATGGGATAGTTGGGATTATATATTATATGGATAGTTGGGATTATATTATATTATTATGGATAGTGTGGGATTATATTATATTTATTAGGAGAGTTAGGATTATATATTATTATGGATAGCTAGGATTATATTCTATATAATATTATGGGGAGTTAGGATTTAAATTATAATATTATTATGGATGGTTAGGATTATATTCTTTATATTATATGAGATTTAGGATTATATTCTAGATATTATTATGGATAGTTGGATTATTAAAATATAGAGTATGGATAGTTAGGATTTTATATATATATATATATTATTATGGTAGTTTGGATTATATTATCCGTCCTCCCCCAAATCGATCCCCCACCTCACACCACTGCATTGATCACTTAAAATGCCTTGTATAGGAATGTATAGGCTCTAGTCATTTGTCAAACCCCATGGTTGTAAAATAAACATCTGACGCATGAGTTGCTTTGCTTTTACTGAACAAATTACATAGAATAGAAGAATGATAGTCACTGGTTATGCTAAAAACACAATTCCTAAATTACCAATTTATTGTTTCAGAGCTCTGAATCAGTTTTACGGTCATTTCACCCCCCTGGAATTCCACTAATGTGTATGGCCACCTTTTAGATTAGTGATAGGATTAGTAAAAACAATAAATACAATGAAATCTCTAATTTGGTGTCAGACTATGAATTCACATCACAGTTATAGACATCACAGTCTCAGGATCTTGTGTGTAAATATCTAAACCAATCAATTTCATTCTAAAATGTGTCTACAGATCATTCCAGTGGGAATCAGTTAATGGGATGGAATAGAAATTGAGATCAAATCCTATGTAAAAAAACACAATTTTTAATTGGCTAAAATATATTCCAGTTTAATATGTAAATATTGGGTCGTTGAAACATATTAATATAGAACCAAACATGTTCGTGTACTAACGTTAGGATCTAACCAACTAGAACCCTATATCTACTGATAATTAGAGACGTAATGTGGGTTGGAATAGAACCCAGTTTCAAAAGAATCTGAGGGTTTCGAAGAGCCCAACGAAACTTCTGAACCCCGAATTTCACAGAATCCGAATTTTTTGAATTTTTGATTTTTATCGAAAATCGAAAGTAGATAATTATCGAAAATCGAGAAAATCGGAACTCAAACTTTAGAACTTTCCGAATTCGAAAACGAAACGAAAACCAACCGTTTCGAACATCTACTGATAAACAGAACAATTGAAATAGAGGGATAAGGACTATATAAATGGTGCTGATGAAATTATAGGATTTTCCTGCGGACCCATTGGCTTCTGTGGTTAATATGGCCCCATATACCAGTCACATTGGACCCAGGTAGTTCATATTGGATTATCGAATGTGTGTGTGGGGGGGATTGGTAACAATCCTGGAAAACTGTCAGTCAAGCCCGTCAGTTCTCATCCCATTGTGGAATCTTCTGCCTGGTCCTGCAGATCTGGTCGGGGGGAGCGATTCATCCAGAAGTGATTCGCTCGCTGGTTGGGGTCCGATTCCCTGCCCAGTACTGCGCCCTGAAGCTGATCTTGTCCTCTGAGAAATCCCATGGAATTCGATTTCCGCACGGCTTCCCGAAGATTCCCAGTAAAACAAATGGCTGCCGAAGAAAACAAGGAGGATTTTAACGTTTTCATATCACGCGGATCTATAAAATGGGGCGGAAAAACACAAATAAGCAACTGGTCTTACTGAAAAAAATGATTACTAAATGAATTTGTATTAAATTATTTTTACGAAGAAAAAATACATGAAATCCTCCGTATTTTCGAAAATTCCAGAAATTACGAGGATTTCCCGTATTTTCGAGGAATGTTCAAAATTACGAAGAGTTCCCCACAGTCAGGAATACGAAAAATTCTTCGTCATTTGAACATCTTCGAAAAATCGGGAAGGGAAATCCTCGTAATACAAGAAATTTTCCTTATTTCGAAGATGCATGGGGGGGAAACCCGTAATTTTCATGCATTTTCGAAAATAAGTGAAATGAATCCATCGTAATTTCGAAAATTTCGAAAAATACAGGTTTCCATGCATTTCAAAAAATAGAAAAATCTTTGTAATTTCGAAAAATTTCGAAAATACGATAAATTTTCGTAATTCGGAAATTTTAGGAAGACGCGGTTCAGAAAACATTCAGAAGGCGGAAAACCGGAAAATCCGCGATATCCGCCGTTCGCGAACGAGGTAAATCCGCTCTGCGGATTCGGGTTCGGATCCGCGAACTGGGCCATCACTAGTCATTTCCTGATTTCTGTAACCCTCCTTCCTAATGGGCAACTGAGCATGCCGCTGTATATCTGTGTCAGCGACACACTTTGTTAAAGCATGAAGGGATTTCTCCCCTAATGTAAGAGATACAGCAATTATAGCAAATTACCGAACTAACACAGGTTTATGTCTTATCTTAAGTTCTCCTTTAATTCTTTTTACTAACATTTATAACAGCATTGATTAATGAAATTCCCCTCCGTCAATTTCCAGGTTTTTGGGAAAACTCACTAGGAATAGTAACTGGATGCGTCGAATTGATGGCGGGTTCCAAGTCCATGTACAAGCGTTACGGCGATGTAAATTTTAGGGGCCACATCAAAAGACTCTGCAAGTGCGGATCCTTCGTCTGTCCAGTGTTGGACGGATTCTGGATATCTCCTTGCATCCCGTAAAGCTGCGTGTCACAGTCTGAGAGAGAAACACCGTTATGATAAACACAAATAGAAGTGCCTGTGGATGTTAGAGAAAAAAATGTCTTTCATATTGTGGGTTACTTTCCTTTTATTAAAGACAAAAGGTTGGACAAATAGTTCCTTATCAGAACCAGAGCTGTAAAGTAGAACTATAACGATACCCCCCAATCAAAATACCCAGGGTACCTGGACCTGAAACTGATCATAAAGAAAATGCACACTTAACGGTTAAGTTCGATAGGTTCCAGTATGCACATGCCCACTGACTCTTAGGCCCACAGAACACCACTGGGAGGCGGGACCCATAGCGAGCATAACTTTTTCTTTGACTTTGCAATGCGCAGGGAGACGACCGAGCAGTTCAGGTGAACTATGACAGGTAATGAAGTGGAATTGTTGCAGATTTGAGAATATGCACCTTGGGAGTAGTGTCAGGGAGGTGGTTTAGTTTGGTCGGTACTCCAGTACTACACCATTACCCTCCTGGATTTGCCTCTTCTAAAAAAACAGAGTGTTGACTTGGAATGCAGGGTCACCCAGCGAGACGATGCGCACGTCTTGCGCCACATATCACGTCCGTAAAACAGCAGGCACTCCCCTGCAGAAAGAAAATCACAGACCAGACCTATCACTTATCTCCACCCAAAATTAGAAAGTTGGTCTGGGTCCCATTTTTAATGTTTATTTAATTCCTGCAGTAATAGGATAAGGGTTTTATTAAAGCAAAAGATAATCCCAATATAAGGACATTTGTAAACAACATCATCTGACTTATGGGCCCAAAAGTTTTTTTCCTTACCTGTTTAGTGTTAAAAAAGTACACAATAAAAAATACACAGTAAAATCTTCAATTACAGAAATATCTCGCAGTTACGCCCCGTTTCTAGCTCAGTGACCTCGACATGCTCAGTGTTGTAAATCAGGAGAGTGATATCCGTTCAGATACTTGTATCTCCCTGTGCTACAGGAAAGTAAAATTGATAGTGGAAAGGGTGAGGATTTCTGTAATAAAGATTTAATGATTTCAAAACATATTCATTTCTAGCTACATGGACATGGACTTAAAGGGATGTGAGATACATAATTTAATGAATGATTTAAACGGGGGGGGGGGGGGGTTAGGGTAACAGGACTCCCAGCAGTGCAATTAAGGGAAGCGTACAACACTCGCACACTGATCACCTCTCCCAGTGGGCGCCAATAGAAAAACTACAATCTCTCTGTCTGAGTCCAAGTTGTATTCAATATTCCTGTAGGACCGAGGAACAGATGCCCACAGATATCTGAAAGAAGGAAGGGCCCAGATTAAGGGCTCGTGCACCTGTACAGTTACATAGTATATAGTAATTGAGGTTGTATAAAGACATACGTCCACTAGTCCAAACCTTTATACCCTACCCATATAATGTCTGTTATAAACAGTTACATAGTAACATAGTATTGGAGGTTGTATAAAGACCTACGTCCATCTAGTCCAAACCTTTATACCCTACCCATAATGTCTGTATAACAGTTACATAGTAACATAGTATTGGAGGTTTGTTATAAAGACATACGTCGATTAGTCCAACCTTTAACCCTACCCATAATGTCTGTATAACAGGTACATAGTAACATAGTTTGGAGGGTTATATAAAGACATACGTCCATCTAGTCCAAACTTTATACCCTACCCATTAAGTCTGTATAACAGTTACATAGTAACATAGTATTGGAGGTGTATAAAGACATAGTCCATCTAGTCCAACCTTTATACCCTACCCATAGTCTGTATAACAGTTACATAGTAACATAGTATTGGAGGTGTATAAAGACATACGTTCCATCTAGTCCAACCTTTATACCCTACCCATAATGTCTGTCTAACAGTAACTAGTAACATAGTATTGGAGGTTGTATAAAGACATACGTCATCTAGTCCAACCTTGTACCCTACCCATAATGTCTTGTATAACAGTTACATAGTACATAGTATGGAGGTTGTATTAAAGACATACGTCCATCTAGTCACAACCTTTATACCCTACCCATAATGTCTGTGTAACAGTTAATA
Organism: Hymenochirus boettgeri; assembly: GCA_019447015.1. Taxonomy (NCBI): domain Eukaryota; kingdom Metazoa; phylum Chordata; class Amphibia; order Anura; family Pipidae; genus Hymenochirus; species Hymenochirus boettgeri. The sequence goes on from JAACNH010000414.1 coordinate 24,598, forward strand.
GTAACATAGTATTGGAGGTTGTATAAAGGACATACGTCCATCTAGTCAACCTTTATACCCTACCCATAATTCTGTATAACAGCTTACTAGTAACATAGTATTGGGGTGTATAAAGACATACGTCCATCTAGTCCAACCTTTATACCCTACCCATAATGTCTGTGTAACAGTACATAGTAACATAGTATTGGAGGTTGTATAAAGACATACTACATCTAGTCCAACCTTTATACCCTACCAAATGTCTGGGTAACAGTACATAGTAACATAGTATTGGAGGTTGTATAAAGACATACGTCCATACTAGTCCAACCTTTAACCCTACCCATAATGTCTGTGTAACAGTTACTGGTAACATAGTATTGGAGTTGTATAAAGACATACGTCCATCAGTCCAACCTTATACCCTACCCATAATGTCTGTGTAACAGTTACATAGTAACATAGTATTGGAGGTTGTATAAAGACATACGTCCATATCTAGTCAACCTTTGATACCCTACCCATAATGTCTGTCCTAACAGTTACATGGTAAAATAGTATGGAGGTTGTTATAAAGACATACATCCATCTAGTCCAACCTTTATACCTACCCATAATGTCTGTAAACAGTTACATAGTAACATAGTATTGGAGGGTTGTATAAAGACATAGTCCAGCTAGTCCAAACGTTTATACCCTACCCATAATGTCGTATAACAGTTACATAGTAAACATAGTATTGGAGGTTGTATTAAAGACATACGTCTATCTAATCGAACCTTTATTACCCACCATAATGTCTGTGTATAACAGTTACATAGTAAATAGTATTGGAGGTTGTATAAAGACATAAATCCATCTAGTCCAAACTTTATACCCTACCCATAAGTCTGTATAACAGTTACATGGTAACATAGTATTGGAGGTTGTATAAAGACATACGTCCATCAGTCCAACCTTTATACCCTACCCATAAGTCTGTATAACAGTTACTAGTAACATAGTATTGGAGGATGTATAAAGACATACGTCCATTCTAGTCCAACATTTATACCTACCATTAATGTTGTCGTGTATAAAAGTTACATAGTAGTAACAGTATGGGAGTTGTATAAAGACTACGTCCATCTAGTCCAACCTTTATACCCTACCCATAATGTCTGTCTAACAGTTACATGTGGTAACATAGTATGGAGGTTGTTAAAAGACATACGTCCATGTAGTCCAACCTTATACCCTACCCATTAATGTCTGTATAACCAGTTACATAGTAATATAGTATTGGAGGTTGTATAAAGACATACGTCCATGTAGTCCAACCTTTAGACCCTACATATAATGTCTGTTTAAACAGTTAATAGTAACATAGTATTGGAGGTTGTATAAAGACATACGTCATCTAGTCCAACCTTTATACCTACCCATAATGTCTGTAACAGTTACATAGTAATAGTATTGGAGGTTGTAGATAGAGACATCCATCATCATTAGTCCAACCTTTATACCCTACCCATAATGTCTGTATAACAGTTACATAGTTAAAATGGTATTGGAGGGGTTGTATAAAGACATACGTCCATCTAGTCCAACCTTTATACCCTACCCATAATGGTCTGTATAAACAGTTACATAGTAACATAGTAATTGAGGTTGTATAAAGACATACGTCCATTCTAGTCCAACCTTTTACCCAACCCATAATGTCTGTATAACAGTTACATAGTAACATAGTATTGGAGGTCTGTATAAAGACATACGTCCATCTAGCAAACCTTTGTACCCTACCCATTAATGTCTGTATAACAGTTACATAGTAACATAGTATTGGGAGGGTGTATAAAGACAAGTCCATCTAGACCAAAACTTTATCCCTACCCATAATGTTGATAACAGTTACATAGTAACATAGTATTGGAGTGTTGTATAAAGAACATACGTCCATCTAGTCCAAAACTTTATACCCCACCCATAATGTCTGTATAACAGTTACATAGTAACATAGGATTGGAGGTTGTATAAAGACATACGTCCATCTAGTCCAACTTTATACCCTACCCATAATGTGTGTATAAACAGTTACATGTAACATAGTAATTGAGGTTGTATAAAGACATACGTCCATCTAGTCAACCTTTATACCTAACCATAATGTCTGTATAACAGTTACATAGTAACATGTATTGGAGGTGTATAAAGACATACGTCCATCTAGTCCACCTTTAACCCTACCCATAATGTCTGTTATAACAGTTACATAGTAACATAGTATTGGAGGTTGTTAAAGACATACGTCCATCTAGTCCAACCTTTATACCCACCCATAATGTGTATAAACAGTACATAGTAACATAGTATGGAGGTTGATAAAGACATACGTTCCATCTAGTCCAAACCTTATACCCTACCAAAATGTCTATATAAACCGTTACATAGTGACATAGTATGGGGGGTTGTATAAAGACATAAGTCCATCAGTCCAACCCCTTTATACCCTACCCATAATGTCTGTATAACAGTACATAGTACATAGTATTGGAGGTTGGATAAAGACCATACGTCCATCATGGTCAACCTTTATACCCTACCCATAATGTCTGTATAACAGTTAACTAGTAACATAGTATTGGAGGTTGTATTAAGACATATGTCCACCTAGTCCAAACCTTTATACCCTAACCATAATGTCGTATAACAGTTACTAGTAACATAGTATGGAGGTTGTTAAAGGACATACGTCCATCTAGTCCAACCTTTATACCCTACCCATAAGTCTGTATAAACAGTTACATAGTAACATAGTATTGGAGGTTGTATAAAGACACACGTCCATCTAGTCCAACCTTTAACCTAACCATAATGTCTGTATAAACAGTACATAGTACATAGTATTGGAGGTTGTATAAGACATACGGTCCATCTAGTCCAACCTTATACCTACCCATAATGTCTGTATAACAGCTATATAGTTACACAGTAATTAAGGTTGTATAAAGACATACGTCCGTCTAGTCCAACCTTTATACCCTACCCATAATGTCTGTATAACGTTACATAGTCTAAATGGTATTGAAGGTTGTATAAAGACAATACGTCCATCTAGTCCAACCTTTATACCCTACCCATAATGTCTGTATAACAGTTACCTGTAACATAGTATTGGAGGTGTATAAAGACATACGTCCATCTAGTCCAACCTTTATACCCTACCCATAAGTCTGTAACAGCTATATAGTTACACAAGTAATTAAGGTGAATAAAGACATACGTCCATCAAGTCCAAATTTTTCACCCTCTACCCTACAGTGATCCAGAGGAAGACAAAAAAACTCAGCTAAAAAGAAGGGGGGAAATTCCTTCCGGACTCCAAACAGCAATCGGAAAAGTATCCCTGGATCAATGATCAGTGAACTTGCATTACCACATCTGCTGGAAGATGGTAAAGAAACCTTTCCTAACCTTTATGTCTATGAAAACTGCAGCCCTTTCATCTTGCATATAAAGTTGACTCACCTTCCTCCCTGCCTAGCATTGGCGGCTTGTAGCAGACACCAACAAGGACATTACCCCCCTTTCCTGTTGCCCAATCCACCCTATCGTATTCCCGCTTTACCATCCACATAGCCATGTTAGCAGCAAATTGAGGCTCTCCCTTTATCCTCTGCCGTCTTCATGCTCTCCAAGTTTTTTACAAACTTCCACATGCTCAGTTAGCGGCCAGAGGAATATCATTCAGTCACCGATGAACAGACTGTGTTTTACATTAGGAGCCGAGAGGATGCAATTTCAGAAGCCAATCTAGATATTTGGGTAGCCAGCTCAATAGGACATTAATTGAAAAACCACTTAAAATTGTAGATGCATTGGCAAACCAATTTATAACTATATGGAGTAATGGTGCAGGAGGTCTGTTCTCAATACTGTATGGCTACATTAAAACTGATACAGCCTGCATTCGTCTTCTGATGGAAATACTGGCAAGCCTCTCTCCAATGCAGTGGGTGAACATATTGTACCACGACCCCTGCAATGGAGTGTGGCTCGGGGTCAAGAGGGTCCATCGATCTGCAGGACGGTACTACGATCAGTGTACCACACGTATGTAAGTAAAGGATGGTTGGATCAGCTGCAGGTCTGGCGCTCACCTTTTACTAAAACAGTACCTGGCCTGCCGCTGTGGGGGACTGCACCAAATGTAGGGACCCTGGCTAGTAGAGATGTCCGAACTCGCAAAATCCGGTCCCCTCGAGGACCCATCAAAACAATTAAAAACCCATTAAAAGGAAAAAATCCTCGAAAATACGAGAAATCCTCGTAATTTTGAAATTTTTCGAAAACTAAGTATTCCCCCTCTTTGTGCAAATACGTAACATCCTCGTAATTTCGGGAAAAAATTCGAAAAACGCGGTCAGAAAAGTTCGGAAGGCGGAAATCCGCGATATCCGCCGTTTGCGAACCAAGGTAAATCCGCCCGCGGATTCGGATCCGCGAACTGGGCCATCACTAATGGCTAGTGCTCCAATGATGAACAGTTAATGGTGGGGTTGAATGTTGATTGGTTCCCGGGATATTTCTGGGCATTAGTTGTGAAATCCGTTTCACCTGTACCGTGTCCTCCGTTATCGGGTCCTGTAGACGGGACATGTCTGTGATGTGGTCGGCAGGGATCAGTGATGAATTTTTTTGCTGATGATGAAGTTGGCACTCCTGAGACTTCTGTGTCACCCAGGTTGTGCTTGTTGACGCAGTTCTTTGTTTCAGGTGGCACGGTTTGGCTGAGCAGCCGCGAACAGTGATGGGCTTTGGGGCATTGCCGCAGAACGCGGGGCTCCACTGGCTGACGGGTTTCAGGTTGGTGCAAAAATCTTGGCGGCTCTGGATTCCATTTACCGCAGGTGACCGAGCACTGGGGCATGAACAGAAAACTAGATCAGCAATCACTTTTTACAAATAGTTTATCATTCGCATGAGGCCCTGCCCCGAAGAGCTTGCAATCTAATTGCCCTATCACACATGTTGTTAATCTTCCTTACCTGTCTCCAAGCACTGACTTCCCATGCATAGAGCAGTTTGACAACCAAAGGGATGATGGATGGTGGTTTCTCCGATGGAGGACAGGATTCCAAGTCCATTCCTTCTCCGCCCCATCTACTGTCAGGACACAGACCACCCTCTGCGTTTTAAAATTCCGTACCCACAGCTGCAGAGCATGGGACTGCCTCCGCCACCCTTAAACCACCAAAAACTAGTGGAAGAAGTCAGTTAGGTGGTTTGACGTATAAGAACATTGAGAATGTTGGGTAAGAGAAGATTTTCGTGGACAATGTTCTGCTATCATTGAGTATCTGGGACAGGGAGGAGGTTGGAGGGCAGCATGAAGAATACAGATTCTGCCAGGCTTTCTAGGTGCTTCAGCACTCTCTTTAATACAGGAAGGTCCAGGGCACTAACCGGCAGGTGAATGCTGCATGCGCTTAGCTCCCAACGAAATAATTTTGGGTGGTAGGAATAATCAATCCAACCTCCCTGCCCCATTTCATCTTTTAAAAATGTTTGCGGTATAGTTGTCCTTTAATCTTTATAGGTGTGGGAACAATTGACAAATTCCCACCTTGCTTGTGCAGATACCTTGGTGGACATGGGTTGCAAATTGCAGGGTTCTTGCCCTTTGGGATGAGGGAGATGTTGGCATTCTTGATCTGGAACAATCTGCTCCCGTCCTCTCCATCCGATGGTACCTGGCCACAGTACAGAACTCTCTGTAAAACTCCCCCACCGCCAACTCGCGCTGCAAGAGCCTGATGGTGTAAACGCCACCTGTAATAGGGTGAAAACCCACAAGAAGGAACTTCAGATATCCCAGGGGACCAAAAATCCGACATTGACCTGCCTGATTCTCAAACTGTCCTCCCCTTATAAATTAAATGGACCTATCACATTTTCTAACTCCCTTGTTAATTTGCCCTATTTTATTTCAATCCCTTTGTAATTTTGTTTCCTGTATAGACAATAACATATGGGAGGAATATAAAATCTATGCTAATGTGAACTAAATAAATATGTCACATTTACATGGATAGGTTTAGAATGGGAAAGAAATGTATAGCAGGCTATACCCACTCTATCCTGTGGGTGGCGTGCTAGAACAGCACAGTGGTTTGAGAGAATAGGGGTATGTTATCCCTCAGTTGGAAAGTAGCAGTGAACAGTAAACGTGTCTGTGTCCTGTTGGCCTGTAACACAGGTACGTGGTTATAATCCTGTTATTCCAAATACAGTCAATGTAAAATCACCCAGTTTCGAGGCTTTACTTTGGCTACCGCGCATGGTGAGAGGTGGCGCCATATTGATAGGTAAGTAGGGATGGCCGGTTCGCGGATCCGAGCCCGGATCCGCCGCGGATTTATCCGTTCGGAACGCGGATTTTTGTAATTTCGAAAATTTTCAAAATTACGAGGATTTCTTGTATTTTCGAGTTTTTAATTTTAATGGGGCCGCTCGCGGAGTTTCGAATTTTTTCGAAAATTCGTGGATCCTCCAGCGGACCGGATTTTGCGAAGTGGACATCTCTTAGGTAAGAGTACCTGGATGCAAGTGGGCTATTCTACCAATGTAAATGGATCATTAACGTTTATAAAAGGGGGTTACCGGACAGGGCAGGGTTCTGTACCACACGGTTTGCTGGTTTGTGGCCGATCAACACGACGGCACTTGGAATGAGGCAGAGGATACGAAACGCGTTGTCTTTCGGACGCACGTCCACAGCGAGGGGAACAGTCCTCCTCCGACATGTCACGGCACAAGGAGCCAGCTCCCTGGTTACCCAACTGTGTCAAACAAAGGGGAAGGTTAAAAATTTCCCAGCCAAACGGATTCCCTATTGAACGTGTCCATAGATTCATTCTGGGAATATCAGGATGAGATTTCCTATCGGATTATAAAGGGTGGTAAGGGTTAAAGGGAAAATATAATTACACGGCGGACAGGTTCTTAGGTTGGCAGATATTTTTCGCGTTTCTGGTTTCAAAGTTTGGTTACATTTCTCCGCCAAACTCTGTCTTGGTGTAGAAAATGCAACGTATCGGAATTCTGACACTCTGAAAGAGATATCACAGGAAACCAATCAAAAGCTTGCTTTTCTATTTCAAACTACAATAGAACGGTAAAAGCCAAGAGCTAAATTGGTTAGTGTTGGGTTAATTAGTGTGAACTTCTATCCAATCAGTAGATTCCGTGCATTTAGTAAGAGTTACAGTCATTTGACTTTCCGTGCTATTAGATAAGTCCTAATGATGTCATTATTATCATACATAGGCCATTAACTTTAATGTGGCGCAATCTTTGGATATCAGTTACCTGTACCACACGTCACCGAGCACGGCCCAACCACAGGATCCCACCGTAGAATCCATTGTTTCCTGGCCATGGTTCTTTAGGGAGTGGAATCCTCATTGTAACGTGGCGTTCCATCTATTTGGTGACAGGAAACCACTCAGTAAGAGCTCCTATATACTTTTCATTAATAAATGTCAGTTCAATATGGCACAGCTCCCACTGTTGGTAACAACAAGCTTTTCCTTCATGTTAGAAACTGTACAGCAGCCCCAACCATATGCATAAATCACAAAACGTTCAGAATATATTTCATTTTTTATTATTCATTTGTCACTGTGAAATATTTGTCATTTTTTTGTCATATTTGTCAACAAATTCTGTGTCACAAAAATCCATTTCTCCCTATAACCCCCCCTCCAAATCAATTTGTCCTAAACCACACAAAAATTGTGACCACTGCCATTTTGTACCTTAGTTCATTTTGTAATGAAAAGTTTATATATTGTCATCACAAAATGGGTTCCACAAAAATCAGTTTTGTCAATTGAACCATAATAGTGTCAATCTTTGCAGCCCAATGTTGCTTACTTTATTTAAGATACTGTTGTATAGCAAACCCAGGGATGAGGACCTACCGTTATGGTCCTCACCCTGAGTATTTCATATGATGGGGGGTGATATGCAGGTTTAAGGAGAAGACCACAGTTGCCATTTGTACAAAATTACAAAAATGACACACAAATAGCCATCGGATACTCACTTTGTCCCATCCAACAGGGCAAACACTGACAACACACTGTACCAAGGAAAGTGGTTTTTCTAGACCAAACCTTGAGAGTCCTCCACCATGATATCCAATCCATCTTTGAGACCGAACAACACGTGATGTTTTGTTGGCCAGGCCTGAACCACAAGTCACCGGGCACAGACTGGGCATCTGACGCTTCCCACTGCATGGGAAATTGCCCCAGTGGAGATTAATTCCTGCCATGGAACGTCTGTATTGTCTATCATATTTACAAAATGAGGTATACGTATTTCCCAGAACCTAGAAAAATATAATAAAAACAGAAGGAAAAACTCGCCATTTTGTCTCTACATTCGAGACATTCAGACAAGACCAACTGGTCCCTGGTTTTCCAAGCAAAGGAAAATCATGGCTGGTCTTGTGGATTGAGGTTGATTGTCCTAAAATATTGTTGAATGATAAACTATGGGATTCACTTCAAATCATTTGTCTGGCCAAAGTTGTCCCATTTCTACCCGGCGTAGAGATTTGGGTTACCTGGCAGGACAGGGGATCCGAACCACATGCAACTGTTCTTCTGGACGCGTGAGTGGTCACAAAGTCCGTCAGGTAGAATATCTCTGTGCCATTTGCTTCTGGGCACAATAAAGGTTGTTCAACATAAAACCTCCCCCGCAGGACACTGTAAACAGTGAGGCCTCCTCATTTCCATCTGGCAAAATAAATGAAAATACCTAAACAAATGAAAGCTAGGAGGAATCTTACATTGACCATAGCTACTGGTGCACACTATTATTAAGGGCCTAGACGTATTAATATGGGTTTCTGGGCTGTCTGTTTGTTCTGGTTATAATGGTAATTTGGATTTGTGAAAAGATATGCTTAGTTCACTGACCTTGGAGGACATGGATCTACCCCACAAGTTATTGGAAGGAATCGGGACCTGTGGAATTATCGCAGAAACTCCAGAGCACCTGTGGGTCACCCAACGGAAACCTATGGAGACAACAGATTTTTTCTTCTGCAGTATTCAAATCCAACTTGCCCCCATACTTCTTCTCCACCTCCATCACAGCTTGCAGAGCAGGTCCAAGCATAGGTCGTCCATCTGTATTCTGTGTCTGTCTGGGCAGGAAGTAGCGTAATGCAATGCTGGGTTTGTAATAATCTCCGTATTCATGCCCATATCTTCTGTAAACCTAATAAGGAAAGAATAATCTGTGTTCCCACACTGGTGTAGCAGGTACACACCAAACCCACAACAAGATGAATGAAGTTTTAATATTAATCCAAATTTTAAACTGTTCACCTGTATCTCAATTTCTTGGGTGGTAGGTCCCTTTTTGAATTGTCTTGATGTGGAAGCTTCTCTATGGTCAAAAACAATCGGTACTCTATCTTCTGTCCTCAAGGGCTGAGGGTGGGTTCTCATTCAAGGAGATACTTCCTTTCCCAGATATCAATATGTTCCGTTCACCTTAACCCCTAAGTAAGGACATAAAAAACTCAATCTCAAGAGAAGAAAGACGTTTGAATGGATCGTTTCCCTCATTATAATTCTATATCTAACAGTACAAGATCAAAAAAAAAGGCATACTTACCCAAATGTGTAAATAGAGGCTTTGGTTGGTGATTCTATATGAAGTGGAGCCCAGAGGGACAGTCAGAAAAAGATATATTATCTGCAAAGAAAGCGACATTCTGTAATGATGTTGAGTTGATGTTACATCTCTATGGTTAGATGGCTACTCAGGTTACATCTCTATGGTATTTAATGACACCAATGGTGTGGGTCAATATTGTTCTCGTGAGGATAACAAGTTGTGGACCTTCTTAGAAGATATAAAAAGAAGTTTTTTCAACCATGGTCATTGTCTTTAGATAGATCTAAACCTCACCTCCAGCCTTCCCTTCGGTAAAAGAGCCATCAACTTTACTGCAAGTGCTGTTATAGCCTCCGCACACCCCACAATGATCCGGCAGTTACCTCAGAATCCATCACCCCATCACAATCCAAAAGCTCTAACAGAAAAACATCTATAACTGATTTGACAGAAAATGAATCAAACAATTACCATCAAAGTCAATCTTTCAAGGACAAACTGTATAGTTTTCTGATCCTCCCCCCTTTTGGCCCAGGCCTAACCAATGGGAAGGAACATTCTGCAAGAAGTGCTTCTTCCTGGATAGAACCCAGGCTGTGGTGGAAGGGAGGCTTGACAATAATTAAATCCTCTATCAAAAACCCTAAGCAGAAGTCATTTTGAAATCATCTGGTGGTGTCCATAAAAAACTTGGTGTTCCTCTTACCCTGCATCTCCCAGCTACACATAGATTGAATTCGCATTGATCTCACTGCTCCCCTCGCACCTGTGCCGTCCACAAAACTTTCCCCCGCGTTACATGAAATCTCTTCCTTGGGCGCGGCACATGTACATGGACACAACGAAAGAGCCTGAATGGCACAAAACGGTTAGAATTTTAGAAATCTTTTTCCACCGATAAACTATTAACCAGAATGCCTTCCACCCACCCAGATTACCGTAACTCATAGAGCGGGTTTTTTTTCTGGCTGGATATACTTTCTTCTGTACAATGTAATTTGCCATATCCCACTCACCTGCGAAACCCACAGCCGCGAAGTCCACTTGTAAAATGATGGAACACCCAAGGCGAGATAAAGGATGTTTGGTCAGTGCCTGAGCATTTGCTCCGTCATGAAACCAATTGGGTGGTTACACAGCTTAGAAATGAACAAGTTCTACTTTAAATAGAGGAGAGGAGAGATTTAACAGAAGAGTGGGGGTCCAGAGTGGGGAATTGAGGCCTACCTGGGTGTACACTTCTCGGCGACTGAGACTAGGTCCCCGCAGCTACGTCCACCAAAGGCAGGTTTAATGAAGAGAAGGAACAAAGAATATCTAATAATTATCATTAGAAATGGCGGTATTTTGACAAGGACAAAACTGTATGGTAGTTGCTCCACCAAACTTGTGTCCCGGGCCTAACCAAATGAGAAGAACCGCTTTTCCCATTATATAGATCCCAGACTGAGGGGTGCCTCACTGTTTTTTAGCTTTGCCATAGAGATTGGTGTTTCGGTGGCCATAAGGACGGTTAATGGTACGGGCAAATAGTGCAGTGTTCCAAATAATGTTTTGAATGAAAGGACAATGCACAAGTGGTGGGTAGGGATCTAACCTGGGGTTGTTACATTGTCTTTTCCTGATTCAACCCATCCTCCACAGCAGCTGCGTGAACATGGAGAGAGGGGGCTCCGTTCGACCAATCGCCATGCATGCTGACACTGGATTCAGAGCCTCAAGGGAACCGCAGTGACCTTTATGGCACCACTGAAAGAGAGGAGAATGGATTCAATACTGAAGAGTGTCTAATTTCCTTACAAGACTGAACCCCCCATCCACTGGCACTGGACACCTATCACCTGCGCCCATTATTATCACCTGCTGTCTATTCCGTTTAGTATAGGATATTATAACATTCTAAGATTCTTTTAGTTTCTTTTTTGTGCCTTCCCTCTAGCATTATTTCTTGACCATAATCAGGGAAATTCAACAAAAGTTCTTCAGGCCTATGTAATAAAAGTTCGTATGATTAAAAATGGTGCTAATTTTGCCCCGACAATCAGATGTTATTTAACATTGAAAGCTAACATCTGATTGGTTGGGGCAAAATTATCACCATTTTTAAAGATAAGAACTTTTATTGAATCTCCCTGAATGTGTAGAGTTGGACTGGTTGTATTATTCAACTTAACTACTATAATGCTAAGATGCTTTCCCCCTTAATAATAACCTCCCAGTAATGTCCTGTGTTACAGTAGCCGTACAATGGGAGGCCAGTATTAGCAGAATTGGCACAGTAATACCAAATGATACCTTCCTTTACTCTAACACGAGCTAACCAACATCATTTCAACATGGGTTGATGTAATAAATAGAGATGGTCGAACTCTTGAAAGTTCGGTCCGTTTTCGAACTTTCGAACTATTGTATAAGTTTGAAAGTTCGAAAACGGACCCAGTAAAGTCTATGGGAGGCAAATAGTTCGAAAAGTTCGAGTCAAATACAACTAAAATATTAATGGTAACTTAATGTAAAATGGCTGTGGCACCTGGGAAAATGGTCTGGGGAACATGTTCCAATATCCAAGGACTTTCGTAAAAATCGATTTTACTCTAACACGCGACTTTCGAGCTTCGCGTTCGAACATTCGATTGGTAACATGGAAATTACTCGCAGATTCGATGCTCGCCTATAGGCTTTAATGGACGAATTTACTCGCGGATTCGATGTTCGCGCCTACATACAATGTACATTTTACTCGCGGATCGAACTTCGAACATCAGAAAGTCCGGGAAATATCGAAAGTCCGCGCCGAGATAGTTCGAGAAGTCCGGATACGTTCGAACTCGAACAGTCGGCTCGCCATCCTAGTAATAAAAAGGTTTGAACGTTTCCCTGTTCATTCGTTGTGACAACCATGAAGATGCTGCGAGCTTCTGTACTGGGGTTCGGTAGTAGTTAGATGAACTCGGATTGGTTATCGCAGGATGGGAGCCCAGGAGAGGAAAACTTTCCCACCTCAAACCAGATGATAGTATATAGACAGCCCCTTCATGCCCAGTATTAGGGTAATAGGGAAAAGGGTGACCTTGTCCTCTCCGCAGTCTGTGCCATTAGAAGGGGCACCAGAATCGGTTTGAGCTGCAGCTTTGTGAAGGTCTTGTGGGTGATTTAGATGACAGGAGAGGCACCAATGATCCTGTGGTAGGGAACACAACGGTTTTTTTCCATATAACATTCAACCCCCACACCTATCACGTCTCTCAAATCAGGAGATAAAGTTAAGAAGGTATACAATGGTTAAAAAATGGTCTTTTTTTTTCCGGCCTGGTTCCTCGTGCTTCTTCGAGCCTTAACCCTTTGTTTTTACTGCTAGAGCTTTCCAATCTGGTTTTCGCGTTTTTTTTTTTGCCCTTTGCCCTCCTCCCGGTTGCCGGACTTGTCTTTTGTAGACTCAGTAGATACTATGGTTTTTCCTTTTTGTTTTTTTTTTTGTTCGTTTTCCTGGACTTTTCTTGGTACCCTTCGTCTGTAGATCACGGGTTTACACAATGGTTTTGGTCTTCCTTCCTCTTTGCGTGCGTACTGTCTGTAGCATTTGTAAAATGGTTTTCCCCTTTTTTGGTATCTGTTGTCGTTGCTACGATACACTTCCCGGTACTACTACTTGTTTTTTTTTTCCCTTTTGCCGTTCTTTTTTACGGTTTATGGAGAACAACCACGCCGCCACTGTCTGTAAGAGTGATTCACTGGTTAACTTTCTTTCCCCTTTTTTACCCCACTGGTTTGGTAACTTTGTTTTGTACGATCTTACACTGGTTCACACAACTGGGGTACCTCGTCTTTGTACGTACTCCCTGGCTTTACCACTACTCCTGGTTTCTGGTACTTGTCTTTGTACCGCATTATTTCCAATTTTTGTTGTACCCCACACTGCCTTTTTCTGGCGAATGTTGTAGAGCAACGTGTTTACCACACCTGGTTTTTTTTGCCGCGTACCTGTTCTTTCGTTTTAGATAAACTCTGGTACACAACTCGTGTTTTTTTTTTCCCCCCCCCCCCGCCCTTCCTTTTTTTTCCCTTGTACCCTTGTCTGTTTTACGTACACTCTTGGTCCCTTCCTCTGCCCGGTTGACTTGTCTGTAGATAAACTGCCGTTTGTACAACACGTCTTCTTTTGCTTTTTTTTTGGGTCGTTTCTCTTTTGTACGGTCTTGTGTAGATAACTGCATACCACACCTGCCGTTTTTTTTCCCTTTTTTTTTTTTTTCTTTTGGTACCTGCCGTATGATACACTGTGTACCCCACCCAACCTGGGGAAACCTGTCTCCTTTCCCCCCTTGCGCCAGTTAGAAACCCACGAGGTAACACCCACTGTGCCCCTCCCCTCCTTTGGTCACTTGGCTTGTGTTCCCTAGACTAACCATCGGGTTTTAACCACCTGGCTTTTTTTTCCTGGCCTCTTTACTTTTTTTTCTTTTTTTTTCTTTTGTGTTTTTTCGGTTTTAAGTATTTTGTTTTAGATCCATTACCTTCTTCGCTATCGTATTAACACTGGGTTGTTGGCACCCCCCCCCGTTTCTGTTCGTCCATGTTTTATTCCCTACCCACCTCGGTACAACACTGGGCACTTTTCTGCTCTGTTGTACGATAAACACTGTACATACACGGTGGGTATCTGTCATTTTGTATGTTACGTATTTCACACTGGTTACACAAATGGGTTTTTCCCTTCTCCTTCCCTGGTCCCTTCCCCTTTTCCCTGGCGTACCTGTCTGCCTCACGTTACCCGTGACCACACCCTCCCTTTGGTACACACTGGTCTCCCTTGGTTCCTTCTCCTTGCTTGGTAAGCTGTCTTTTGTTCAGATTGCACATCCCACTCGGGACTACTAGGGTTTTCCTTCCCCCCCTTTTGTTTCCGCTCGCCGCCCCCCCCCCCACCTGTTTTTCTTCCTTTCCGGCAATGCCCTTTTCTTGGTAGCATACTATTTTTGTTGTACACTACGCGCCCCCCTGCCCCTTCTGTCTGACCCGATACACTGGTGCCATTTTTTACTAATTCTGGTTCCGGTAATCCGTACTGGATGACAAACCTGCCGTAAACACCTGGGCCCCCCCCCCCCCTGGCCCCCCCCCGTTTTACCCTTTGTGATTGTTAGAGTACACACTGCATACACACATGGGGTACTGCGTCTCTGTAGATTCCACATGGCTGTACACCATCCCTGGCGGTACTGTTTCTTGTTAGATTCTACACTTCTTGGTTTAAACACGGTGGTACGGTATTGAGATAAACTTGTTGTATCATTCCACTGGCTTTTCCCTTTTCCCCTTTTCTTCTTTTCCCCGCCCTTCCACCTTTGTCCCGAGATACACTTGGTAAACACTTGGCCCTTTTTTTTTTTGTACCTGCTCTGTAGAACACCTGGTAACTTATCCTTTATCTGGGCCCCGGGGGTACGGTCCTTTGTAGATTTTTACACTGGTACACATCTGGCCCGGCGACTGTCCTGTAGATTACCCTGGTTACACAATTGTTTGTTACTGCTCCTTGTAGATACACTGACCTAAACCCACTGGTTTTTCTCCTCCTGGTTACTGTGTTCTTGAGATTTACCATTTGGTTGATTCACATGGGGTTGTACCATGTCCTGTTTTAGCCATTTACTTACGGTACCCCCAATGCGGGAAACCCCTTGTCTGCTTAGATTTCACACTGGCCTTTCAACATGGGGTATTCTGTCGTTGTAGATTATCACTTTTTGTACTATCATTTTTTTTGGGTACGGTTGTTAGACCGACACCCTAGGGGGTTACCTCGTCCTCGGTAGTATACATGATTCTTTCTGGTAATGTTCTGTTTAGATATTATTTACTGTGTATAAAACCCTTCACTGGCCCCTCTTTCCTTTTTTTTCGGTTTATTCTCGCTCGTAGATACCCTACCCTGGGCCCCCTTTTGGTTTTACTGTACTCCCGTCGCATTACACCCTGTGTTTTTGGTCCGGTTTTCCCCTGGGTACTGTTTCTGGTAGCTCCTACATCTCCCCGCGTTACTAATTACTGGCGTTTGCCCGGTAATGTTCTGCTTTAGATACACTGTTTTGACCCCCCCCCTTTTTTTGGTGTTCTGTTTTTTCTTTTTTTTGGTAAGCTCATTGCCTCATCACATTGGCCCCCTTTTTTTCCTTTTGGTACCTGTTTCTGTTAGTGCATTACACTTTTGGTACACACTTGGGTTTCGGTATTTGTCTGTATTGATACATCTTGATACACACTTGGTGGTTTTCCCCTCTTTCTTTTTCCCTGTCTCCCCCCCCCTTTTTTCTTTCGGCCTTTTTCTTTGGTTAATGTCTGAATATTAAGATTTTATCTTCACTGGGAACCCACACTTGTGGCCCTTTTGTGGTGCACTTTTTGTCTGTTAGCTACTTTATTGTACCATTTCCTAACTTGGGGTTTCATTTGTCTGTACCGTTAGTACTACCTGTCTACTATTCATTCTCGGTTTTTTTGTTTGGTACTGTTCTGTGATGATTTTTTTATCCCCCATGCTTGACATTTTTCACCATCGGGGGGATGTTGTTACCCTGCATTTTTTTTAATACCCTGTCGTACTTCCCTTTCCACCCAAATCCCCGTCGTCCCCTCTTGTTGCCCTTTTTTGCTTTTCGTGTTTCCCGGCTACTTTGCTGTTCTGTACGTTTTTCCTTCCACACTGTTGTTTATCACTTACTGGTTTTTTTTGGTCCCTCTTGTTCGTTTCCTTTTTTGGTTATTTCGTGTTGCTGGTAGATATTTCTACCTTGCCTGTACACCACCCAGGGCCCCCTCGGTCTCGCTGTTTTTTTTTTTTTGTGCTATTCGCTCTGTTCCATGATATCATCTTGGTTTTTTTTCTCTCCTTTCTTTTTTTGTGTATTTTCGTAGGTTTTTTGCTAGATTTATCTTTCACTGGTTATTTCCTTTCATTTCCCTATTGTTGTGCGGTACTCCGTTGAGATTATTCACTGGCCTTGTCTTTCGGGACTGTCTTCCTTAGATACCCATAGTGGCCCCTCACACTTACTGGTCCTTCCCGTTGTTTTAATGTCTCTTTGTGTTATAGCACACTGATACACAATGGTCGGTTATTGTTTGTATGACTCATCACTGCTTACACACTTGGTTGGATATGTCTGTATATACACTGGTGACACAACTGCGTTTTCTGTTCCTTTTTTTTTTTGGTACTGTCTTTGTCAGCCCCCATATACACTTGGCTTTACACTACTGGTTTTTTGGTACTGTTTCCTGTCGATATCACTGCTTACACACTTTTGGCTTTTTTCTTCCTTTGGTACTGTCTGTTAGATTTACACTGGGGTACTCGTCTGTAGATACACTTTCGCGTCCACACTACTGGGTTACTCGTCTCGCGAGCCCATCTTTTACACTCCGGGGCCTTTCCGTACTGTTTTTCTGTTCCACTACTTTATTCTGCTAACCCACTTTGGGGTTACGTCGTGTAGCACTTTACAATGGTTTTTTTTGGTACTGTTCTGTACGATGTTAGAATCGGTTTTGCACTGTCTGGTGTAGACTACACTGGTTTGTCCGCGCGTATATGCCTCTGTAGATTGCGTACAACTGCGTCACATTACACTGTGGCCCTTTCCCGTTCTTTTCTGGTCGTTCCCCCTTTCTTTCCCTCCCCTGTTGTTAAGTCTGTAGTATTTACCACTGGCTTCGCCCCGGACTTTGTCTGTAGATACTTACTTTGGTTTGCCTTTTGGTACGCGTTCTGTAGATATCACTGGCCTACACCCACGGGCTGTAATTGTCATGTAGATTTTATTTTGATGGTTTGTGTTTTACATGTCTGGTAGATACACCGGTGGTTACTGTCCTTGTAGAGCTTACCGACTACTGTCTTGTTTTTCCCCCCCCCCCTTTTTGTTTGTTCACTGTTCTTTGTTATTCGATTTACAACCTGGGTTGTTTTCTACTGTCTGTTTGAGCATACACACCGGTACCACACTGGGGTACTGTCTGCTATGTATTACACTGGGGTAATCTCGGCGCGGAGATTACCCTTATTGTTTTGTACATTCACCACGGTTTGGCCGCTTCTGTCTGTTTTGATTATCACTGCGTAACCACACGGTTTTGGTCCACTGCTGGTATTTTTTCTGTCTGTTATGATCACACCTGGTACCACATGGTCCCGCCCGTTTTCTTTTTGTACTGTCCTGTCCACGCATAACAAATGGTTTTGGTATATTTGTGTCTTAGATAGACTGGCTTGGTTTTCTTTCCTCTTTTCCCCCCGTCCCCGCTTTGTGTTCCGCTGGCGCTTACTGCCCTCTTTGTAGCCATACACTGGTCACATTTCCCCACTGGTTTCCCCTTTTTGGTACTGTATTTGTCATTTGCCTACTTAATTGGGACACCACCTGTTTGTTTTGTTTTTTTTTTTTTTCTTTTTTTTGTACTGGGTCCTGTTAGAAACACATCTGGGGTATTTCCCCCTCTTCTTGTGTGTTTTTGTGGTATTCTGTCATTGCTTTTTGTAGATCCCACGACGCGTGTGTACAAACTTCGGTTCGTGTTTACCTCGCGTCCCTCCCTGTCAGCTACTTACCTTTTTATTTCTTCCTGTGATTTCCCGCGCTCGCACCCCCCACTCCCCCACACCCCTCGCCCCGGTACTTTTTCCCTGCGTCCCCCCTCTGCTTAGCACTCCTACTCCTGACCAATGGTACATTCCCCCCTTAACCCATTTTGTGCCCCCGCTCGGCCTCACTGTTGTGTGCTCACTTGCATTTACCTTACTCCTTGTATCTACTCACACTGTCGTGCCTTCCCTTCCTTTTTTTCTCCTCCCCCTCCCTTTTTTCCCCTCCCCTTGGACCTTCCTCTCTTTCGGCTCTGTACCAGTATTGTTTCATTCCCCCCTTTGTGCCGACCACCTCATCTTCCGGCCTGTATATTACAGCGCGGTAATATCCAGATCTATAGCGGTGTTTATTAATGCATGTATATTATCCAGGTGTATATTACAGCGCGGTAATATCCAGAGGCCGGAAGATGAGGTGGTCGGCACAAAGGGGGGAATGAAACAATACTGGTACAGAGCCGAAAGAGAGGAAGGTCCAAGGGGAGGGGAAAAAAGGGAGGGGGAGGAGAAAAAAAGGAAGGGAAGGCACGACAGTGTGAGTAGATACAAGGAGTAAGGTAAATGCAAGTGAGCACACAACAGTGAGGCCGAGCGGGGGCACAAAATGGGTTAAGGGGGGAATGTACCATTGGTCAGGAGTAGGAGTGCTAAGCAGAGGGGGGACGCAGGGAAAAAGTACCGGGGCGAGGGGTGTGGGGGAGTGGGGGGTGCGAGCGCGGGAAATCACAGGAAGAAATAAAAAGGTAAGTAGCTGACAGGGAGGGACGCGAGGTAAACACGAACCGAAGTTTGTACACACGCGTCGTGGGATCTACAAAAAGCAATGACAGAATACCACAAAAACACACAAGAAGAGGGGGAAATACCCCAGATGTGTTTCTAACAGGACCCAGTACAAAAAAAAGAAAAAAAAAAAAAACAAAACAAACAGGTGGTGTCCCAATTAAGTAGGCAAATGACAAATACAGTACCAAAAAGGGGAAACCAGTGGGGAAATGTGACCAGTGTATGGCTACAAAGAGGGCAGTAAGCGCCAGCGGAACACAAAGCGGGGACGGGGGGAAAAGAGGAAAGAAAACCAAGCCAGTCTATCTAAGACACAAATATACCAAAACCATTTGTTATGCGTGGACAGGACAGTACAAAAAGAAAACGGGCGGGACCATGTGGTACCAGGTGTGATCATAACAGACAGAAAAAATACCAGCAGTGGACCAAAACCGTGTGGTTACGCAGTGATAATCAAAACAGACAGAAGCGGCCAAACCGTGGTGAATGTACAAAACAATAAGGGTAATCTCCGCGCCGAGATTACCCCAGTGTAATACATAGCAGACAGTACCCCAGTGTGGTACCGGTGTGTATGCTCAAACAGACAGTAGAAAACAACCCAGGTTGTAAATCGAATAACAAAGAACAGTGAACAAACAAAAAGGGGGGGGGGGAAAAACAAGACAGTAGTCGGTAAGCTCTACAAGGACAGTAACCACCGGTGTATCTACCAGACATGTAAAACACAAACCATCAAAATAAAATCTACATGACAATTACAGCCCGTGGGTGTAGGCCAGTGATATCTACAGAACGCGTACCAAAAGGCAAACCAAAGTAAGTATCTACAGACAAAGTCCGGGGCGAAGCCAGTGGTAAATACTACAGACTTAACAACAGGGGAGGGAAAGAAAGGGGGAACGACCAGAAAAGAACGGGAAAGGGCCACAGTGTAATGTGACGCAGTTGTACGCAATCTACAGAGGCATATACGCGCGGACAAACCAGTGTAGTCTACACCAGACAGTGCAAAACCGATTCTAACATCGTACAGAACAGTACCAAAAAAAACCATTGTAAAGTGCTACACGACGTAACCCCAAAGTGGGTTAGCAGAATAAAGTAGTGGAACAGAAAAACAGTACGGAAAGGCCCCGGAGTGTAAAAGATGGGCTCGCGAGACGAGTAACCCAGTAGTGTGGACGCGAAAGTGTATCTACAGACGAGTACCCCAGTGTAAATCTAACAGACAGTACCAAAGGAAGAAAAAAGCCAAAAGTGTGTAAGCAGTGATATCGACAGGAAACAGTACCAAAAAACCAGTAGTGTAAAGCCAAGTGTATATGGGGGCTGACAAAGACAGTACCAAAAAAAAAAAGGAACAGAAAACGCAGTTGTGTCACCAGTGTATATACAGACATATCCAACCAAGTGTGTAAGCAGTGATGAGTCATACAAACAATAACCGACCATTGTGTATCAGTGTGCTATAACACAAAGAGACATTAAAACAACGGGAAGGACCAGTAAGTGTGAGGGGCCACTATGGGTATCTAAGGAAGACAGTCCCGAAAGACAAGGCCAGTGAATAATCTCAACGGAGTACCGCACAACAATAGGGAAATGAAAGGAAATAACCAGTGAAAGATAAATCTAGCAAAAAACCTACGAAAATACACAAAAAAAGAAAGGAGAGAAAAAAAACCAAGATGATATCATGGAACAGAGCGAATAGCACAAAAAAAAAAAAACAGCGAGACCGAGGGGGCCCTGGGTGGTGTACAGGCAAGGTAGAAATATCTACCAGCAACACGAAATAACCAAAAAAGGAAACGAACAAGAGGGACCAAAAAAAACCAGTAAGTGATAAACAACAGTGTGGAAGGAAAAACGTACAGAACAGCAAAGTAGCCGGGAAACACGAAAAGCAAAAAAGGGCAACAAGAGGGGACGACGGGGATTTGGGTGGAAAGGGAAGTACGACAGGGTATTAAAAAAAATGCAGGGTAACAACATCCCCCCGATGGTGAAAAATGTCAAGCATGGGGGATAAAAAAATCATCACAGAACAGTACCAAACAAAAAAACCGAGAATGAATAGTAGACAGGTAGTACTAACGGTACAGACAAATGAAACCCCAAGTTAGGAAATGGTACAATAAAGTAGCTAACAGACAAAAAGTGCACCACAAAAGGGCCACAAGTGTGGGTTCCCAGTGAAGATAAAATCTTAATATTCAGACATTAACCAAAGAAAAAGGCCGAAAGAAAAAAGGGGGGGGGAGACAGGGAAAAAGAAAGAGGGGAAAACCACCAAGTGTGTATCAAGATGTATCAATACAGACAAATACCGAAACCCAAGTGTGTACCAAAAGTGTAATGCACTAACAGAAACAGGTACCAAAAGGAAAAAAAGGGGGCCAATGTGATGAGGCAATGAGCTTACCAAAAAAAAGAAAAAACAGAACACCAAAAAAAGGGGGGGGGTCAAAACAGTGTATCTAAAGCAGAACATTACCGGGCAAACGCCAGTAATTAGTAACGCGGGGAGATGTAGGAGCTACCAGAAACAGTACCCAGGGGAAAACCGGACCAAAAACACAGGGTGTAATGCGACGGGAGTACAGTAAAACCAAAAGGGGGCCCAGGGTAGGGTATCTACGAGCGAGAATAAACCGAAAAAAAAGGAAAGAGGGGCCAGTGAAGGGTTTTATACACAGTAAATAATATCTAAACAGAACATTACCAGAAAGAATCATGTATACTACCGAGGACGAGGTAACCCCCTAGGGTGTCGGTCTAACAACCGTACCCAAAAAAAATGATAGTACAAAAAGTGATAATCTACAACGACAGAATACCCCATGTTGAAAGGCCAGTGTGAAATCTAAGCAGACAAGGGGTTTCCCGCATTGGGGGTACCGTAAGTAAATGGCTAAAACAGGACATGGTACAACCCCATGTGAATCAACCAAATGGTAAATCTCAAGAACACAGTAACCAGGAGGAGAAAAACCAGTGGGTTTAGGTCAGTGTATCTACAAGGAGCAGTAACAAACAATTGTGTAACCAGGGTAATCTACAGGACAGTCGCCGGGCCAGATGTGTACCAGTGTAAAAATCTACAAAGGACCGTACCCCCGGGGCCCAGATAAAGGATAAGTTACCAGGTGTTCTACAGAGCAGGTACAAAAAAAAAAAGGGCCAAGTGTTTACCAAGTGTATCTCGGGACAAAGGTGGAAGGGCGGGGAAAAGAAGAAAAGGGGAAAAGGGAAAAGCCAGTGGAATGATACAACAAGTTTATCTCAATACCGTACCACCGTGTTTAAACCAAGAAGTGTAGAATCTAACAAGAAACAGTACCGCCAGGGATGGTGTACAGCCATGTGGAATCTACAGAGACGCAGTACCCCATGTGTGTATGCAGTGTGTACTCTAACAATCACAAAGGGTAAAACGGGGGGGGGCCAGGGGGGGGGGGGGCCCAGGTGTTTACGGCAGGTTTGTCATCCAGTACGGATTACCGGAACCAGAATTAGTAAAAAATGGCACCAGTGTATCGGGTCAGACAGAAGGGGCAGGGGGGCGCGTAGTGTACAACAAAAATAGTATGCTACCAAGAAAAGGGCATTGCCGGAAAGGAAGAAAAACAGGTGGGGGGGGGGGCGGCGAGCGGAAACAAAAGGGGGGGAAGGAAAACCCTAGTAGTCCCGAGTGGGATGTGCAATCTGAACAAAAGACAGCTTACCAAGCAAGGAGAAGGAACCAAGGGAGACCAGTGTGTACCAAAGGGAGGGTGTGGTCACGGGTAACGTGAGGCAGACAGGTACGCCAGGGAAAAGGGGAAGGGACCAGGGAAGGAGAAGGGAAAAACCCATTTGTGTAACCAGTGTGAAATACGTAACATACAAAATGACAGATACCCACCGTGTATGTACAGTGTTTATCGTACAACAGAGCAGAAAAGTGCCCAGTGTTGTACCGAGGTGGGTAGGGAATAAAACATGGACGAACAGAAACGGGGGGGGGTGCCAACAACCCAGTGTTAATACGATAGCGAAGAAGGTAATGGATCTAAAACAAAATACTTAAAACCGAAAAAACACAAAAGAAAAAAAAAGAAAAAAAAGTAAAGAGGCCAGGAAAAAAAAGCCAGGTGGTTAAAACCCGATGGTTAGTCTAGGGAACACAAGCCAAGTGACCAAAGGAGGGGAGGGGCACAGTGGGTGTTACCTCGTGGGTTTCTAACTGGCGCAAGGGGGGAAAGGAGACAGGTTTCCCCAGGTTGGGTGGGGTACACAGTGTATCATACGGCAGGTACCAAAAGAAAAAAAAAAAAAAGGGAAAAAAAACGGCAGGTGTGGTATGCAGTTATCTACACAAGACCGTACAAAAGAGAAACGACCCAAAAAAAAAGCAAAAGAAGACGTGTTGTACAAACGGCAGTTTATCTACAGACAAGTCAACCGGGCAGAGGAAGGGACCAAGAGTGTACGTAAAACAGACAAGGGTACAAGGGAAAAAAAAGGAAGGGCGGGGGGGGGGGGAAAAAAAAAACACGAGTTGTGTACCAGAGTTTATCTAAAACGAAAGAACAGGTACGCGGCAAAAAAAACCAGGTGTGGTAAACACGTTGCTCTACAACATTCGCCAGAAAAAGGCAGTGTGGGGTACAACAAAAATTGGAAATAATGCGGTACAAAGACAAGTACCAGAAACCAGGAGTAGTGGTAAAGCCAGGGAGTACGTACAAAGACGAGGTACCCCAGTTGTGTGAACCAGTGTAAGATCGTACAAAACAAAGTTACCAAACCAGTGGGGTAAAAAAGGGGAAAGAAAGTTAACCAGTGAATCACTCTTACAGACAGTGGCGGCGTGGTTGTTCTCCATAAACCGTAAAAAAGAACGGCAAAAGGGAAAAAAAAAACAAGTAGTAGTACCGGGAAGTGTATCGTAGCAACGACAACAGATACCAAAAAAGGGGAAAACCATTTTACAAATGCTACAGACAGTACGCACGCAAAGAGGAAGGAAGACCAAAACCATTGTGTAAACCCGTGATCTACAGACGAAGGGTACCAAGAAAAGTCCAGGAAAACGAACAAAAAAAAAAACAAAAAGGAAAAACCATAGTATCTACTGAGTCTACAAAAGACAAGTCCGGCAACCGGGAGGAGGGCAAAGGGCAAAAAAAAAAACGCGAAAACCAGATTGGAAAGCTCTAGCAGTAAAAACAAAGGGTTAAGGCTCGAAGAAGCACGAGGAACCAGGCCGGAAAAAAAAAGACCATTTTTTAACCATTGTATACCTTCTTAACTTTATCTCCTGATTTGAGAGACGTGATAGGTGTGGGGGTTGAATGTTATATGGAAAAAAACCGTTGTGTCCACTATCACAGGATCATTGGTGCCCTCTCCTGTCATCTACACCCAACAGACCTTCCAAAGGAAGCTCAAACCGGATTCTGGTGCCCCTCTAGATGGCACAGACTGGCGGAGAGGACAAGGTCACCCTTTTCCCATTACCCTAATACTGGCATAAGGGGCTATCTATATACTATCATCTGGTTTAGAGGGTGGGAAAGTTTTCCCCTCTGGGCTTCCTGCCTGCGATAACCAATCCGAGTTCATCTAACTACTACCGAACCCCAGTACAGAAGCTTCGCAGCATCTTCATGGTTGTCACAACGAATGAACAGGGAAACGTTCAAACCTTTTTATTACTAGGATGGCGAGCCGACTGTTCGAGTTCGAACGTATCCGGACTTCTCGAACTATCTCGGCGCGGACTTTCGATATTTCCCGGACTTTCTGATGTTCGAACGTTCGATCCGCGAGTAAAATGTACATTGTATGTAGGCGCGAACATCGAATCCGCGAGTAAATTCGTCCATTAAAGCCTATAGGCGAGCATCGAATCTGCGAGTAATTTCCATGTTACCAATCGAATGTTCGAACGCGAAGCTCGAAAGTTCGCGTGTTAGAGTAAAATCGATTTTTACGAAAGTCCTTGGATATTGGAACATGTTCCCCAGACCATTTTCCCAGGTGCCACAGCCATTTTACATTAAGTTACCATTAATATTTTAGTTGTATTTGACTCGAACTTTTCGAACTATTTGCCTCCCATAGACTTTACTGGGTCCGTTTTCGAACTTTCAAACTTACACAATAGTTCGAAAGTTCGAAAACGGACCGAACTTTCAAGAGTTCGACCATCTCTATTTATTACATCAACCCATGTTGAAATGATGTTGGTTAGCTCGTGTTAGAGTAAAGGAAGGTATCATTTGGTATTACTGTGCCAATTCTGCTAATACTGGCCTCCCATTGTACGGCTACTGTAACACAGGACATTACTGGGAGGTTATTATTAAGGGGGAAAGCATCTTAGCATTATAGTAGTTAAGTTGAATAATACAACCAGTCCAACTCTACACATTCAGGGAGATTCAATAAAAGTTCTTATCTTTAAAAATGGTGATAATTTTGCCCCAACCAATCAGATGTTAGCTTTCAATGTTAAATAACATCTGATTGTCGGGGCAAAATTAGCACCATTTTTAATCATACGAACTTTTATTACATAGGCCTGAAGAACTTTTGTTGAATTTCCCTGATTATGGTCAAGAAATAATGCTAGAGGGAAGGCACAAAAAAGAAACTAAAAGAATCTTAGAATGTTCTAATATCCTATACTAAACGGAATAGACAGCAGGTGATAATAATGGGCGCAGGTGATAGGTGTCCAGTCCAGTGGATGGGGGGTTCAGTCTTGTAAGGAAATTAGACACTCTTCAGTATTGAATCCATTCTCCTCTCTTTCAGTGGTGCCATAAAGGTCACTGCGGTTCCCTTGAGGCTCTGAATCCAGTGTCAGCATGCATGGCGATTGGTCGAACGGAGCCCCCTCTCTCCATGTTCACGCAGCTGCTGTGGAGGATGGGTTGAATCAGGAAAAGACAATGTAACAACCCCAGGTTAGATCCCTACCCACCACTTGTGCATTGTCCTTTCATTCAAAACATTATTTGGAACACTGCACTATTTGCCCGTACCATTAACCGTCCTTATGGCCACCGAAACACCAATCTCTATGGCAAAGCTAAAAAACAGTGAGGCACCCCTCAGTCTGGGATCTATATAATGGGAAAAGCGGTTCTTCTCATTTGGTTAGGCCCGGGACACAAGTTTGGTGGAGCAACTACCATACAGTTTTGTCCTTGTCAAAATACCGCCATTTCTAATGATAATTATTAGATATTCTTTGTTCCTTCTCTTCATTAAACCTGCCTTTGGTGGACGTAGCTGCGGGGACCTAGTCTCAGTCGCCGAGAAGTGTACACCCAGGTAGGCCTCAATTCCCCACTCTGGACCCCCATCTTCTGTTAAATCTCTCCTCTCCTCTATTTAAAGTAGAACTTGTTCATTTCTAAGCTGTGTAACCACCCAATTGGTTTCATGACGGAGCAAATGCTCAGGCACTGACCAAACATCCTTTATCTCGCCTTGGGTGTTCCATCATTTTACAAGTGGACTTCGCGGCTGTGGGTTTCGCAGGTGAGTGGGATATGGCAAATTACATTGTACAGAAGAAAGTATATCCAGCCAGAAAAAAAACCCGCTCTATGAGTTACGGTAATCTGGGTGGGTGGAAGGCATTCTGGTTAATAGTTTATCGGTGGAAAAAGATTTCTAAAATTCTAACCGTTTTGTGCCATTCAGGCTCTTTCGTTGTGTCCATTACATGTGCCGCGCCCAAGGAAGAGATTTCATGTAACGCGGGGGAAAGTTTTGTGGACGGCACAGGTGCGAGGGGAGCAGTGAGATCAATGCGAATTCAATCTATGTGTAGCTGGGAGATGCAGGGTAAGAGGAACACCAAGTTTTTTATGGACACCACCAGATGATTTCAAAATGACTTCTGCTTAGGGTTTTTGATAGAGGATTTAATTATTGTCAAGCCTCCCTTCCACCACAGCCTGGGTTCTATCCAGGAAGAAGCACTTCTTGCAGAATGTTCCTTCCCATTGGTTAGGCCTGGGCCAAAAGGGGGGAGGAGCAGAAAACTATACAGTTTGTCCTTGAAAGATTGACTTTGATGGTAATTGTTTGATTCATTTTCTGTCAAATCAGTTATAGATGTTTTTCTGTTAGAGCTTTTGGATTGTGATGGGGTGATGGATTCTGAGGTAACTGCCGGATCATTGTGGGGTGTGCGGAGGCTATAACAGCACTTGCAGTAAAGTTGATGGCTCTTTTACCGAAGGGAAGGCTGGAGGTGAGGTTTAGATCTATCTAAAGACAATGACCATGGTTGAAAAAACTTCTTTTTATATCTTCTAAGAAGGTCCACAACTTGTTATCCTCACGAGAACAATATTGACCCACACCATTGGTGTCATTAAATACCATAGAGATGTAACCTGAGTAGCCATCTAACCATAGAGATGTAACATCAACTCAACATCATTACAGAATGTCGCTTTCTTTGCAGATAATATATCTTTTTCTGACTGTCCCTCTGGGCTCCACTTCATATAGAATCACCAACCAAAGCCTCTATTTACACATTTGGGTAAGTATGCCTTTTTTTTTGATCTTGTACTGTTAGATATAGAATTATAATGAGGGAAACGATCCATTCAAACGTCTTTCTTCTCTTGAGATTGAGTTTTTTATGTCCTTACTTAGGGGTTAAGGTGAACGGAACATATTGATATCTGGGAAAGGAAGTATCTCCTTGAATGAGAACCCACCCTCAGCCCTTGAGGACACGAAGATAGAGTACCGATTGTTTTTGACCATAGAGAAGCTTCCACATCAAGACAATTCAAAAAGGGACCTACCACCCAAGAAATTGAGATACAGGTGAACAGTTTAAAATTTGGATTAATATTAAAACTTCATTCATCTTGTTGTGGGTTTGGTGTGTACCTGCTACACCAGTGTGGGAACACAGATTATTCTTTCCTTATTAGGTTTACAGAAGATATGGGCATGAATACGGAGATTATTACAAACCCAGCATTGCATTACGCTACTTCCTGCCCAGACAGACACAGAATACAGATGGACGACCTATGCTTGGACCTGCTCTGCAAGCTGTGATGGAGGTGGAGAAGAAGTATGGGGGCAAGTTGGATTTGAATACTGCAGAAGAAAAAATCTGTTGTCTCCATAGGTTTCCGTTGGGTGACCCACAGGTGCTCTGGAGTTTCTGCGATAATTCCACAGGTCCCGATTCCTTCCAATAACTTGTGGGGTAGATCCATGTCCTCCAAGGTCAGTGAACTAAGCATATTTTTCACAAATCCAAATTACCATTATAACCAGAACAAACAGACAGCCCAGAAACCCATATTAATACGTCTAGGCCCTTAATAATAGGTGCACCAGTAGCTATGGTCAATGTAAGATTCCTCCTAGCTTTCATTTGTTTAGGTATTTTCATTTATTTTGCCAGATGGAAATGAGGAGGCCTCACTGTTTACAGTGTCCTGCGGGGGAGGTTTTATGTTGAACAACCTTTATTGTGCCCAGAAGGCAAATGGCACAGAGATATTCTACCTGACGGACTTTGTGACCACTCACGCGTCCAGAAGAACAGTTGCATGTGGTTCGGATCCCCTGTCCTGCCAGGTAACCCAAATCTCTACGCCGGGTAGAAATGGGACAACTTTGGCCAGACAAATGATTTGAAGTGAATCCCATAGTTTATCATTCAACAATATTTTAGGACAATCAACCTCAATCCACAAGACCAGCCATGATTTTCCTTTGCTTGGAAAACCAGGGACCAGTTGGTCTTGTCTGAATGTCTCGAATGTAGAGACAAAATGGCGAGTTTTTCCTTCTGTTTTTATTATATTTTTCTAGGTTCTGGGAAATACGTATACCTCATTTTGTAAATATGATAGACAATACAGACGTTCCATGGCAGGAATTAATCTCCACTGGGGCAA
This sequence comes from Hymenochirus boettgeri, assembly GCA_019447015.1. Classification (NCBI taxonomy): domain Eukaryota; kingdom Metazoa; phylum Chordata; class Amphibia; order Anura; family Pipidae; genus Hymenochirus; species Hymenochirus boettgeri. The sequence goes on from JAACNH010000414.1 coordinate 53,644, forward strand.
TTTCCCATGCAGTGGGAAGCGTCAGATGCCCAGTCTGTGCCCGGTGACTTGTGGTTCAGGCCTGGCCAAACAAAACATCACGTGTTGTTCGGTCTCAAAGATGGATTGGATATCATGGTGGAGGACTCTCAAGGTTTGGTCTAGAAAAACCACTTTCCTTGGTACAGTGTGTTGTCAGTGTTTGCCCTGTTGGATGGGACAAAGTGAGTATCCGATGGCTAGTTTGTGTGTCATTTTTGTAATTTTGTACAAATGGCAACTGTGGTCTTTCCTTAAACCTGCATATCACCCCCCATCATATGAAATACTCAGGGTGAGGACCATAACGGTAGGTCCTCATCCCTGGGTTTGCTATACAACAGTATCTTAAATAAAGTAAGCAACATTGGGCTGCAAAGATTGACACTATTATGGTTCAATTGACAAAACTGATTTTTGTGGAACCCATTTTGTGATGACAATATATAAACTTTTCATTACAAAATGAACTAAGGTACAAAATGGCAGTGGTCACAATTTTTGTGTGGTTTAGGACAAATTGATTTGGAGGGGGGGTTATAGGGAGAAATGGATTTTTGTGACACAGAATTTGTTGACAAATATGACAAAAAAATGACAAATATTTCACAGTGACAAATGAATAATAAAAACTGAAATATATTCTGAACGTTTTGTATTTATGCATATGGTTGGGGCTGCTGTACAATTTCTAACATGAAGGAAAAGCTTGTTGTTACCAACAGTGGGAGCTGTGCCATATTGAACTGACATTTATTAATGAAAAGTATATAGGAGCTCTTACTGAGTGGTTTCCTGTCACCATAATAGATGGAACGCCACGTTACAATGAGGATTCCACTCCCTAAAGAACCCTGGCCAGGAAACAATGGATTCTACGGTGGGATCCTGTGGTTGGGCCGTGCTCGGTGACGTGTGGTACAGGTAACTGATATCCAAAGATTGCGCCACATTAAAGTTAATGGCCTATGTATGATAATAATGACATCATTAGGACTTATCTAATAGCACGGAAAGTCAAATGACTGTAACTCTTACTAAATGCACGGAATCTACTGATTGGATAGAAGTTCACCTAATTAACCCAACACTAACCAATTTAGCTCTTGGCTTTTACCGTTCTATTGTAGTTTGAAATAGAAAAGCAAGCTTTTGATTGGTTTCCTGTGATATCTCTTTCAGAGTGTCAGAATTCCGATACGTTGCATTGTTCTACACCAAGACAGAGTTTGGCGGAGAAATGTAACCAAACTTTGAAACCAGAAACGCGAAAAATATCTGCCAACCTAAGAACCTGTCCGCCGTGTAATTATATTTTCCCTTTAACCCTTACCACCCTTTATAATCCGATAGGAAATCTCATCCTGATATTCCCAAATGAATCTATGGACACGTTCAATAGGGAATCCGTTTGGCTGGTAAATTTTTAACCTTCCCCTTTGTTTGACACAGTTGGGTAACCAGGGAGCTGGCTCCTTGTGCCGTGACATGTCGGAGGAGGACTGTTCCCCTCGCTGTGGACGTGCGTCCGAAAGACAACGCGTTTCGTATCCTCTGCCTCATTCCAAGTGCCGTCGTGTTGATCGGCCACAAACCAGCAAACCGTGTGGTACAGAACCCTGCCCTGTCCGGTAACCCCCTTTTATAAACGTTAATGATCCATTTACATTGGTAGAATAGCCCACTTGCATCCAGGTACTCTTACCTAAGAGATGTCCACTTCGCAAAATCCGGTCCGCTGGAGGATCCACGAATTTTCGAAAAAATTCGAAACTCCGCGAGCGGCCCCATTAAAATTAAAAACTCGAAAATACAAGAAATCCTCGTAATTTTGAAAATTTTCGAAATTACTAAAAATCCGCGTTCCGAACGGATAAATCCGCGGCGGATCCGGGCTCGGATCCGCGAACCGGCCATCCCTACTTACCTATCAATATGGCGCCACCTCTCACCATGCGTGGTAGCCAAAGTAAAGCCTCGAAACTGGGTGATTTTACATTGACTGTATTTGGAATAACAGGATTATAACCACGTACCTGTGTTACAGGCCAACAGGACACAGACACGTTTACTGTTCACTGCTACTTTCCAACTGAGGGATAACAATACCCCTATTCTCTCAAACGACTGTGCTGTTCTAGCACGCCACCCACAGGATAGAGTGGGTATAGCCTGCTATACATTTCTTTCCCATTCTAAACCTATCCATGTAAATGTGACATATTTATTTTGTTCACATTAGCATAGATTTTATATTCCTCCCATATGTTATTGTCTATACAGGAAACAAAATTACAAAGGGATTGAAATAAAATAGGGCAAATTAACAAGGGAGTTAGAAAATGTGATAGGTCCATTTAATTTATAAGGGGAGGACAGTTTGAGAATCAGGCAGGTGCAATGTCGGATTTTTGGTCCCCTGGGATATCTGAAGTTCCTTCTTGTGGGTTTTCACCCTATTACAGGTGGCGTTTACACCACAGGCTCTTGCAGCGCGAGTTGGCGGTGGGGGAGTTTTACAGAGAGTTCTGTACTGTGGCCAGGTACCATCGGATGGAGAGGACGGGAGCAGATTGTTCCAGATCAAGAATGCCAACATCTCCCTCATCCCAAAGGGCAAGAACCCTGCAATTTGCAACCCATGTCCACCAAGGTATCTGCACAAGCAAGGTGGGAATTTGTCAATTGTTCCCACACCTATAAAGATTAAAGGACAACTATACCGCAAACATTTTTAAAAGATGAAACTGGGGCAGGGAGGTTGGATTGATTATTCCTACCACCCAAAATTATTTCGTTGGGAGCTAAGCGCATGCAGCATTCACCTGCCGGTTAGTGCCCTGGACCTTCCTGTATTAAAGAGAGTGCTGAAGCACCTAGAAAGCCTGGCAGAATCTGTATTCTTCATGCTGCCCTCCAACCTCCTCCCTGTCCCAGATACTCAATGATAGCAGAACATTGTCCAAGAAAATCTTCTCTTACCCAACATTCTCAATGTTCTTATACGTCAAACCACCTAACTGACTTCTTCCACTAGTTTTTGGTGGTTTAAGGGTGGCGGAGGCAGTCCCATGCTCTGCAGCTGTGGGTACGGAATTTTAAAACGCAGAGGGTGGTCTGTGTCCTGACAGTAGATGGGGCGGAGAAGGAATGGACTTGGAATCCTGTCCTCCATCGGAGAAACCACCATCCATCATCCCTTTGGTTGTCAAACTGCTCTATGCATGGGAAGTCAGTGCTTGGAGACAGGTAAGGAAGATTAACAACATGTGTGATAGGGCAATTAGATTGCAAGCTCTTCGGGGCAGGGCCTCATGCGAATGATAAACTATTTGTAAAAAGTGATTGCTGATCTAGTTTTCTGTTCATGCCCCAGTGCTCGGTCACCTGCGGTAAATGGAATCCAGAGCCGCCAAGATTTTTGCACCAACCTGAAACCCGTCAGCCAGTGGAGCCCCGCGTTCTGCGGCAATGCCCCAAAGCCCATCACTGTTCGCGGCTGCTCAGCCAAACCGTGCCACCTGAAACAAAGAACTGCGTCAACAAGCACAACCTGGGTGACACAGAAGTATCAGGAGTGCCAACTTCATCATCAGCAAAAAAATTCATCACTGATCCCTGCCGACCACATCACAGACATGTCCCGTCTACAGGACCCGATAACGGAGGACACGGTACAGGTGAAACGGATTTCACAACTAATGCCCAGAAATATCCCGGGAACCAATCAACATTCAACCCCACCATTAACTGTTCATCATTGGAGCACTAGCCATTAGTGATGGCCCAGTTCGCGGATCCGAATCCGCGGGCGGATTTACCTTGGTTCGCAAACGGCGGATATCGCGGATTTTCCGCCTTCCGAACTTTTCTGACCGCGTTTTTCGAATTTTTTCCCGAAATTACGAGGATGTTACGTATTTGCACAAAGAGGGGGAATACTTAGTTTTCGAAAAATTTCAAAATTACGAGGATTTCTCGTATTTTCGAGGATTTTTTCCTTTTAATGGGTTTTTAATTGTTTTGATGGGTCCTCGAGGGGACCGGATTTTGCGAGTTCGGACATCTCTACTAGCCAGGGTCCCTACATTTGGTGCAGTCCCCCACAGCGGCAGGCCAGGTACTGTTTTAGTAAAGGTGAGCGCCAGACCTGCAGCTGATCCAACCACCTTTACTTACATACGTGTGGTACACTGATCGTAGTACCGTCCTGCAGATCGATGGACCCTCTTGACCCCGAGCCACACTCCATTGCAGGGGTCGTGGTACAATATGTTCACCCACTGCATTGGAGAGAGGCTTGCCAGTATTTCCATCAGAAGACGAATGCAGGCTGTATCAGTTTTAATGTAGCCATACAGTTTGAGAACAGACCTCCTGCACCATTACTCCATATAGTTATAAATTGGTTTGCCAATGCATCTACAATTTTAAGTGGTTTTTCAATTAATGTCCTATTGAGCTGGCTACCCAAATATCTAGATTGGCTTCTGAAATTGCATCCTCTCGGCTCCTAATGTAAAACACAGTCTGTTCATCGGTGACTGAATGATATTCCTCTGGCCGCTAACTGAGCATGTGGAAGTTTGTAAAAAACTTGGAGAGCATGAAGACGCAGAGGATAAAGGGAGAGCCTCAATTTGCTGCTAACATGGCTATGTGGATGGTAAAGCGGGAATACGATAGGGTGGATTGGGCAACAGGAAAGGGGGGTAATGTCCTTGTTGGTGTCTGCTACAAGCCGCCAATGCTAGGCAGGGAGGAAGGTGAGTCAACTTTATATGCAAGATGAAAGGGCTGCAGTTTTCATAGACATAAAGGTTAGGAAAGGTTTCTTTACCATCTTCCAGCAGATGTGGTAATGCAAGTTCACTGATCATTGATCCAGGGATACTTTTCCGATTGCTGTTTGGAGTCCGGAAGGAATTTCCCCCCTTCTTTTTAGCTGAGTTTTTTTGTCTTCCTCTGGACTCACTGTAGGGTAGAGGGTGAAAAATTTGGACTTGATGGACGTATGTCTTTATTCACCTTAATTACTTGTGTAACTATATAGCTGTTACAGACTTATGGGTAGGGTATAAAGGTTGGACTAGATGGACGTATGTCTTTATACACCTCCAATACTATGTTACAGGTAACTGTTATACAGACATTATGGGTAGGGTATAAAGGTTGGACTAGATGGACGTATTGTCTTTATACAACCTTCAATACCATTTAGACTATGTAACCGTTATACAGACATTATGGGTAGGGTATAAAGGTTGGACTAGACGGACGTATGTCTTTATACAACCTTAATTACTGTGTAACTATATAGCTGTTATACAGACATTAGGGTAGGTATAAGGTTGGACTAGATGGACCGTATGTCTTATACAACCTCCAATACTATGTACTATGTACTGTTTATACAGACATTATGGTTAGGTTAAAGGTTGGACTAGATGGACGTGTGTCTTTATACAACCTCCAATACTATGTTACTATGTAACTGTTTATACAGACTTATGGGTAGGGTATAAAGGTTGGACTAGATGGACGTATGTCCTTTAACAACCTCCATACTATGTTACTAGTAACTGTTATACGACATTATGGTTAGGGTATAAAGGTTTGGACTAGGTGGACATATGTCTTAATACAACCTCCAATACTATGTTCTAGTTAACTGTTATACAGACATTATGGGTAGGGTATAAAGGTTGACCATGATGGACGTATGGTCTTTATCCAACCTCCAATACTATGTACTATGTACTGTTATACAGACATTATGGGTAGGGTATAAAGGGGTTGGACTGATGGACTTATGTCTTTATACAACCCCCCATACTATGTCACTATGTAACGGTTTATATAGACATTTTGGTAGGGTATAAGGTTTGGACTAGATGGAACGTATGTCTTTATCAACCTCCATACTATGTTACTATGTACTGTTTATACACATTATGGGTGGGTATAAAGGTTGGACTAGATGGACGTATGTCTTTAACAACCTCCAATACTATGTTACTATGTAACTGTTATAACAGACATTATGGGTAGGGTTAAAGGTGGACTAGATGGACGTATGTCTTTATACACCTCCAATACATGTTACTATGTAACTGTTATACAGACATTATGGTTAGGTATAAAGGTTGACTAGATGGACGTATGTCATTTATACAACCTCAATTACTATGTTACGATGTAACTGTTTATACACGACATTATGGGTAGGGTATAAAGTTGGACTAGATGGACGTATGTCTTTATACAACCTCCAATCCTATGTTACTATGTAACTGTTATACAGACATTATGGGTGGGGTATAAAGTTTTGGACTAGATGGACGTATGTTCTTTATACAACACTCCAATACTATGTTACTATGTAACTGTTATCAACATTATGGGTAGGGTAAAGTTTTGGTCTAGATTGACTTGTCTTTATACACCCTCCCAATACTATGTTACTATGTAACTGTTATACAGACATTAATGGGTAGGGTACAAAGGTTTGGCTAGATGGACGTATGTCTTTATACAGACCTCCAATACTATGTTACTATGTAACTGTTATACAGACATTATGGGTTGGGTAAAAGGTTGGACTAGAGTGGACGTATGTCTTTATACAACCTCAATTACTATGTTACTATGTAACTGTTTATACAGACCATTATGGGTAGGGTATAAAGGTTGGACTAGATGGACGTATGTCTTTATACAACCCCTCCAATACCATTTTAACTATGTAACTGTTATACAGACATTATGGGTAGGGTATAAAGGTTGGACTAATGATGATGGATGTCTCTATCTACAACCTCCAATACTATTACTATGTAACTGTTACAGACATTATGGGTAGGTATAAAGGTTGGACTAGATGACGTATGTCTTTATACAACCTCCAATACTATGTTACTATTAACTGTTTAAACAGACATTATATGTAGGGTCTAATGGTTGGACTACAATGGACGTATGTCTTTATACAACCTCCAATACTATATTACTATGTAACTGGTTATACAGACATTAATGGGTAGGGTATAAGGTTGGACTACATGGACGTATGTCTTTTAACAACCTCCATACTATGTTACCACATGTAACTGTTAGACAGACATTATGGGTAGGGTATAAAGGTTGGACTAGATGGACGTATGTCTTTATACAACTCCCATACTGTTACTACTATGTAACTTTTATACACGACAACATTAATGGTAGGTATAAATGTTGGACTAGAATGGACGTATGTCTTTATACATCCTCCAATACTATGTTACTACGTAACTGTTATACAGACTTATGGGTAGGGTATAAAGGTTGGACTGATGGACGTATGTCTTTATACAACCTCCAATACTATGTTACCATGTAACTGTTATACAGACTTATGGGTAGGGTATAAAGTTTGGACTAGATGGATTTATGTCTTTATACAACCTCCAATACTATTTACTATGTAACTGTTATACACAGACATTATGGTGGGTAATAAGGTTCGATTAGATAGACGTATGTCTTTAATACAACCTCCAATACTATGTTTACTATGTAACTGTTATACGACATTATGGGTAGGGTATAAAAGTTTGGACTAGCTGGACTATGTCTTTATACAACCCTCCAATACTATGTTACTATGTAACTGTTTACAGACATTATGGGTAGGTATAAAGGTTGGACTAGATGGATGTATGTCTTTATAACAACCTCCATACTATTTTACCATGTAACTGTTAGGACAGACATTATGGGTAGGGTATCAAAGGTTGACTAGATATGGACGTATGTCTTTATACAACCTCCAATACTATGTTACTATGTAACTGTTACACAGACATTATGGGTAGGGTATAAGGTTGGACTGATGGACGTATGTCTTTATACAACTCCAATACTATGTTACCATGTAACTGTTACACAGACATTATGGGTAGGGTTAAAGGTTGGACTAGTTGGACGTATGTCTTTATACAACCTCCAATACTATGTTACTATGTACTGTTACCCAGACATTTGGTAGGGTATAAAGGTTGGACTAGATGAGTATGTCTTTATACAACCTCCAATACTATGTTACTATGTACTGTTACACAGACATTATGGGTAGGGTATAAAGGTTGGACTAGATGGACGTATGTCTTTATACACCCCAATACTATGTTACTAGTAAGCTGTTATACAGACATTATGGGTAGGGTATAAAGGTTGACTAGATGGACGTATGTCCTTTATACAACCTCCAATACTATGTTACTATTAACTGTTACACAGACATTATGGGTAGGGTATAAAGGTTGTGACTAGATGGACGTATGTCTTTAATACAACCTCCATACTATGTACTATGTAACTGTTATACAAGACATTATGGGTAGGGTACAAGGTTGGACTAGATGACGTATGTCTTTATACAACCTCCAATACTATGTTACTAGTTACTGTTAGACAGACATTATGGGTAGGGTATAAAGGTTGGACTAGATGGAACGTATGTCTTTATACACCTCCAATACTATGTTACTATGTAACTGTTATACAGACTATGGGTAGGGTATAAAGGTTGGACTAGATGGACTATGTCTTTATACACCTCCAATACTATGTTACTATGTAACTGTTATACAGACTTAATGGGTAGGGTATAAAGTTTGGACTAGATGGACGTATGTCTTTATATAACCCTCCAAACTATGTTACTATGTACCTGTTATACAGACATTATGGGTAGGGTTAAAGGTTGGACTAATCGACGTATGTCTTTATAACAAACCTCCAATACTATGTTACTATGTAACTGTTATACAGACATTATGGGTAGGGTATAAAGGTTTGGACTAGATGGACGTAGGTCTTTATACAACCTCCAATACTATGTTACTATGTAACTGTTTATAACAGACATTATATGGGTAGGGTATAAAGGTTTGGACTAGTGGACGTATGTCTTTATACAACCTCAATTACTATATACTATGTAACTGTACAGGTGCACGAGCCCTTAATCTGGCCCTTCCTTCTTTCAGATATCTGTGGGCATCTGTTCCTCGGTCCTACAGGAATATTGAATACAACTTGGACTCAGACAGAGAGATTGTAGTTTTTCTATTGGCGCCCACTGGGAGAGGTGATCAGTGTGCGAGTGTTGTACGCTTCCCTTAATTGCACTGCTGGGAGTCCTGTTACCCTAACCCCCCCCCCCCCCCGTTTAAATCATTCATTAAATTATGTATCTCACATCCCTTTAAGTCCATGTCCATGTAGCTAGAAATGAATATGTTTTGAAATCATTAAATCTTTATTACAGAAATCCTCACCCTTTCCACTATCAATTTTACTTTCCTGTAGCACAGGGAGATACAAGTATCTGAACGGATATCACTCTCCTGATTTACAACACTGAGCATGTCGAGGTCACTGAGCTAGAAACGGGGCGTAACTGCGAGATATTTCTGTAATTGAAGATTTTACTGTGTATTTTTTATTGTGTACTTTTTTAACATAAACAGGTAAGGAAAAAAATTTTGGGCCCATAAGTCAGATGATGTTGTTTACAAATGTCCTTATATTGGGATTATCTTTTGCTTTAATAAAACCCTTATCCTATTACTGCAGGAATTAAATAAACATTAAAAATGGGACCCAGACCAACTTTCTAATTTTGGGTGGAGATAAGTGATAGGTCTGGTCTGTGATTTTCTTTCTGCAGGGGAGTGCCTGCTGTTTTACGGACGTGATATGTGGCGCAAGACGTGCGCATCGTCTCGCTGGGTGACCCTGCATTCCAAGTCAACACTCTGTTTTTTTAGAAGAGGCAAATCCAGGAGGGTAATGGTGTAGTACTGGAGTACCGACCAAACTAAACCACCTCCCTGACACTACTCCCAAGGTGCATATTCTCAAATCTGCAACAATTCCACTTCATTACCTGTCATAGTTCACCTGAACTGCTCGGTCGTCTCCCTGCGCATTGCAAAGTCAAAGAAAAAGTTATGCTCGCTATGGGTCCCGCCTCCCAGTGGTGTTCTGTGGGCCTAAGAGTCAGTGGGCATGTGCATACTGGAACCTATCGAACTTAACCGTTAAGTGTGCATTTTCTTTATGATCAGTTTCAGGTCCAGGTACCCTGGGTATTTTGATTGGGGGGTATCGTTATAGTTCTACTTTACAGCTCTGGTTCTGATAAGGAACTATTTGTCCAACCTTTTGTCTTTAATAAAAGGAAAGTAACCCACAATATGAAAGACATTTTTTTCTCTAACATCCACAGGCACTTCTATTTGTGTTTATCATAACGGTGTTTCTCTCTCAGACTGTGACACGCAGCTTTACGGGATGCAAGGAGATATCCAGAATCCGTCCAACACTGGACAGACGAAGGATCCGCACTTGCAGAGTCTTTTGATGTGGCCCCTAAAATTTACATCGCCGTAACGCTTGTACATGGACTTGGAACCCGCCAGCAATTCGACGCATCCAGTTAATATTCCTAGTGAGTTTTCCCAAAAACCTGGAAATTGACGGAGGGGAATTTCATTAATCAACTGCTGTTATAAATGTAGTAAAAAGAATTAAAGGAGAACTTAAGATAAGACATAAACCTGTGTTAGTTCGGTAATTTGCTATAATTGCTGTATCTCTTACATTAGGGGAGAAATCCCTTCATGCTTTAACAAAGTGTGTCGCTGACACAGATATACAGCGGCATGCTCAGTTGCCCATTAGGAAGGAGGGTTACAGAAATCAGGAAATGACTAGTGATGGCCCAGTTCGCGGATCCGAACCCGAATCCGCAGAGCGGATTTACCTCGTTCGCGAACGGCGGATATCGCGGATTTTCCGGTTTTCCGCCTTCTGAATGTTTTCTGAACCGCGTCTTCATAAAATTTCCGAATTACGAAAATTTATCGTATTTTCGAAATTTTTCGAAATTACAAAGATTTTTCTATTTTTTGAAATGCATGGAAACCTGTATTTTTCGAAATTTTCGAAATTACGATGGATTCATTTCACTTATTTTCGAAAATGCATGAAAATTACGGGTTTCCCCCCCATGCATCTTCGAAATAAGGAAAATTTCTTGTATTACGAGGATTTCCCTTCCCGATTTTTCGAAGATGTTCAAATGACGAAGAATTTTTCGTATTCCTGACTGTGGGGAACTCTTCGTAATTTTGAACATTCCTCGAAAATACGGGAAATCCTCGTAATTTCTGGAATTTTCGAAAATACGGAGGATTTCATGTATTTTTTCTTCGTAAAAATAATTTAATACAAATTCATTTAGTAATCATTTTTTTCAGTAAGACCAGTTGCTTATTTGTGTTTTTCCGCCCCATTTTATAGATCCGCGTGATATGAAAACGTTAAAATCCTCCTTGTTTTCTTCGGCAGCCATTTGTTTTACTGGGAATCTTCGGGAAGCCGTGCGGAAATCGAATTCCATGGGATTTCTCAGAGGACAAGATCAGCTTCAGGGCGCAGTACTGGGCAGGGAATCGGACCCCAACCAGCGAGCGAATCACTTCTGGATGAATCGCTCCCCCCGACCAGATCTGCAGGACCAGGCAGAAGATTCCACAATGGGATGAGAACTGACGGGCTTGACTGACAGTTTTCCAGGATTGTTACCAATCCCCCCCACACACACATTCGATAATCCAATATGAACTACCTGGGTCCAATGTGACTGGTATATGGGGCCATATTAACCACAGAAGCCAATGGGTCCGCAGGAAAATCCTATAATTTCATCAGCACCATTTATATAGTCCTTATCCCTCTATTTCAATTGTTCTGTTTATCAGTAGATGTTCGAAACGGTTGGTTTTCGTTTCGTTTTCGATTCGGAAAGTTCTAAAGTTTGAGTTCCGATTTTCTCGATTTTCGATAATTATCTACTTTCGATTTTCGATAAAAATCAAAAATTCAAAAAATTCGGATTCTGTGAAATTCGGGGTTCAGAAGTTTCGTTGGGCCTTCGAAACCCTCAGATTCTTTTGAAACTGGGTTCTATTCCAACCCACATTACGTCTCTAATTATCAGTAGATATAGGGTTCTAGTTGGTTAGATCCTAACCTTAGTACACGAACATGTTTGGTTCTATATTAATATGTTTCAACGACCCAATATTTACATATTAAACTGGAATATATTTTAGCCAATTAAAAATTGTGTTTTTTTACATAGGATTTGATCTCAATTGCTATTCCATCCCATTAACTGATTCCCACTGGAATGATCTGTAGACACATTTTAGAATGAAATTGATTGGTTTAGATATTTACACACAAGATCCTGAGACTGTGATGTCTATAACTGTGATGTGAATTCATAGTCTGACACCAAATTAGAGATTTCATTGTATTTATTGTTTTTACTAATCCTATCACTAATCTAAAAGGTGGCCATACACATTAGTGGAATTCCAGGGGGGTGAAATGACCGTAAAACTGATTCAGAGCTCTGAAACAATAAATTGGTAATTTAGGAATTGTGTTTTTAGCATAACCAGTGACTATCATTCTTCTATTCTATGTAATTTGTTCAGTAAAAGCAAAGCAACTCATGCGTCAGATGTTTATTTTACAACCATGGGGTTTGACAAATGACTAGAGCCTATACATTCCTATACAAGGCATTTTAAGTGATCAATGCAGTGGTGTGAGGTGGGGGATCGATTTGGGGGAGGACGGATAATATAATCCAAACTACCATAATAATATATATATCTATATAAAATCCTAACTATCCATACTCTATATTTTAATAATCCAACTATCCATAATAATATCTAGAATATAATCCTAAATCTCATATAATATAAAGAATATAATCCTAACCATCCATAATAATATTATAATTTAAATCCTAACTCCCCATAATATTATATAGAATATAATCCTAGCTATCCATAATAATATATAATCCTAACTCTCCTAATAAATATAATATAATCCCACACTATCCATAATAATATAATATAATCCCAACTATCCATATAATATATAATCCCAACTATCCCATAATATATATAATCCTAGCTATCCATAATAATATATTATAATCCCACTATCCATATATACATAATGTAATCCTAATATATAATGTGTAGAATATAATCCATAATTTTTTATGGGTTTATTATTTTTTTATTACAATTAGATCACAGAGTTAGAGGAACATTGGGAGTTGTTATACTAGAACTTTCCCCCTTAACATAAACGGTTGGTTGAAGGACGCAGCGCAGGGAAACACCCACCCCAGTGACGACAGGGAATCCCACGTAAACCTCCCCTTTTAGTGACTCAGGCAAGAGGGGCTTCCCTCGCTTGACCATCACTGACTCTGGCCACCCAGGACCAGGAGGTTCCTCACAACGGCTGCGCGTGACGTGGAATCTTGGGATGGACCTATTGTGATCGCAAAAACGTCGTGTCGACAGTGAACCGGCCGGTGGATGGATGGGAAGTGATAAAGAGACCGGGTAAGGGGGATTTAATCCACGGAGACCTCCTGGATAGGGGTATAGAGTGTTTACACCCACTGGGACCCCCCAGTATACCCAGTGTGGGGTATGTAATACACAGGACCCCCATTATAGGGTATGTAATACACAGGGACCCCCATTATAAGGGGTATGTAATACACATGGACCCCCATTATAAGGGTATGTAATACACAGGGACCCCAATTATAAGGGTATGTAATACACAGGGACCCCCATTATAAGGGTATGTAATACACAGGACCCCCATTATAAGGGGTATGTAATACACAGGGACCCCCATTATAAGGGTATGTAACACAGGGACCCCCGGCATTATAGGGTATTAATACACAGGGACCCCCATTATAGGGGTATGTAATACACAGGGACCCCCATTTAGGGGTATGTATAACAGACCCCCATTATAAGGTATGTAATCACAGGGACCCCAATTATAAGGGATGTAATACACCGGGACCCCCATTATAAGGGTATGTAATACACGGGACCCCCATTATAAGGGGTATGTAATCACAGGGACCCCCATTATAAGGGGTTGTAATACACAAGGGATCCCCATTATAGGGGTATGTAATACACAGGCCAGGGACCCCCTTAAAGGGTCAGGTAATACACGGTCCCCTATAAGGGTATGAATACAACAGGAGTCCCCATTATAAGGGGTAATGTAATACACCAGGGATCCCATTATAGGGTATGGTAATACACAGGGACCCCCATATAGGGGTATGTAATCCCGGGACCCCCATTATAATGTATGTAATACACAGGGATCCCCATTATAAGGGTATGTAATACACAGGGACCCCCATTATAGGGGTATGTAATACACACGGACCCCCATTACTAGGGGTATGTAAATACCAGGGTCCCCATTATAAGGGTATGTAATACACATGGACCCCTTATAGGGTATGTCAATAACAGGTACCCCATTATGGGGGTAATGTAATACACAGGGACCCCCATTAATAAGGGTAATGTAATACACAGTGGTCCCCATTATAGGGGTATTTAATACACAGGGACTCCCCATTATAGAGGGTATGTAATACACAGGGACCCCCTTATAGGGATATGTAATACACAGGGACCCCATTATAGGGGTAATGTAATACACAGTATCCCCATTATAAGGGTATGTAATACACATAGGGGCCCGCATTATAGGGTATGTATCACGAGCCCCCATTATAGGAGGGGTATTTAATACACATGGACCCCCCTTATAAGTATTATCACAGGATCCCCATTATAAGGGTATGTATACACAGGGAACCCCTGATTATAGGGTATGTGATACCAGGGACCCCCCATTATAGGGTATGTGATACACAGGGACCCCGATTAATAAGGGGTATTTGATAACACACAGGACCACCCCCCATTATAGGGGTAAATGTGTACACAGGGACCCCAGATAGGGGTATGTATACACAGGGACCCAGGATATGGGGTATGTAATCACAGGACCCCAGAATAGGGGTATTTAATACACAGGACCCCAGAATAGGGGTATAATGTAACAGGGACCCCGATAGGATATGTAATACACAGGGACCCCAGGATAGGGTATTGTAATACACAGGACCCCAGGATAGGGGTATGTAATACACAGGGACCCCATGATAGGGGTATGTAATCACAGGACCCCAGGATAGGGGTATGTATACACAGGGACCCGCGAGGATAGGGGTAATGTAATACACAGGGACCCCAGGATAGGGTATGAATACACAGGGACCCCATGAATAGGATATGTATACCAGGACCCCAGGATAGGGTATGTAATACACAGGACCCAGGATAGGGTATGTACACATAGGCACAGGGACCCCAGGATAGGGTAATGTAATACACAGGGACCCCTGAAGGTATTATACACAGGACCCCATGATAGGGTATTATACAGGAAGATAGTAGTTAAAGGGAGAATAGTATGTCAGAAAGGTAAGTATTAATACCATCCTGCATCATGTAAGAGAAGTACCACGCACATTCCCCACAATGCTGTTTGTACACTGCATCAATGGTCCTTCTAATGGGAATACTGACCACCATTATATAGGATTAAGGGGGAGGTGTCCCCCCAGGGTGGCATATGTCCCATTCATTGTCCCTGTTGCGGTGTCGGTGTAAGTTAGCAGTGACTGGTGGATACGTGTAACACCACACTGGGATCTTGTCACTGGACTGGGCACATCCACGTCTCCCCCCGAGACCCCGGGCTGTGACTGGACGATAGTGGGAAAATGAAAGAAGTGGAGCCCGAGGGAAACCCAGGGGAGCGCTGACACCCACATGATGATGGGATGACCTGGGTACCGGTGGCTCTGCAGACTGGCCGGGATCCTGGGTGTTTGGTGTGAGTAGAAACTTTAATGGATCTCTAGTACCTTCTCAATGCCCATTGGTTATTGACATCTGGGCCTCATTCTCACGCTTGATTCTGATTGGTTCTTTTCCAATTCTCTTTGGGTTAAAGGCAGTCCCACCCCTCCACAACAGGATGATACTTATTTCCCCACCCCCAAAACCCTGACCTGCAAATCACCCCAGATGAAGGGGAAACACCCCTGAAATGTTCCCCTGTGTGGAATCATTCACTTTCCACACTTGACTGTAGGTGTGCTACACTCCATTACTGCTTTATTGTACCTTGTATTGCTGGACCTCTGGGGTAAGAGTTCTGAGGAGTGTTGTTCAGCCCCTCGGGGATGTGCATTGGGTCCTGACAAACAGTGATAGTCCTGACCTTGCAAACCTACCTCCCTGGCATGTCTGTATAGAGATAGTCACCCTGGATGCTTTTGTCATCTCCCAGTTTTTGTTCCCCCCGCAGTGCGAGCTTGCACATGCCCAGATGAGGCAGCGAGGGAATATCATTTAATGGTTGGCTTGTGATGTCATCTGTTACATCCGTGACATCTGCTAACTGAAAGCAGAACGATGGTAACAGAACATCAGCAGCATTTTCAGGTTAGACTTACATCCTCTCAATTTCTAAAACTATAACAGTTTGGGTGGCTCTCTTTTCTAACAAACAAAATGCTGGTGCGGCTTGAATGAATGTGGTCATTAATTTGAGAAGCTAAATGGGAAGGATTTTACCATATTTCGCTGTATGGCGCTGTGTAGGTGTGGGGAATCATTAACGTGGAGCTGAGCTAAGCTGCTCTGTGTACAGTCCCCTGACTGACATCCCTTGTTAGCGATTAATAAGGTTATTTAGATCTGATTAACGCTTGTCTGAATGGACAGCAAGGTCTTAACCCAAACCATAAAACAGTAATCGCCCTTCTCAATATCATGTTATTCCACAGGCAGCTCAATGCCCCAAATTATAAAGAGAGAGACGTCTCTCGTAAACAGTCCAAGCTGATCGGGGAGCTTCTCTCTTTCTCTCACTGAGCGTACCCAGGTCACAAAACAAAAGAGGGGGTGGAGACCAGGTGCTTTGTTTACTGAGTAGAAAGATAAACTGAAAAGAAACATTGAAAGTATAGTTTTAATATTTTCCTCCTCCACCTGTCTATAGCCTTGTGCTCTGTCTACAGCTTCACCCATGTAACAATAGAAAATGTGGCATTACAGGAGGGATCCGTACAACCCCAACAATTTAGGCGTTGCCATTTATTTATGGTGCCACGCTACATTGTACATGTAGCACATTCTGGTGTGTCATAACGAAATCATTCTTCCTAAAGTTTTCCTTTAATTGACAGCACCATGCAACAAATGGGGCACATTTCCTGTGCTGTTATCCAATAGAAATACGGTTTTATATTGCATGGGGCAAGAAATAGCCAATAGGGGAATGTACAATTATTCTGACATCTCCCATTTTTTATATATTGTAATTAATAACACAAAGATAGTGTATTCTGGTTCTGTAGTTTGCCTTATTTTATTCAGTGTGTATCTATATATATAATATCCAACTGGCTCAGTTTAGTCTTGCTTTGTGCGCCCTGCGTCATAGTTATCGCATGTTGTAACATTCTCAGACAAACATGCCAAGGTCCCTGAATGTTATTGCCTGTGCTGTTTACTGTATTTAGGCTGCAGGTCACACGGAGCGCCTGCGTTTTATTTTATACAGTAGGATTTCCACCACCACACATTAACACACTTTCCGTTGTAGGGTCTCCAATGTAGCCAATTAATTAATTAGAACTCGAATTCTAATTAGGAACCTACTGCTCGTTATCTTTCTGTCGCTCTGGACACTAGAAGCAGAGTTTGGCTGCCCTGCACCGTGTCGATGGAGAAGACTATAAACAAGCCATGCAAGTTTAATGACTAGTGGCTGATCCCTGTGTCAGTACACCCATGCATGCGTTACTAAGTTTTCCTGCCTATACCATCCCTTAAAATAAACATTTACTTATAATATTTTACTTACCCTTTGATCATATGAATAATGGTCCTGTCGGTTCCTTACACTTGATTGGCTGTTGTACACCTTAAGCTTCATAACACTTTGGATAATTGTCGTACCATGCCAGCTGCAACGAGCAATCGCACGATATTCGTACGAAAATATCACATCAACGAGCATCGACTATTGTCGGCTTTATGCAACGATCAGCCTGGCGATTATCGTATTTGTACATGTTTGGCAGATTATCGTTATCATTCTACGAAAAAATATATAAAAGGATCATGCGCTGATTTTCGTAATTGCGCGATATACGAACGCTACGTACGACTATCGACTATCGTTGCTGTGGTGTACAGATGACGTTTTACCGATAATGTCGTTAAACGTTCGGCTGCATCGTAACGGAAATGACCCCAACGTTGGTACAAGCTTTAGGTGCTGTTTAGCCTGGGGTAGATAAAACCTTGATTCCGAGTCAATTCTTTAAAAGAAAGGACAGTAAAGTTCAGTAATAAATTATTATATTTCCCTAATGTCATGGGGAAGGGATTGTGTGTAATTTTTTTCTGTATTTGGTTCATCTTATATCAGATCATTATTTTATATGTAAATACTGTAATGTATCTGTATTTAAAGAGAATTTAAGTCAATAAGGGATTTTTTGTCCCGGCGACCGGTTCTCACCTAGCAATCGGTCTCAACGTCAAAAGTCGTGCCCAGCGCTTTTATTATAATAAATGAATTGTTGTATTTAATACTGTATTTGCCCTTTATTTATGGTATATTTTCCCATATACTATTTATATACTTCAATCTCCCACAATCCCCTTGACCGCTTGTATTTTTTTTTCAGCTGTGCCTTGCCGACTTTGGAGCTGCGTCACCATTACCCCTCTGAATATCGCAGCTGGGGGTGCTAATGATTAAGTTCCTGGGTCTTTATTATTAAACTTAATACAGAAAGCCCCACCCCCTTTCCACGTCCATGTTTACTCCCATGCCTTAAAGGGCTGGTCACCCCCAAAACTATAATCCAATCCCCCACACTACTGGCCCCACCATGTAGTGTAGTTTAATCCTTACCTTACTCCCAGCTCCATAAGGTTCTCCTTGTATCCCCCCCAAAGTCCAAAAACTGCCCACCAGAGGATAGCAGGTCCATATAGGACCTGCCTCCTACCTGGCCTCCGGGAGAAGTTTGGCATGCATACTGCAGCCCTTCTCCCCTCCCCTCCCCCCTCCCCTCCTCCCTCCCTCTCCCGATTCCCTCCCCTAGCTTAAACCCTTAATGTAGAAGATTCCCCCTGTCCCCCCCCCAACCGCTATATTAAGCGCTCCCCAAACTTTACTACCTCTCCTCCCTCTTTCCTCCGCCGAAGTAAGCTGCCGGCAGCAGCCTCCGTGATTGGCTGACGCTCAGCCAATCACAGACGCGGCTGCCGGTCCCGCCCCTCTGCTTGCATTTTCTCGCAAGCAGAGGCCCGGGAGCGCGGCACGAGGAAAGAGGGGAGGTAGTAGAGTTTGGGGAGCTTTCTTAAATATAAATATAGCGTTTGGGGCTGGGAGACCAGGGGGAATCTTAATAAAAAAAAATTTTTTTTTACGGTGGACATACCCTTTAATTTAACACAGAGAGTACCTATTGGAGAATTCTCCTCTATCTCACTGAGCATGTGCGAGGTCACTGACTAGGGGAAGGGCGTTAACTGCAGGGATTTCTGTGTACGTTTTTATTAGGATTCACATAGAAAGACAATACGTATGAACTGTTTGTAGAGGATGTTTTTTTCTTTAAACCAGCCTTTTTTATGCAATAGTTTTAGGGGATATGTTTGATCAGAATGGAATAAAAAATGGCAGAAAATGTAATGGATATCTTTCCCAGTGTTGATAATAACATTAAGGGAAACTAAACCATTTTACAGATATACTTTTTTTTTTAATGTGGGTTTAGTTGCCCTTTTAACTGATATGCCACTGTTTTCCTAAAGATAAATTAAAGGAAATAAACAGAAGCAACATGGAAACTTTTCAGGATATTGTCACATTTTTTTCAAGCAGACATTAAACATGAATGTGACACTGATCTCTACAACTCCTCCCAGCATTCCCAGTAAACCAACTGGGTTAATTTTGTAGGCACTATTTTCATTGCAATTCACAATTGTGTCCTGTATTGCTAATATTTTGTAGAATTAAGCTCCTAGATGCTGTTTTGGCTGGAATAGAATGCGATTTTATTTTTACCATATTAAGACTAATCGACCTTGACTTCCCTTAGGCTGACGCATTCATCCTCTTCCTCTGGCGAGGCTCCTTTCTGCTGTCAGTTTTGTTGAGTTGCGAATAAAGTTCTGATAAGCCGACAATTGAAGACGTGGCAAATGCAGCATTTTACTGTGGTATGTGGTCTGGTTTTTATATGGGAATGCCGCCCACCAGAAAGTATGGTTGTGAATTGAACTGTCCAAAATATGGTTGCCATACCGATTGCAACCAACTGGAATGTTTTTTGTCCATGCGTGTGTAAAGTATTATGGGAAATAAAACACTGGATTCCCTAGACTGAATCTTGGCACTCTAGATGTTTAGAAACTACGACTGAATGCAAACAGGCATGCTGGGAGTTGTAGTTTTTTAAATATCACCCCCCCCTGGACTACTGCATTATCTCTGTGCCATTCTTTGGCCTGCATTGCTTTTAACCAGTGGTCTCTGCTAGGTGGCGCTATTCACCACTGAATGATTTTAGAGGGTGAGGAAGGTTTTGTATTATTAGGTAACTTGGTTTAAATCAATAATCTCACTTCTACTCATACAGATATAGTGGATAATGCACCCCCAACTGTAAATTATAAGGATATTAGAAGTCACAGAGGAGTTCCGTGCCATATAAAAGTACGAGGCCACAAGGTGACTTCTAATATCCTTATAATTTACAGTGGGGTTGCATTATTTATTAAAACTTACCCCTTTGTAGCTTCTGGTTTCCTAAGCTATAATCTTACAGTTCCTCCCATAGAAATCACTACCAGGGGTAGGTCATAAGGCTATAATCTTTCAGTTTCCTCCCCCCTAATAAATCCACTACAGGGGTAGGTTATAAGGATATAATCTTACAGTTCTCTCCCATAGAAATCCACTACAGGGGTAGGTTATAAGGCTATAATCTACAGTTCCTCCCATAGAAATCCACTACAGGGGTAGGTTTGGCTATAATCTTACAGTCCCTCCCATAGAAATCCACTACAGGGTAGGTTATAAGCTAAAAGCTTCAATTCCTCCCATAGAAATCCACTACATGGATAGGTTATAAGGATATAATCTTACAGTTCCTCCCATAGAAATCCACTACAGGGGTAGGTTATAAGGATATAATCTTACAGTCCTCCCATAGAATCCCACTACAGGGGTAGGTTATAAGAAGAATCTTAACAGTTCCTCCCATAGAAATCCACTACGGGTAGGTTTATGGCTATAATCTTTCAGTTCCTCCCATAGAAATCCACTACAGGGGTAGGTTATAAGGATATAATCTACAGTTCCTCCCATAGAAATCCACTACAGGGGTAGGTTACAGCTATAATCTTAACAGTTCCTCCCATAGAATGCACTACAGGGTTAGTTATAAGGCTAAATCTTCAGTTCCTCCCATAGAAATCCACTACAGGGGTAGGTTTTAAGGCTATAATCTTCAGTTCCTTCCATTGGAAATCCACTACAGGGGTAGGTTATAGGGCTATAATCTTACAAGTTCCTCCCATAGAAATCCACTACAGGGGTAGGTTATAAGGATATAATCTTTACAGTTCCTCCCATAGAAATCCACTACAGGGTAGGTTATAAAGGCTATATCTTACGTTCCCCTCCCATAAAATCCACTACCGGGGTAGGTTATAAGGCTCTAATCTTACAGTTCCTCCCATAGAATCCCTACAGGGGTAGGTTATAAGGCTATAATCTTAACAGTTCCTCCCATAGAATCCACTACAGGGGTAGGTTATAAGGATAATAATCTGACAGTTCCTCCCATAGAAATCCACTACAGGGGTTGGTTATAAGGCTATAATCACACGTCCCTCCCATAGAAATCCCTACAGGGGTAGGTTTATAAGCTATAATCTTACAGTTCTCCCATAGAAATCCACTACAGGGGTAGGTTATAAGGCTATATCTTACAGTTCCTCCCATAAAATCCACTACAGGGGTTGGTTTATAAATGTATCTCTGTCTCCTTGGGACTTCTAATATCCTTTAATTTACAGTTGGTGGGTGCATTCCCCACTATATAATCTATACAGAAGAAATAGCCCCCCAAAGGATAGAAACTACAACTCCCCCTTCTCCAAGTGCAGAGAGAGCCAGGGAGTGCTAGGAGTTGTATTTTTAAAACATCCAGGGGGCTTCAATTTGATCATTCCTGGTTCTTGACTGTGTGTACTAATAAGGAACATAATCCGTGAGTATAATTATTTGAATATTTTTTCCGCTTCATTCCACCTTAGGAGGCGCTGCTTTCCCATTTTCATCAGCTTCCGTTTACCACCCTCTTTTGGAAACGCTATCGCATTTGCGTCTGGAGTTCTCTATGGTCTGTCTGCATTGGGGAAAAAGTAAGAACTGTAATGTGAATGTCTTGTTTGTTTACCACTAGGGGGTGCCAGAGTTATTACATCTGCTGGTTAAAATGTCAGGGAATAAAGAATTAGTATCCCCCTGTAAATTATAGGATATTAGAAGTCACTGAGAGTTCTGTGTCTATATAAAGGTACAAGGACACAGACTGATTTAATACAGGGAACTCTGGGTACCACTCATGTATTATAAAGGGATAATGTATCCCCTACTGTAAATTATAAGGATATTGAAATCACTGAGGAGTTCTGTGTCCATATAAAGGTACAAGGACACAGACTGAGTTATACAGGGAACTCTGGGTACCACCTCATGTATTATAAGGGATAATGTACTCCCCTACTGTAAATTATAAGGATATTAGAAGTCACTGAGGAGTTCCTGTGTCTAATATAAAGGTACAAGGACACAGACTGAGTTATACAGGGAACTCTGGGTACCACTCATGTATTATAAAGGATATGTATCCCCTACTGTAAATTATAAGGATATTAGAAGTCACTGAGGAGTTTCTGTGTCTATATAAAGGTACAGGAACACAGACTGAGTTATACAGGGAACTCTGGTACCACTCATGTATATAAGGGATACTTTATCCCCTACTGTAAATTATAGGATATTAGAAGTCACTGGAGGATTCTTGTCCTATATAAAGGTAACAAGGACACGAGAGTTATACAGGGAACTCGGGTACCACTATGTATTATAGGAAATGTATCCCCTACTGTAAATTATAAGGATTTATTAAGTCACTGAGAGTTCTGTGTCTATATAAGGTACAGGACACAGACTGAGTTATACAGGGAACTCTGGGTACCACTCATGTATTATAAGGGATAATGTATCCCCTACTGTAAATTATAAGGATATTAGAAGTCACTGAGGAGTTCTGTATCCATATAAAGGTACAAGGACACAGACTGAGTTTACGGGAACTCTGGGTACCACTCATGTATTATAAGGATAAGTATCCCCTACTGTAAATTATAGGATTTAGAAGTCACTGAGAGTTCTGGTGTCTATATAAAGTACAATGACACAGACTGAGTTTATACAGGGAACCTGGGTACCACTCATGTATTATAAAGGATAATGTGTCCCCTACTGTAAATTATAAGGATATTAGAGTCACTGAGGAGTTCTGTGGTCATATAAAGGTACAAGGACACAGACTGAGTTTATACAGGAACTCTGGGTATCACTCATGTATTATAAGGGATAACGTATCCCCTACTGTAAATTATAAAGATATATAGAAGTCACTGAGAGTTCTGTGTCCATATAAAGGTACAGGACACAGACTGGGTTATACAGGGACACTGGGTACCACTCATGTATTTAAGGGATAATGTATCCCGTACTGTCTATTATAAGGATATTAGAAGTCACTGAGGAGTTCTGTGTCTATATAAAGGTACAAGGACACAGACTGAGTTTATACAGGGAACTCTGGGTACCACTCCATGTATTATAAGGGAATATGTATCCCCTACTGTAAATGATAAAGATATTAGAAGTCACTAATAGATTGGATAGATAGACAGATAGAAGATAGATAGCTAGATTAGTTACAGATAGAAGATGATAGATATAGAAGATATACCGACGACAGACGATAGATAGATAGATAGATAGATAGATGCGAGGATAGATGATAGTAGATAGCTAGATATGATACTGCTGTAGATAT
The DNA here is from genome assembly GCA_019447015.1 of Hymenochirus boettgeri. Taxonomy (NCBI): domain Eukaryota; kingdom Metazoa; phylum Chordata; class Amphibia; order Anura; family Pipidae; genus Hymenochirus; species Hymenochirus boettgeri. Next base: position 77,888 of record JAACNH010000414.1, read on the forward strand.
AGATGCATAGATGTAGCTGATCGCTAGATAGATAGTCGAAATAGATAATAGATGATAGATAGATAGATAGATATAGAAGCATAGACCGACAGACAGATGATCGATAGATGTTTGCTGAAACTGAAAATGACTGTCCTATTGATGGTGATTTATTACGGATGTTTGTGTGTTTGGTTCAGGGGTGACGCCATCTCTACGCTAAAATTACAGAAACAGCTGCCTGATGACAGAAAAACAGGCGGGGACATAATATCACTGGCCTCGCCCCCTCCCATCATCCTCATCTAAACCCAGGTCCCAGCATAAAAAACTTTAGGTTTTAATATCATTTTCCTTATTTATGGATCTATTTGCGGTGACAGTTTTTGACGAATTGCGTGTGAATCTCCAGCCACAGGATAAGCAGAACCAATGGGTATGAAGGTTCCTTCCTGTCCTGAGCGACTCCATATGGGACCCAGATGGAGTGGGAGGATAATTACCTGTCCCTATGGAAATCAATGTCTCGGACCCCCAATACCTTTTCCAGCTAGCGCCGGATCTCTAGTCCCCGTAGATCTATCCGGGTACCGACTGCAGAATACACGGAGTGCGGTGATGTGTAAGCGATTTTATACACTTGCAGCTCTCTGAATAATTTGCTGTAACCTTTTCTTAAAGTCACGGTAACCTATATTAAATAGGGTAGCCTGTGGGTAAACGAGGCCCCTAAATCTCTAGGCAGTGGGTCTTATTAAGGATTGGATTTTATTCCTATAGAACTGATTATTTATTATCACTGTAACATGAATGTCTTAAAGTGTCCACCCCTTACACAGAACATTGTATACAGGCAAATCGCCCATCAAAACTGTATCTTAGAATCCTGAGAGATGTAAGACTAACCTGAATGCTGTCTAGTGTTCTGTTACCTCTTTCTTTGCTGGGATTTGGTGGGTGATTTACCGATAGAATTTTCCATTTGAAGGGTGAATATGCCCATAATTCTTGACTTACCTCTACCTGGAAGGTTGAATTGGGTAATTCCATGTTATTGTACAGCGCACACACGACCAGCAGTCTGCCCCATGGCACGGTTGTTGAATACAGAGACGGTAACGGATGCGGTAACAGGATTTGGTGCTTTTTGATAGGGATTTGGAAGTTTTCGTTTGGTGTTGATACTTTGTTTTTTAGAAAATAGATATTTATTAAGCCGTATTAATGAGCGTCAGTGTTAGATTACAGTGCGGTAATATCCAGATCTATAGCGTTTGTTTATTACAGCTTGTATATTATCCTGGTGTATATTACAGCGCGGGCGGTAATATCCAGATCTATAGCGGTGTTTATTACTGCATGTATATTATCCAGGTGTATATTACAGCGCGGTAATATCCAGATCTATAGCGGTGTTTATTAATGCATGTATATTATCCAGGTGTATATTACACGCGCGTATATCCAGATCTATAGCGGTGTTTATTAATGCATGTATATTATCCAGGTGTAATATATACATATTACCATAAACCGGAAGGAAGTATGACAAATAGGATCAGTGACGGATTCAAGATAACAGAAACGAACAGGAAGAAATGGACAAGGGACAGGAGAGATTCCCAGAACGAAACGACATGGGAAATGGACAATAGGGACAGGAACCGGATTCCACAGAGCAGAAAAATACAGGGAAGAAATGGACAATAGAACAGGAAAGGATTCACAGAGCAGACAAGACAGGACATGAAGAAAATGCACAATATGGAACAGGACGGGATTCACGATCAGAAACAGGCCAGGAAGAAATGGACAATAGTACCGACAGGATTCACAGAGCAGAAAAAGGACATGGAAAATGGACAATAGGAACAGGACGGGAATTCACAGACAGAAAGGACAGGGAGAAATGGACAATAGGAACAGACAGGATTCACAGAGCAGAAACAGGACTGGAAGAATGACATAGGAACGGAACTGGATTCCCGAGCAGAAAAAGTACAGGAAGAAATGGACAATAGAACAGAAAGGATTCACAGAGCAGAAACACGACAGGAAAAGGACAATAAGAAAGGACAGATTCACAGAGCAGAAAAAGAACAGGAAGAAATGACAATAGGAAAAAGGACGGGATTCACAGGACAAAAACAGTTAGAAGAATGGACAATACAACAGGACTGGATCACAGAGCAGAAACATACAAGAATGTACAATAAGAACAGGACAGGATTCACAGAGCAGAAACAGGAAGAAGAAATGGACAATAGGAACAGGAATGGATTTCACAACGAAACAGGACAAGGAGAAATGGACAATAGGAACAAGACAGAATTCACAAGCAGAAACAGGAAAAAGAAATGGAGAATAGGACAGGAACAGGATTCACCGAACAAACCGACAGAAGAAATACAATAGGAACAGGACAGGATTTACAGAGCAGAAACAGGACAGGGAGCAATGGACAATGGAACAGGACAAATTCACAGAGCAAACGGACAGGAAGAAATGGACAATAGGAAACAGGACAGGATCACAGAACAGAAACCAACAAGAAGAAATGGACAATAGGACAGACAGGATTACAGAGCAGAAACAGGAAGGGAGCAATGGACAATAGGAAAACAGGACAGGATTCACAGAGCAGAAACAGGACAGGGAAATGGACAATAGGAAAGGACAGGATTCACAGAGCAGAAACAGGACAGGGAGAAATGGACAATAGGAGCAGGACAGGATTCACAGAGCAGAAAAAGGACAGGGAGAAATGGACAATAGGAACAGGACAGAATTCACAGAGCAGAAACAGGAAAGGAAGAATGGACAATAGGAAAAGGACAGGATTCACAGAACAGAAACCATACAGGAAGAAATGGACAATAGGAACAGGCCAGGATTCACAGAGCAGAAACAGGACAGGGAGAAATGGACAATAGGGAAAGGAAAGGATTCACAGAACAGAAACAGGACAGGGAGAAATGGACAATAGGAATAGACAGGATTCACAGAGCAGAAACAGGACAGGAAGTATGGGCAATAGGAACAGGACAGGATTCACAGAGCAGAAACAGGACAGGGAGAAATAGACAATGGAACAGGACAGGATTCACAGAACAAAACGGACGGAAAATGGACAATAGGGACAGGACAGGATTCACAGAGCAAACACAGGACAGGAAGTAATGGGCAATAGGAACAGGACGGATTCACAGAGCAGAAACAGGACGGGAGAAATGGACAATAGGAACAGGACAGGATTCACAGAGCAGAAACAGGACAGGGAGAAATGGACATAGAACAGGACAGATTCACAGAACAGAACAGAACAGGAGAATGGACAATAGGGACAGGACGATTCACAGAGCGAAACAGTACAGGAGAAATGGACAATAGTAACAGGACAGATTCACAGAGCAAAAACAGGACCAGGAAGTAATGGGCAATAGGACCAGGACAGGATTCACAAGCAAAACGGACAGGAAGAAATGACAATAGGATCAGGACAGGATTCACAGAACAGAAACAGAACAGGGAGAAATGGACAATAGGGACAGGACAGGATTCACAGAACAGAAACAGAACAGGGAGAAATGGACAATAGGGACAGGACAGAGATTCACAGAGCAGAAACAGGACAGGGAGAAATGGACAATAGGAACAGGACAGATTCACAGAGCAGAAACAGGACAGGGAGAAATGGACAATAGGAACAGGACAGATTTCACAGAGCAGAAACAGGAAGGAGAAATGGGACAATAAGAACCAGGAAGGATTCAACGATCAGAAACGGACATGAAACATGAAAGGACAAACCAATAAAAGAACGGGAATTCACAGTCAGAAACAGGACAGGAAGAAATGGACAATAGTAACAGGACGGATTCACAGAGCAGAAAAAGGACATGAAGAATGGACAATAGGACAGGACGGGATTCACAGAGCAGAAAAGAACAGGGGAGAAATGGACAATAGGAACAGGACAGGATTCACTGAGCAGAAACAGGACAGGGAGAAGGACAATAGAAACAGGACAGGATTCACAGAGGAGAAACAGGGCAGGAAGAAATGGACAATAGGAACAGGACAGGATTCACATAGCAGAAACAGGACAGGAAGAAATGGACAATAGGAACAGGACAGAGGATTCACAGAGCAGAAACAGGACAGGAAGAAATGGACAACAGGAACAGGACTGGATTCACAGAGCAGAAACAGTACAGGGAGAAATGGACAATAAGAAAAGGACAGGATTCACAGGGCAGAAACATGACAGAAGGAAAGGGACAAGGAACACAGGACAGGATTCACAGGGCAGAAACAGTACGGAATATGGACATATGAACAGCAGGATTCACAGAGCAGAAACAGGCAGGGAGAATGGACAATAGAACAGACAGGATTTACAGAGCAAACAGGACAGGAAGAAATGGACAATAGGAACAGGACAGGATTCACAGAACAGAAACCAGACGAAAGAAATGGACAATAGGAAACAGGCCAGGATCACAGACAGAAACAGGACAGGAAAATGGACAATGGAACAGGACAGGATTCACAGAGCAGAAACAGGACAGGGAGAAATGGACAATAGGAACAGGACAGGATTCACAGAGCAGAAACAGGACAGGAAATGGACAATAGGAACAGGACAGCAATTCACAGAGCAGAAACAGACAGGAAGAAATGGACAATAGGAACAGGAATGGATTCACAGAACAGAAACCAGACAGGAAGAATGACAATAGACAGCCAGATACACAGAACAGAAGAGAATGGACAATAGGGACAGGACAGGATTCACAGAACAGAAACCGGACAGGGAGAAATAGACAATAGGAACAGGACAGGAGTTCACAGAGCAAAAACGGACAGGAAGTAATGGGCAATAGGAACAGGACAGGATTCACAGAGCAGAACGGACAGGAAGTAATGGACAATAGGATCGGAACAGATTCAAAAACAGAACAGAACAGAACAGGGAGAAATGGCAATAGGGACAGGACAGGATTCTCAGAACAGAAACAGAACAGGGAAAAATGGACCAATAGGGACAGGACAGGATTCACAGAGCAGAAACAGGACAGGGAGAAATGGACATAGGAACAGGACAGGATTACAGAGAAAACGACAGGGAGAAATGGACAATAGGAACAGGACAGGATTCACAGAGCAGAAACAGGAAAGGAAGAAATGGACAATAAGAACAGGAAAGGATTCACAGATCAGAAACGGGACATGAAGAAATGGACAATAGGAACAGGACGGGATTCACAGAGGAGAAACAGGGCAGGAAGAAATGGACAATAGGAACAGGACAGGATTCACATAGCAGAAACAGGACGGAAGAAATGGACAATAGAACAGGACAGGATTCACAGAGCAGAAACAGGACAGGAAGATGGAACAACGGAACAGGACTGGATTCACGAGCAGAAAACAGTACAGGGAGAAATGGACATAAAAAACAGGACAGGATTCACAGAGCAGAAACAGTACAGGGAGAAATGGACAATAGGAACAGGACAGGATTCACAGAGCAGAAACATGACAGAAGGAAGGGACAATAGGAACAGGACAGGATTCACAGAGCAGAAACAGTACAGAGAAATGGACAATAGAACAGGACAGGATTCCAGAGCAGAAACAGGACAGGGAGAAATGGACAATAAAAAGGAACAGGATTTACAGAGCAGACAACAGGACAGGAAGAAATGGACAATAGGAAAGGACAGGATTCACAAACAGAACCAGACAGGAGAAATGACAATAGGAACAGGCCAGATTCACAGAGCGAAACAGGACAGGGAAAATGGACAATAGGACAGGAGCATATCACAGAGCAGAAACAGACAGGAGAAATGGACAATAGGAACAGACAGGATTCACAGAGCAAAACAGGACAGGGAGAAATGGACAATAGGACAGGACAGAATTCACAGAGCAGAAACAGGACAGGAAGAATGGACAATGGAACAGAATGGATTCACAGAACAGAAACCACAGAAGAAATGGACACTAGGAATAGGACGGATCACAAGCAGAAACAGGACAGGGAGTAATGGGCAATGGAACAGGACAGATTCACAGAGCAGAAACAGGACAGGGAGAAATGGACAATAGGAACAGGCCAGGATTCACAGAGCAGAAACAGGACAGGGAGAAATGGACAATAGGGACAGGACAGGATTCACAGAACAGAAACAGGACAGGGAGAAATGGACAATAGGAATAGGACAGGATTCACAGAGCAGAAACAGGACAGGAAGTAATGGGCAATATGGAAAGGACAGGATTCACAGACAGAAACAGGACAGGGAGAAATAGACAATAGGAACAGGACAGGATTCACAGAACGAAACAGGACGGGAGAGAAATGGACAATAGGAACAGGACAGGATTCAAGAGCAAAAACAGACAGAAGTAATGGCATAGGAACAGGACAGGATTCACAGAACAGACAAACCAGACAGGAAGAAAATGGACAATGGAACAGGACAGGGAACTTCACCAGACAACAGGACAGGGAGAAATGGACAATAGGGACAGGACAGATTCACAGAACAGACACAGACAGGAGAAATGGAGATAGTATAGACAGGATTCACAGAGCAGAACAGACAGAAGTAATGGGCATAGGAACAGGCAGGATTCAAGAGCAGAAACAGGTACAGGGAAAATAGACAATAGGAACAGGACAGGACAGGATTCACAGAACAGAACAGGACGAAGAAATGGACAATAGGAACAGGACAGGATTCACAGAGCAAAAACAGAACAGGAAGTAATGGGCAATAGGAACAGGACAGGATTCACAGAGCAGAAACAGGACAGGGAAATGGACAATAGGAACAGGAAAGGTTTACAGAGCAAAACAGGACAGGGAGAAATGGACATAGTGACAGGACAGGATTCACAGAGCAGACACAGACAGGAAGAAATGGACAATAGGAACAGGACAGGATTCACATAGCAGAAACAGGACAGGAAGAAATGTACAATAGGAACAGGACAGGATTCACAGAGCAGAAACAGGACAGGAAGAAATGGACATCAGGAACAGGACTGGATTCACAGAGCAGAAACAGTACAGGGAGAAATGGACAATAAGAACAGGACAGGATTCACAGAGCAGAAACATGACAGAAGGAAAGGGACAATAGGAACAGGACAGGATTCACAGAGCAGAAACAGGAAAGGAAGAAATGGACAATCGGAACAGGACCGGATTCACAGAGCAGAAACAGGACAGGGAGAAATGGACAAATAAGAAAGGACAGGATTCACAGAGCAAAACATGACAGAAGGAAAGGGACAATAGGAACAGGACAGGATTCACAGAGCAGTAACAGGACAGGGAGAAATGGACAATAGGAACAGGACAGGATCACAGAGCAAACATGACAGAAGGAAAGGGACAATAGGAACTGGACAGGATTCACAGAGCAGAAAGAGGAAAGGAAGAAAGTGGACAATCGGAACAGGACAGGATTCACAGAACAGAAACAGGACAGGGAGAAATGGACAATAAGAACAGGACAGGATTCACCGAGCAGAAACACGGACAGGAAGGAAAGGCACAAATAGAACAGGACAGGATTCACAGAGCAGAAACAGGAAAGGACGAAATAGACAATAGGAACAGGACAGGATTCACAGAGCAGAAACAGGACAGGGAGAAATGGACAATAGGAACAGGACAGGATTCACAGAGCAGAAACAGGACAGGAGAAATAGACAATAGGAACAACGATCACAGATCACAGAGCAAAACAGACAGGAGAAATGGAACAATAGGAACAGGACACGGATCACAGACAAACAGGACAGGGAAAATGGACAATAGGAACAGACAGTTTCACAGAGCAGAAACAGGACAGGAGAAATGTGACAATAAGGAACAGGACGATTCATAGAGCAGAAACAGGACAGGGAGAAATAGGACCATAGGAACCGGACAGATTCACAGAACAGAGCAGAAACAGGACAGGGAGAAATGGACAATAGGAACAGGACAGGATTCATAGAGCAGAAACAGGACAGGCAGAAATGACTTTTTTGACAGATGGATTATATATTATTTTGCAATCGGGTTTTTTCACCTTGTACAGGATAAAGTACATTTTCTGCCCAGTAGATGGCGATAGATTTGTTAATTAAAATACATTTTCAATTTAAAGGAACATGATCATTATTTATTTACTTATTGAGGACCTACAACCCAGTGTGTAACAATATTCCCATATTGTATTAATAATCTGCACAGTGACAAATTGCATTAAACTGTGACCTAGTAGATTGAATGAAAACCAATCATATTTAATGCCCTTATCCAGCTTCTCACTCACTTCACAAACCAATGAAATGGATAGACCTATGGCAGCTCCTACATTTCCTTTAGTAAAAGGCAAGACAATTATTAACAAGTTACCAACCCAGTTTATAGTTACTACTGAGCCTAATTACTAACCTAACTAGTAAACTTTATGTTTTGCTAAAACTTATTATTAAGTTCCTGCAACCATCTTGTTCGGGGCTGAACATTAAATATCTCTGGATAAGAAATTACATTTGTTTTATTTTTATATGAGGGATATGGGGCACCCACCTGTGCAAAATCTTAATTTCTGCCCCCACCCTTTCCAAGTGACTATTAGTGTTGGTCAGTCTACCAAATCCGCCTGTATGTCAGATAGGTTAAAGAGGAAGGTTTAAAGGTTGGACTAGATGGACGTGTGTCTTTATACAACCTCCAATACTATGTTACTATGTAACTGTTATACAGACATTATGGGTAGGGTATAAAGGTTGGACTAGATGGACGTATGTCTTTATATAACCTCCAATACTATGTTACTATTATAACTTTTATATCAGGACCTTATGGTATGTGGGTGTACTCGGGAGTAAGGAGTTAGGGCCCCTAAGGGAGAGGAAAAAAAAAAAAAAAAAAATGAGTGACATATATGTCCCTTGTATAGTAGACGCAATCCGAATAGGCTATGTTTACTATATGTAGAACATTTTCAGACGCTTGATGTGTAGTAGAGAAAGGGTTATAAAGGTTGGGTGGTGCTAGATTGACTTATGTCTTTACACAACCTCCCATACTATGTTTACGGTATGTAGACGTGTAGTAGTAGCAGCCATTATGGGTAGGGGTGTGATAAAAGGTGTATTGTACTATATGACTTATTAATGCTTTATAGTAGGGGAAAAGGAAGGGAAGGGGGGGAAGAAAGGAAAGGGGGAGCCTCGCAAGTACATTTCCTATGTACTGTTATAGAACACATAACCCCGTTATGGGTAGGGTCTAAGTTGGACTAGATTGGGCGGGGCGACGTATTTCGTCTACAACGCTCAACAATAGCTACTGTTGACTATGTAAGCTGTTTTATAAAAACAGGGACATTATGGGTAGGGGGTATAGGAAGTGGGATTGGAGACTAGTGGGATGAGCCTGACTGTGTCTTTATAGCAACCTCCAGTACTATGTTACTATGGTAACTGTTTATAGGGCAGCCAGTATGAGGTCGAGGTTAATAAAAGGTTGTGACTAGGATGAGACGTAGGTCTTTATACACACCTCCAATAAGGTGATTACTATGTAACTATGTACGTGTTAGTAGAGGCAGACAGTTATGGGAATAGGGTATAAGGTATGGAAGTAGAAAGATGGATTTATGTCGTGTTATATACGCTCGCAATCCTGATTTTAACTTAGATGTAACGTGTGGTATACTGGACAAATTATATGGGTTTGGAGGTAAAAGTAGAACAAATGGGAAAAAGGTTGGACTATATGACGTATGTGCTGGTATATCATCCGCGCCGGAAGTGACTATTTTCCGTGGATGTAACGGTTATACAGACATTATGGGTTGGGTATGAAGGGTTGGACTCGATGGGATGCTTTTCACCTCCATATAAGTTAGTAACTTATACAGGCATGGTTATAGTTCTAGAGACGCTCCATGTCTATCAACCCTCTACTATTTAGTAATGTGTATACCGACTTTGGTGTTAGGGTATCGAAAAGGTGGATAATATGCGACGTTTCTTTATACAACCTCAATACTATGATGGTTACTATGTAACGTTATACAGACATTGATGGGTAGGGTATAAAGGTTGGAGCTAGATGGACGTAGTGTCTTTATTAACCTCACAATCCTAGTGTTACTATGTAACTGTTATACAGACTTCTGGGTAGGGTTAAGGTTGGACTAGATGGCGACGTATGTCTTTAGACAACCTCCAATACTATGTTACTATGTAACGGTGTTATACAGACATTATGGTAGGGTATAAAGGTTGGACTAGATGGACGTTATGTCTTATCATACACTCCAATACTATGTTACGATATGTAAACTGTGTATACAGACATTAGTGGGTAGGTATAAAGGTTTTTGGCTAGATGGACGTATGTCTTATATACAACCTCCAATACTATTACTATGTACTGTTATAACAGACATTATGGGTAGGGTATAAAGGTTGGACTAGATGGACGTATGTCTATATACAACCTCCAAACTATGTTACTATGTACATTTTATACAGACATTATGGGTAGGGTATAAAGGTTGGACTAGATGGAACGTATGTCTTTATACAACCTCCTAATATGTACTATTGTTTACATAGTGTAACCTGATTAGTAAGACAGACTTATGGGGGTGTATAAAGGTTGAGAAGATGGACGTATGTCTTTATTAACCTCCAATACTATGTTACTATGTAACGTTATACAGACATTATGGTAGGGGGTATAAGGTTAGAGCTAGATGACTGTAGTGTCTTTATACAACCTCCATACTATGTTACTATGTAAACTGTTATCAGAATTATGGTAGGGTATAAAGGGTTGGACTAGGATGACGTATGTCTTTATACAACCTCTAAGTACTATGTGTTATCTATGTAACTGTTATACGACATTGATGGTAGGGTATAAAGGTTGGGACTAGATGTCTTTAGTAAAAGAACAAACTAGGTTTATATATAGAAGTATAAGACAGATGGGTAGGTATGGTGGACAATATGATGTATATACAACCTCATAATATGGTTACGTATGTAACGTGTTATAGGTCAAAATTATGGGGTTAGGTATAAAAAAATTTTGGACTAGATGGTGACTATGTCTTTATACACCCATCCAATCTATGTGTACTATGTAACGTTTTAACAGACATTATGGGTAGGTATAAAGGTTGGACTAGATGGACGTATGTCTTTATACACCTCCAATACTATGTACTATGTAACTGTTATACACAGCTTATGGGTAGGGTATAAAGTTGGAGAGATGGACGTATGTCTTTAACACCTCCAAACTATTTTACTATGTAACTGTTATGACAGACATATGGGTAGGGTATAAAGGTTGGACTAGATCGTATGTCTTTATACAACCTCCATACATGGTTACTATGTAACTGTTATACAGAACATTATGGTAGGTATAAAGGTGTGGACTAGATCGGACGTATGTCTTATACAACCATCCAATACTATGTTACTATGTAAACTGTTATACAGACATTTGGGTAGGGTATAAAGGTGGACTAGAGGACGTTTGTCTTTATACAACCTCCAATCTATGTTACTATGAATGTTATACAGACATTATGTGAGGTATAAAGGTTGGACTAGATGACGTAGGTCTTTATACAACCTCCAATACATGTTACTATGTAACTGTTATAACAGACATTATGGGTAGGGAGTAAAGGTTGGACTAGATGGACGTTGTCTTTATACACCTCCAATACTAGTGTTACTATGTGTACGTGTGTATGTAATAAAAAAAGGGAAGGATGGGAAACAACTCCATTTAGGGTGAGGTATAAGGTTTGGACTAGATGGAGCGTATATCTTTATACGGAACCTCGCAATACTTGTTACTATGTAACTGTTTATACAGACATTATGGGTAGGGTATAAAGGTTGACTAGATGGACGTATGTCTTATACAACCTCAATACTATAGTTACTATGTAACTGTTATACAGACATTATGGGTAGGAGTAAGGTTGGACTAGAGATGGACGTTGTCTTTATACAACCTCCAATACTATGTTACTATGTAACTGTTTACAGACATTATGGGTAGGGTATAAAAGGGTGGACTAGATGGACGTATGTCTTTATACAACCTCCAATACTATGTTACTATGTAAATTTTATACAGACATTATGGGTAGGGTATAAAGGTTGGACTAGATGGACGTATGTCTTATACAACCTCCAATACTATGGTTACTAGTGTAACTGTTGCAGATATTATATGGTAGAGTATAAAAGGTTGGAACTAGATGGACGTATTACTTTATGACAACCTCCAATACTATGGTTACTATGTAAAACGTTATACAGACATTATGGGTAGGGTATAAGGTTGGACTAGATGGGACGTATGTCTGTATACAACCTCCAATACTATGTTACGGTATGTAACTGTTATACAGACATTATGGGTAGGGTATAAAGGTTGGAACTAGATGGACCGTATGTCTTTATACACACCTCCAATACTATGGTTACTATGTAACTGTTATACAGAATTATGGGTAGGGTATAAAGTTGGACTAGATAGACGTATGTCTTATACAACTCCAAACTAGTTGACTAGTAACTGTTATAAGAACATTATGGGTAGGTATAAAGGTTGGACTAGATACGTATGTCTTTACAACCTCCAATACTATGTTACTATGTAACTGTTATACAGACATTATGGTAGGGTATAAAGGTTGGACTAGATGGACTATGTCTTTATACAACCTCCAATACTATGTTACTATGTAACTGTTATACAGACATTGATGGTAGGGTATAAAGGTTGGACTAGATGGACGTATGTCTTTATACAACCTCCAATACTGATGTTCTGTGTAACTGTTATACAGACATTATGGGTAGGTATAAAGGTGACTAGAGGAGATGTCTTTATACAACCTCCAATACTATGTTTTACGTGTAACTGGTATATACAGACATTATGGGTAGGGATAAAGGTTGGACTAGATGGACGTATGTCTTTATACAACCTCCAATACTATGTTACTATGTAACGTGTTAACAGACATTATGGTTAGGGTTGAAGGATGGTTGGACTAGATGGACGTGTGTCTTTATACAACCTCCAATACTATGTTACATGTAACTGTTATAAGACAACATTATGGGTAGGGTATAAAGGTTGGACTAGATAGGACGTGTGTCTTTTATACAACCTCCAATACTATGTTACTGATGTAACGTGTTACACAGACATTATGGGTAGGGTATAAAAGGTTGGACTAGATGGGACGTATGTCTTTATACAACACTCCAATACTATGTTACTATGTAACTGTTATAACAGACATTATGGGTAGGTATAAAGTTGGACTAGATGGACGTATGTCTTTATACAACCTCCAATACTATGTTACTATGTAACTGTTATACAGACATTATGGGTAGGGTATAAAAGGTTGGAACTGATGGACGTATGATCTTTATTACAACCATCCAATACTATGAATTACTATGTAATGTTATACAGACATTATGGGTAGGGTATAAAGGTTGGACTAGATGGACGTGTCTTTATACAACCTCCAATACTATGTTACTGTGTAACTGTTATACAGACATTATGGTGTAGGGTATAAAGGTGTGACTAGATGGACGTATGTCTTTATACAACCTCCAATACTATGTTACTGATGTAACTTGATAACGACATTATGGGTAGGGTATAAGGTTTGGACTAGATGGACGTTGTCTTTATACACCTCCAATACTATGTTACTGTTGTAACTGTTATACAGACATTATGGGTAGGGTTAAAGGTTGGACTAGATGGACGTATGTCTTTATACAACCTCCAATCTATGTACTTGTAACTGTTATACAGACATTATGGGTAGGGTATAAAGGTTGAAGTGTCGGTGATTGGTTGCTCTTTATACAACCTACCAATACTATGTATATGTAACTGTTATACAGACATTATGGGTAGGGTATAAAGGTTGGACTAGATGGACGTATGTCTTTATACAACCTCCAATACTATGTTACTAGTAACTGAAAGTTATAACATTATGGGTAGGGTATAAAGTTGGACTAGATGACGTATGTCTTATAAACACCAATACTATGTGTACTATGTAACTGTTTTACAGACATTATGGGTAGGGTATAAAGGTTGGACTGGATGGACGTATGTCTTTATACAACCTCCAATACTGTTACTATGTAACTGTTATAACAGACATTATGGGTAGGGTATAAAGGTTGGACTAGATGGACGTGTTGTCTTTATACAACCTCCAATACTATGTTACTAGTAATGTATACAGACATTATGGGTAGGGTATAAAGGTTGACAGATGGACGGTGTCTTTATACAACCCTACTATGTTCATGTAATGTTATACAGACATTATGGGTAGGAGTGTATAAATATGTTATGTACAGTAATATATGGACGTAATGTCTTTATACAACCTCCAATCTATGTTACTAGTATGAACTGTTATAAGCAGACAATTGAGGGTAGTGTGTATAACATGTTGGACTTAATGTATAGAACGGTATGTTCGTTATAGGGGAGAAAAGCATCGGCGCTCAACAATACTATGTTACTATGTAAAGGGTTATACAGACATTATGGGTAGGGATATAAAGGTGGACTAGATGGACGTATGTCTTTATACAACCTCAATACTGATGTACTATGTAACTGTTAGATACAGACATTATGGTAGGAGTGTATAAAGGTTGGACTGATGATGGACGTTATGTCTTTATACAACCTCCAAACTATGTTACTATACTGTTATACAGACATTATGGTAGGGTATAAAGGTTGGACTAGATGGGACGTAGGTCTTTATCAACCTCCAATACTATGGTACTATGTAAAGCGTTATACAAACATTATGGGTAGGGTATAAAGTTGGACTAGATGGACGTATGTCTTATACAACCTCCAATACTATGTTACTAGGTAACGTGTTATACAGACATATGGGTAGGGTATAAAGGTTGGACTAGATGGCGATGTCTTTATACAACCTCCATACTATGTGTTACTATGTGTGTACTGTTTTAACAAGACATTATGGGTAGGGTATAAGGTTGGACTAGAATGGACGTATGTCTTTATACAACTCCAATCTATGTTACTATGTTAACTGTTATACAGGAGACTTATGGGTAGGTAAAGGTTGGACTAGATGGACGTGTTCTTTATACAACACTCCAATACTATTGTACTATGTAACTGTTATACAGACATTATGGGTAGGTGTATGGTGGACTAGATGGACGTATGTCTTTATACAACCTCCAATACTATGTTACTATGTAATGTTATACAGACATATGGGTAGGGTATAAAGGTTGGACTAGATGGACGTATGTCTTTATACAACCTCCAATACTATGTTTACTGGACTAGTAAACTTTATACAGACATTATGGGTAGGTATAAAGGTTGGACTAGATGGACGTGTATGTCTTTATACAACCTCCAATACTATGTTACTATGTAACTGTTATACGACATTATGGGTAGGGTATAAAGGTTGGACTAGATGGACGTATGTCTTTATACAACTCCATATACTATGTTACTATGTAACTGTTATACAGACATTATGGGTAGGGTTAAAGGTGGGACTAGATGGACGTGTGTCTTATACAACCTCCAATACTATGTTACTATGTAACTGTTATACAGACATTATGGGTAGGGTATAAAGGTTGGACTAGATGGACGTGTGTCTTATACAACCTCCATACTATGTTACTAGTGTAACTGTTATACAAGACTATGGGTAGGGTATAAAGGTTGGATGATGGACGTGTGTCTTTATACAACATCCAATCTATGTTACTTGTAACGGTTATACAGACATTATGTAGTATAAATGGGTTGACTAGATGGACGTATGTCTTATAACAACCTCCAATACTTGTTACTTGTAACTGTTATAGCAGACATTATGGTAGGGTATAAAGGTTGGACTAGATGGCGTATGTCTTTATACAACCTCCAATACTATGTTACTTGTAACTGTTTACAGACATTATGGGTAGGGTATAAGGTTGGACTAGATGGACGTAGTGTCTTTTACAACCTCCAATACTATGTTGGACTAGTACTGTTATACAGACATTATGGTAGGGTATAAGGTTGACTAGATGGACGTATGTCTTTATACCTCCATACTATGTTTATGTAACTGTTATAAGCGACATTATGGGTAGGTGAAAGGTTGGACTGGATGGACGTATGTCTTTATACAACCTCCAATACTATGTTTACTATGTAACTGTTATACAGGACATTATGGGTAGGGGTATAGGTGGACTAGATGACGTATGTCTTTATACAACCTCCAATACTATGTACTATGTAACGTTATACAGACATTATGGGTAGGGTATAAAGGTGACTAGATGGACGTATGTCTTTATACAACCCCCATACTTGTTACTATGTAACTGTTATACGACATGAGGTAGGTATAAAGGTTGACTAGATGGACGTATGTCTTTATACAACTCCAAACTATGTTACTATGTAACTGTTTACAGACATTATGGGTAGGGTATAAAGGTTGGACTAGATGACGTATGTCTTTATACAACCTCCAATACTATGTTACTATGTAATGTTATACAGACATTATGGGTAGGGTATAAAGGTTGGACTAGATGACGTATGTCTTTATACAACCTCCAATACTATTTTCTATGTAACTGTAACAGACATTATGGGGTAGGGTATAAAGGTTGGGACTAGATGGACTATGTCTTTATACAACCTCCAATATAGGAAGTGAAACGAAAGACATAGTAGGGTGTTATGATTTAGGGTTACGTAGATATTAAAGTTGATGATGACGTAGACATTAATACATTGTGCTTATGAGCTATACTATAAGTTTTAGGAACGGACTATGTAATATCAAATACGCAATGAGGGGGGGGACTATGTTACTAATGTAACTGTTATACAGACATTAGGGTAGGGTATAAAGGTTGGACTAGATGGACGTATGTCTTTATACAACCTCCAATACTATGTTACTATGTAACTGTTATACAGACATTAGGTAGGGTATAAAAGGTTGGACTAGATGGACGTATGTCTTTATACAACCTCCAATACTATGTTACTATGTAACTGTTTACAGCAACATTATGGGTAGGGTATAAGGTTGGACTGATGGACGTATGTCTTTATACAACCTCCAATACTATGTTACTATGTAAGCTTTAGACAGACATTAGGGTAGGGTATAAAGGTTGGACTAGATGGGACGTTATGTCTTATACACCTCCAATACTATGTTACTATGTAACTGTTATACAGACATTACGGGTAGGGTATAAAGGTTGGACTAGATGGACGTATGTCTTTATACAACTCCAATACTATGTTACTATGTAAACTGTTATACAGACATATGAGGTAGGGTAATAAAGGTTGGACTAGATGGACGTATGTTCTTATACAACCCCAATACTATGTTACTATGTAACCTGTTATAGACAGACATTATGGTAGGGTATAAAGGTTGGACTAGATGGACGTATGTCTTTATACAACCAATACTATGTTACTATGTAACTGTTTACAGACATTATGGTAGGGTATAAAGGTTGGACTAGATGGACGTATGTCTTATACAACCTCCATACTATGTTACTATGTAACTGTTATACAGACATTATGGGAAGGTTATAAAGGTTGGACTAGATGGACGTATGTCTTTATACACCTCCAATACTTGATGCTATGTAACTGTTATACAGACATTAGGGTAGGGTATAAGGTTGGACTAATGGACGTATGTCTTTAAAAACCTCCAATACTATGTTACATGTAACTGTTATACAGACATTATGTGGTGTAGTGTAAAGGTTGGACTAGATGGACGTATGTCTTTATACAACCTCCAATACTATGTTACTGTGTAACTGTTATACAGAATATGGGTAGGGTATAAAGTTGGACTAGATGGAGTATGTCTTTTATACAACCTCCAATACTATGTTACTGTGTAACTGTTATACAGACATTATGGGTAGGGTATAAGGTTGGACTAGATGGACGTATGTCTTTATACAACCTCCAATACTATGTTACTATGTAACTGTTATACAGACATTATGGGTAGGGTATAAGGTTGGACTAGATGGACGTATGTCTTTATACAACCTCCAATACTATGTTACGATGTAACTGTTATACAGACATTATGGGTTAGGGTATAAAGGGGATATGTATGGACTTTGTCTTATACAACCTCCAATACTATGTTACTATGTAATGTTATAAGCAGACATTATGGGTAGGGTATAAAGGTTGGACTAGATGGACGTATGTCTTTATACAACCATCCATACTAATGTCTATGTAAAATGTTATAACAGACATTAGGGTAGGGTATAAAGGTTGGACTAGATGGAGCGTATGTCTTTATACAACCTCCAATACTATGTTACTATGTAACTGTTATACAGACATTATGGGTAGGGTATAAAGGTTGGACTAGATGGACGTATGTCTTTATACAACCTCCAATACTATGTACTACATTAACTGTTATACAGACATTATGGGTAGGGTATAAAGGTTGGACTAGATGGACGTATGTCTTTATACAACCTCCAATACTATGTTACTATGTAACTGTTAGACGACATTATGGTAGGTTATAGGAGGTATAAATGGACTAGATGGACGTATGTCTTTATACAACCTCCAATACTATGTTACTATGTAACTGTTAGACAGACATTAGGGGTAGGGTATAAAGGTTGGACTAGATGGACGTATGTCTTTATACAACCTCCAATACTATGTTACTATGTAACTGTTAAGCGACATTATGTGGGTATGGTATAAGGTTGGACAGATGGATGTATTCTATACAACCTCCAATACTATGTTACTATGCCTGTTATACAGACATTAGGGTAGAGGTATAAAGGTTGGACTAGATGGACGTATGTCTTTATACAACCTCCAATACTATGTTACTATGTAACTGTTATACAGACATTATGGTAGGGTATAAAGGTTGGACTAGATGGCGTATGTCTTATACAACCTCCATACTAGTTACTATGTAACGTTATACAGACATTAGGGTAGGGTATAAAGGTTGGACTAGATGGACGTATGTCTTTATACAACCTCCAATACTATGTTACTATGTAACTGTGTATACAGACATTATGGTAGGGTATAAAGGTGGACTAGATGGACGTATGTCTTTATAACAACCTCCAATACTATGTTACATGTACTGTTTATACAGACATTATGGGTAGGGTATAAAGGTTGGATAGATGGACTATGTCTTATCTAACCTCCAATACTATGTTACTATGTAACTGTTATACAGACATTAGTAGTAGGGTATAAAGTTGGACTAGATGGACGTATGTCTTTATACAACCTCCAATACTATGTACTATGTAACTGTTATACAGACATTATGGGTAGGGTATAAAGGTTGGACTAGTGGACGTATGTCTTTATAAACCTCTCATACTATGTACTATGTAACTGTTATACAGACATTATGGGTAGGGTATAAAGGTTGGACTAGATGGACGTATGTCTTTATACAACCTCCAATACTATGTTACATGTAACTGTTATACAGACATTATGGGTAGGGTATAAGGTTGGACTAGATGGACGTATGTCTTTATACAACCTCCAATACTATGTTAACTTGTAACTGTTATACAGACATTATGGGTAGGGTTAAGGTTGGACTAGATGGACGTATGTCTTTATAAACCTCCAATACTATGTTACTATGTAACTGTTATACAGACATTATGGGTAGGTATAAAGGTGGGCTAGATGGACGTATGCTCTATATACAACCTCCAATACTATGTTACTATGTAACTGTTATACAGCATATGTGTAGGGTATAAAGGTGGACTAGATGGACGTATGTCTTTATACACCTCCAATACTATGTTACTAGTTAACTTGTATACAGACATTATGGGTAGGGTATAAAGGTTGGACTAGATGGACGTATGTCTTTATACAACCTCCAATACTATGTTACTATGTAACTGTTATACAGACATTATAGGTAGGGTATAAAGGTTGACTAGATGGACGTATGTCTTTATACAACCTCCAATACTATGTTACTATGTAACTGTTATACAGACATTTGTAGGGTATGAGGGGAAAAGGTTGGACTAGATGGACGTATGTCTTTATACAACCTCCAATACTATGTTACTATGTAACTGTTAGACAGACATTATGGGTAGGGTATAAAGGTTGGACTAGATGGACGTATGTCTTATACAACCTCCAATACTAGTTGTACTATGTAACTGTTAGACAGACATAGGGTAGGGTATAAAGGTTGGACTAGATGACGTATGTCTTTATACAACCTCCAATACTATGTTACTATGTAACTGTATACAGACATTATGGGTAGGGTATAAAGGTTGGACTAGATGGATGTATGTCTTATACAACCTCCAATACTAGTTACTATGTAACTGTTATACAGACATTATGGGTAGAGGGTATAAAGGTTGGACTAGATGGACGTATGTCTTTATCAACCTCCAATACTATGTTACTATGTAACTGTTATACAGACATTATCGGTAGGAGTATAAAGGTTGGACTAGATGGTCGTATGTCTTTATACAACCTCCAATACTATGTTACTATGTAACTGTTATAAGCAGACATTATGGGAGGGTTATAAAGGTTGGACTAGATGGACGTATGTCTTATACAACCTCCAATACTATGTTACTATGTAACTGTTATACAGACATTATGGGTAGGTAAAAGGTTGGACTAGATGGACGTATGTCTTTATACAACCTCCAATACTATGTTACTATGTAACTGGTTATACAGACATTATGGTTAGGGTATAAGGTTGGAGTAGATGGACGTATGTCTTTATATAACCCTCCAATACTACTATGTACTATGTAACTGTTATACAGACATTATGGGTAGGGTATAAAGGTTGGACTAGATGGACGTATGTCTTTATACAACCTCCAATACTATGTTACTATGTAACTGTTATACAGACATTATGGGTAGGGTATAAAGGTTGGACTAGATGGACGTATGTCTTTATACAACCTCCAATACTATGTTACTATGTAACTGTTATACAGACATTATGGGTAGGGTATAAAGGTTGGACTAGATGGACGTATGTCTTTATACAACCTCCAATACTATGTTACTATGTTACTATGTAACTGTTATACAGACATTATGGGTAGGGTATAAAGGTTGGACTAGATGGACGTATGTCTTTATACAACCTCCAATACTATGTTACTATGTAACTGTTATACAGACATTATGGGTAGGGTGTAAAGGTTGGACTAGATGGACGTATGTCTATATAACCTCCAATACTATGTTACTATGTAACTGTTATACAGACATTATGGGTAGAGTATAAAGGTTGGGCTAGATGGACGTATGTCTATATACAACCTCCAATACTATGTTACTATGTAACTGTTATACAGACATTATGGGTAGGGTATAAAGGTTGGACAGATGGACGTATGTCTTTATACAACCTCCAATACTATGTTACTATGTAACTGTTATACAGACATTATGGGTAGGGTATAAAGGTTGGACTAGATGGACGTATGTCTTTATACAACCTCCAATACTATGTTACTATGTAACTGTTATACAGACATTATAGGTAGGGTATAAAGGTTGGACTAGATGGACGTATGTCTTTATACAACCTCCAATACTATATTACTATGTAACTGTTAGACAGACATTATGGGTAGGGTATAAAGGTTGAATTAGACGGACGTATGTCTTTATACAACCTCCAATACTATGTTACTATGTAACTGTTATACAGACATTATGGGTAGGGTATAAAGGTTGGACTAGATGGACGTATGTCTTTATACGACCTCCAATACTATGTTACTATGTAACTGTTATACAGACATTACTATGTAACAAAAGACACTTTAATGTAGTGGGTGGCCAATTGAATGTAAATACTTCACACTGAGTCCTCAAAAGTTAATTATTTATTAAGACTGTCATGGTAACTGTTGGGCAGAGGGAGCTACTTGGAAGTATATTGTATCCGATGCTGTTCCTTTCTTTCATCAGATTGCCTTTCTCCCAAGGATTAGTTTTGCCGTAACCAAGTTGTGAGTTGTGTGTTAATAAATATTACCTTTTTCGATGAGAATTTCCCAGCCAGACGTCCACCGCTACAGTACAAAGTGTCTACTGGAGTTATATACTCCTCGGTCACTTCAAGCAGTTGGTGAAATTTGATTTTCTTTACGTGATTGCAGTGTGTATTGGAATATACATGTGGAAATAAATGTGTATCTGTGGATTCGTTTAAGGTTTCGGTGTTGGTTCAATCGAACCCCATATACAGTATATGGGAGCTCTGTTTTTTTCACTTATTAATAATAATAATAATAATAATAATAATTTATTGTATTTTCCTTGCTTACGAGGACAGAGTAGGGTTTTAGTAATTTATGTTACTATGTATGTAATTGAAGGACAGTGGAAGCTCCTGGGCTAAATTACAATTAAATTATTGTATGGGGCCCAGGAATGTCTACTGATCATCTTTTCTTTGTTACTGGATGTATGGGGAGATCTACCATACACGTAAGATTGTCAGCCAATTATACAACATGTGTACATACAGTTAACTGGAGACAATTTTACTAACTAGGACTGGGATTTTCGATGACCCAGTCAAGACAAGAGATCATTGGCCTACGGCCCTCAATGTTACAATGTCCCCGTGGATCTCAGTACATCATTTTAGATTCTGGCACTGACCTTCATTTTCTAGCCAGGTGCCAGTCAGACCCTGTAATAGGATGATTGACAGTTCTTCTATAAAACAGACTGTGACTCAGTTCCATATGGTCGTGTAAAGGGGCTTGTGTCCCCTCATTACAAGATTCTATCAAATATTCCTGGCCGGAGGGAATTGGAGACATTGTAGAACAGACTGGGAAACAACTTTATCTCTGGATAGAAGTGGACTGAAGAGTTTTCCTACCGTAGAATTATCATGATGATATTTGAAAGGGGATATGAGATCAAATACAATATGTTACAGGGATCAATGGATGGATTCTCCATAGGCTTGAACAAAAGACTAGTGGCCCCTTGAAAAGCCATTTCAGTTAAACATGTAAATGGTTGTTCACTGTGAGGACGGTATGTTATGGGATGTTCTACCTATAATGTTCTGTCAGTGCATTTATGTGATGGGATGTCTTCTTGGTCCAATAGGGTTACAGTTAGTAAGCTGGGCATTTCTAGACTTTATGGTAAAAAAATATGAATAGTGCCCACTATAACGTATTAACACTATTGAAACATGAGGGCTTACTTATCGCTGTCTTGAAAACTGGATGGTTGAACTGAAGGGTCGACTTAATACTGGCTGGTGAACTGGATGGTTGACTTAACACTGGCTGGTGAACTGGATGGTTGACTTAATACTGGCTGGTGATAGGTGTTGACTAACACTGGCTGGTGAACTGGATGGTTGACTTAACACTGCTGTGAACTGGTTGACTTAACACTGGCTGGTGAACTGGATGGTTGACTTAATACTGGCTGTGGTGAAACTGGATGGTTGACTTAACACTGGCTGGTGAACTGGATGGTTGACTTAACACTGGCTGGTGAACTGGATGGTTGACTTAACACTGGCTGGTGAACTGGATTGTTGACTTACACTGGCTAGTGAACTGGATGGTTGACTTAATACTGGCTGGTAACTGGATGGTTGACTTAACACTGGCTGGTGAACTGTGGTTACTTAACTGGCTGATGACTGGATGTTCTTAATACTGGCTGGTGAACTGGATGGTCGACTTAATACTGGCTGGTGAACTGGATGGTTGACTTAACACTGGCTGATACTGGATGGTTACTTAACACTGGGATGAACTGATGGTGCTTAACACTGGCTGAAACTGGATGGTTGACTTAAACAACTGGCTGATGAACTGGAGTGGTTGACTTAACACTGTCTGGTGAACTGGATGTTGACTTAACACTGGCTGGTGAACGCTATGGTGACTTAACACTGTCTGGTGAACTGGATGGTCGACTTAATACTGGCTGGTGAACTGGATGGTGACTTAACACTGTCTGGTGAACTGGATGGTCGACTTAATACTGGCTGGTGAACTGGATGGTTGACTTAACACTGGCTGGTGAACTGGATGGTTGACTTAAACACTGGCTGGTGAACTATACAGTTGACGTAACACTGGCTGGTCAACTGGACGGTTTCGTGTTAATAGATCCTTTAAGCTAGTCCATACACAGGCAGATGTTACTTCAAACAGGTGTCCAATCGAGTGCAACAATCAGAAATCTGATTGAATGCAAGATCCAGTTGTAGCCTCTCACCTTGAGTCTCAGATTTCTACCCTCTGCGGAAAGATGGGGACTAAAGATGGGGTTGGCTGAAAATTTTCCACCTGGGAAAATTTGGGAATGGGAAAAACGGGTAACAGTATCCGATAAATTGAAACGTATTGCTCAAAATCTCGATACCCTGTATTGGGGGTTTAGTGTATTCCAGCGGCAAAATGCGCACCCTGCAAGGTTGGTGGCTGGGCCCCTGACACGCCCCCTCCCCAGCTGATCGTGTGTATGTAGTAAAGGTAAGCACAGACTTTTAAAAGGCCGGAATCACACGGCATGGTAGTCACTCCTCTTATAACGGAATAACGGTAACTCAGAACAGATGGCATGCAGATCTTTATTGGCTTGTAGAATGGACCAATACCTTTACAAGTCTCTCAATATTAGGAATTCAGTGGTTATACGGAATCACTATATACAACATTATCATAGTATGTGTCTCTTATTGCTTCATAGTAAATCTTCCCTGTAAACTGTTCACCTGTAGTAGTGAGCTGACACTGTATCCCCCACCTATGAATCTTTCCGTGCTCTACTATATCAATTATCACCCAGTAACCCTTATAACCCATAGTACTGCCCTCTAGGTATGAGGCTATAGAAGGTAGATGCTGTCATGATGTCACAATGGGGGAGGGGTATTTTATTTATTTTGTGTCCCAGGGAAATGTTAGTAAGTTACCTGTCTGTGGGTGTAGTTACCTGTCTGTATGTATATTTACCGTCTGTTAATTTAGATACCTGTCTGAAGGTGTAGTTACCTGTCTATATGTGTAGTTACCTGTCTGTGGGTGTAGTTACCTGTCTGTAGGTGTAGTTGCCTGTCTATATGTGTAGTTACCTGTCTGTAGGTCTAGTTACCGTCTGTAGGTGTATTTACCTGTCTGTGGGTGTAGTTACCTTCTTGGTGTAGTTGCCTGTCGGAGTGTAGTTGCCTGTCTATATGTGGTATACTGTCTGTAGGTGTAGTTACCTGTCTGTAGGTCTAGTTACCTGTCTGTAGGTGTAGTTACCTGTCTGTGGGTGTAGTTACCTGTCTGTGGGTGTAGTTGCCTGTCTGTAGGTGTAGTTATTTCTGTGTGTGTGGTACCTGTGTGGTGTAGTTACCTGTCTGTGGTTAGTTACCTGTCTGTGTGTGTAGTTACCTGTCTGTAGGTGTAGTTACCTGCCTGTGAAGTGTAGTACCTGTCTGTAGTTGTAGTTTACGCGTCATGTATGTGTGTTATGCTGTCTGTGGGTGTAGTTACCTGTCTGTGTGTGTAGTTACCTGTCTGTGGGTGTAGTTACCTGTCTGTTTGGGTGTAGTTACCTGCCTGTAAGTGTAGTTACCTGTCTGTAGTGTAGTTACCTGTCTGTAGGTGTAGTTATCTGTCTGTGGGTGTAGTAGGTGTAGTTATCTGTCTGTGGGTGTAGTTACCTGTCTGTGAGGTGAGTATTCCGTGTCCTGTAAGTGTAGTTACCTGTCTGTAGGTTGTAGTTACCTATCTGTAGGTGTAGTTACCTGTCTGTAGGTGTAGTTACCTGTCTGTAGGTGTGTTACCGTGTCTATATGTGTAGTTACCTATCTGAAGGTGTAGTTACCTGTCTGTAGGTGTAGTTTCCTATCTGTAGGTGTAGTTATCTGTCTGTGGGTGTCGTTACCTGTCTGTAGGTGTAGTTACCTATCTGTAGGTGTAGATTGTATCTGTTCTGTGGGTGTCGTTACCTGTCTGTAGGTGTCGTTACTGTCTGTAGGTGTAAGTATTTTCTGTAGTGTAGTTACCTGTCTGTGGGTGTAGTTACCTGTCTGTAGGTGTAGTTACCTGTCTGTAGGTGTAGTTACCTGTCTGTAGGTGTAGTTACCTGTCTGTAGGTGTCGTTACCTGTCTGTAGGTGTAGTTACCTGTCTGTGGGTGTAGTTACCTGTTACCTGTCTGTAGGTGTAGTTACCTGTCTGTGGGTGTAGTTACCTGTCTGTAGGTGTCGTTAGCTGTCTGTAGGTGTCGTTAGCTGTCTGTAGGTGTAGTTACCTGTCTGTAGGTGTAGTAGTTACCTGTCTGTGGGTGATGTCACCTTACAGGGGGTGGTACGGGAAGTATTAAGCAGTGGGTAAGACCGGAGCAATGTTATGGCCTTTTCCAGAAGGTGCAGAGACTAGAAGCCAATGAACCATCTGATAATCATAATGACGTGGTAGAGACAGTTCTACGTCTCCACATTAAATGGTTCCACCTGAGGTTTCCCTTCATTCCCCTCCCCAGGTTGAATAAGACATCCCAGACCCATCCTGGTTGACAATCACCAGCTGCGGTCCCGAGATTGACGCCGTGTCCAGGAAAAAGATGTTTAATTAAGGTTTACATGGACTTTAATCTGTCATTGCGGTTCCCTCCCTATTTTCGAGAGACGCGGTGCGAATGCTGATGGTGGGATAATCCCTCATTGTGAATTATCAGACACACAGCCAAGGATCTGCTCTCTGGGACATTTCAAGGGATAATTACACAACGCGACAGCTCACACGTCTTGTGGAAAAATCATTTATTTTTAAACAATGGTAAAAAAACAATCCGGTTCATTTCCATATTCCCTTCTTACTTCCCAGCCGAACATGGTGACAAGCAGCGTGGCAGTAATTATTTCTACCTGACCCTCTCCCTGGTGGCAACGTTGGGGACATGAGGAGCTTGGTGACATTACAAAAGAGAAGCTGCCAGTGATTAGGGAGATCTCGATTATTATCTTTTACCATGACCTGCGATGAATGGGAAACATGAGAAGGAGACAATGTGCAGATGGGGGGGGATTTAGATTGGACTAACACACAAGGACAATAAGGTCCATGGGATCATCTAGACCCACAGAATGACCTGCATAACACAGCAAATCCCAACTACTGGAGTTGGGAGGCCCTTGGCAGCAGGGGTGTCTCTCTAATGAGGCAATATGAGCAAAATGCTCAGGGCAGCATCAGAGAGGCGGCAAGCAGAGCTCACTCATTTTGTACCACAATTATGGTATGGATAAAGGAATTGTACAAATACCGATGTGATGTGCCATTTAAAAAGACCAAATGTTTAACCACACCCATTCCTGGAAGCCACACACACCTAACAGCGGTTTGTATTGGCGCACTTTATGGCACCTAGTGGTACATAAGGGCAACATTCAAAAGTTTGGCTCAGGTTAAAGAAACCCTAGAGACGCCCCTGCGTGGCAGAGATATGACATTGTAGACAGCAGATGGAGCACTCAGTTATCTGGCCATGTGTTGGACAGATTGGGGCATTGGTTGATTTGGATACAGTGATGCCATTTGAGTTAACTGGACGAGATATTAATATACAAGGAGAACAGGTCTTGAATTGTTATGATGAGTTAAATGTATGGAAGTTAATTGTGGATCACTCAGTGACATTTTGGGGGCGATGCTATATTGGCCACTATACATCCGAATTAGTGCAAAACCTGATGTACTATCGAGTCAGCGTGGGATTTTCCACCTACTAGTGGTCGCCGCGCCATTTCCAAAACTTTTTGGAAAAATGACGTAGCGTGGCCGATTTAGAAAACATTTAGCGCGAATCTAAATGCCTTTCCTGTGGAGGTGTAAAGGACTTACCTGACTGGGATCCCGCGATGCTGTAACCAGACCAGACAGTCTGGACAGACAAGGATGTGTAAGTTTGCAAGCCTATAGCTTAAGATCCAGAGAAGCTAGATGAATCATCCTGGGCTTATTCGAAATACATTTTAAATAGAGGACACTTGCATGGAGACTAGTTTAACTTTTGTGGGACTTTACACTTTTTGCACACAGACAGGGAGATTCAATATAAGTTCTTATCATTTAAAATGGTGCTAATTTGCTAAATGTGCCCCAACCGATCAGATCTTATTTAACATTTGAAAGCAAACATCTGATTGGTTGGGGCAAAATAAGCACCATTTTAAAAATAAGAACTTTTATTGAATAACCCTGTAGTCGTGGGGACTTGTCAAAGGACATGCAGAGGAGCAAGCGATCGGCAAGATTCAAATTCGTTCCTGGCTCCTGGCGTTTTATTGAAGAATGGGAGGTAAGACACAGATCCTTTATCCCGTTCTTCAATAAAACTGAATATGAAAATGTATTTTACCAGTGTCGATCCCTTTAAACTTTAATTTGTCGCTTTGCGACGCCCTCCCAAACCATCAGTGAAAAGACAAATGAGAAAGTGCACATCTTAACCGGAAGAGGAAATGAAACAGTGGTACCACTCAGAGTTCAGCAAGTAGCAGGTGAGTGTGATTCTCATTATAAAATTCTCCTTCCTTCCTAATATGTCAAGGCAGCACCAAGCTTATTTTATATATATATAAATATTCTTAACCTGTTTGTATAATCTGTATTGTTATAATGTACAGCGCTGTGTACCCAAGTGGCGCTATATAAATAAACATATACATACATACTGTATAATCTGTATTTTATAATGTACAGCACTGTGTCCCCAAGTGGCGCTTTATAAATAAACATATACATACATACTGTATAATCTGTATTGTTATAATGTACAGCGCTGTGTACCCAAGTGGCGCTATATAAATAAACATATAACATACATACTGTATAATCTGATTGTTTAATGTACAGCGCTGTGTCCAAGTGGCGCTATATATAAATAAACATAACACATACTGTGTAATCTGTATTGTTATAATGTACAGCGCTGTGTCCCCAAGTGGCGCTAATAAATAACATATACATACAACTGTATAATCTGTATGTTATAATGTACAGCGCTGTGTACCCAAGTGGCGCTATATAAATAAACATATACATACATACTGTATAATCTGTATGGTATAATGTACAGCGCTGGTTACACAAGGGCGCTATATAAATAAACAATATACATACATACTGTAATCTGTTATTGTTATAATGTACAGCGCTGTGTCCCCAAGTGGCGTATATAAAAATAAACATATACATAAAACTGTATAATCTGTATTGTTATAATGTACAGGCTGTGTGTCCCAGTGGCGCTATATAAATAAACATATACAACAACTGTATAATCTGTATTGTTATAATGTACAGCGCGGTGTCCAAGTGGCGCTATATAATAAACATATACATACATACTGTAAATCTGTATGTTATTAATGTACAGCGCTGTGTACCCAAGTGGCGCTATAAATAAACATATACGTACATACTGTATAATCTGTATTGTTATAATGTACAGCGCTGTGTACCCAAGTGGCGCTATATAAATAAACATTACATACATACGTATAATCTGTATTGTATAATGTACAGCGCTGTGTCCCCAAGTGGCGCTATATAAATAAACATATACATACATACTGTATAATCTGTATTGTATAATGTACAGCGCTGATCCCAAGTGGCGCTATAAAATAAACTATAATTACATACTGTATAATCTGTGTGTTATAATGTACAGCGCTGTGTATCCAAGTGGCGCTATATAATAAACATATACATACATACTGTATAATCTGTATTGTTATAATGTACAGCGCTGGGTCCCAAGTGGCGCTAATAAATAAACATATACATACATACTGTATAATCTGTATTGTTATAATGTACAGCGCTGCGTCCCCAAGTGGCGCTATATAAATAAACAATAAAACATACATGTATAATCTGTATTGTTATAAGGTACAGCGCTGCGTCCAAGTGGCGCTATAATAAACATATAAGTACATACTGTATAATCTGTATTGTTATAATGTACAGCGTGGTACCCAAGTGGCGCTATATAAATAAACATATACATACCTACTGTATAATCTGTATTGTTATAATGTACAGCGCTGCGTCCCCAAGTGGCGCTATAAATAAACATATACATACATACTGTATAACTGTATTGTATAATGTACAGCGCTGTGTACCAAGTGGGCTTTATAAATAAACATATACATACATACTGTATAATCTGTATTGTTATAATGTACAGCGCTGGTCCCCAAGTGGCGCTATATAAAAAACATATACACATACATACTGTATAATCTGTATGTGAATGACAGCGGTGTGTACCCAAGTGGCGCTATATAAATAAAACATATACATACATACTGATATCGTATTGTTATAATGTACAGCGCTGTGTCCCCAAGTGGCGCTATATAAATAAACATAACATACATACTGTATAATCTGTATTGTATAAGACAGCGCTGTTGCTACCAAGTGGCGCTATATAAATAAAACATACACTACATACTGTATAATCTCTGTATTGTTATAATGTACAGCGCTGGTCCCCAAGTGGCGCTATATAAATAAACATATACATACATACTGTATAATCTGTATTGTTATAATGTACAGCGCTGTGTCCCCAAGTGGCGCTATATAAATAAACATATACATAAATACTGTATAATCTGTATTGTTATAATGTACAGCGCTGCGTCCCAAGTGGCGCTATATAATAAACATATACATACATACGTATAATCTGTATTGTTATAATGTACAGCGCTGGTCCCCAAAGTGGCGCTATATAAATAAACATATACATACATACTTATAATCGTATTGTTATAATGTACAGCGCTGTGGTACCCAAGTGGCGCTATATAAATAAACATATACTACAACTGTATAATCGTATTGTTATAATGTACAGCGCGTGTCCCCAAGTGGCGCTATATAATAAACATAACATACATACTGTAAATCTGTATTGTTAAATGTACAGCGCTGTGTCCCCAAGTGGCGCTATATTAAAAACATATACATACATACTGTATAATCTGTATGTGATAATGTACAGCGCTGTGTCCCAAGTGGCGCTATATAAATAAACATATACACATACATACTGTAATCTGTATTGTTATAATGTACAGCGCTGTGTCCCCAAGTGGCGATATAAATAAACATAACATACATACTGTTAATCTGTATTGTGTATAATGTACAGCGCTGTGTCCCAAGTGGCGCTATAATAAACATATACAACATACTGTATAATCTGTATTGTTATAATGTACAGCGCTGTGTTCCCAAGTGGGCTATATAAATAAACTATACATACATACTGTATAATCTGGATTGTTATAATGTACAGCGCTGTGTCCCAAGTGGCGCTATATATATAAACATATACATACATATCTATAATCTGTATTGTTATAATGTACAGCGCTGTGTCCCAAGTGGGCTATATAAATAAACATATAATAAATACTGTTAATCTGTATGTTATAATGTACAGCGCTGTGTACCAAGTGGCGCTATATAAATAAACATATACATACATATCTATAATCTGTATTGTTATAATGTACAGCGCTGTGTCCCCAAGTGGCGCTATATAAATAATATAAATAAACATATACTTACATACTGTATAATCTGTATTGTTATAATATACAGCGCTGTGTACCCAAGTGGCGCTATATAAATAAACTATACATACTACGTATATCTGTATTGTTATAATGTACAGCGCTGTGTCCCCAAGTGGCGCTATATAAATAAACATATACATCATACGTATAATCTGTATTGTTATAATGTACAGCGTGTGTCCCAAGTGGCGCTATATAAATAAACAATACTACATACTGTATAATCTGTATTGTTATAATGTACAGCGCTGTGTCCCAAGTGGCGCTATATAAATAAACAAATATACATACATACTGTATAATCTGTATTGTTATAATGTACAGCGCTGTGTCCCAAGTGGCGCTATATAAATAAACATATACATACATAATGTATAATCTGTATTGTTATAAGTTACAGCGCTGTGTACCAAGTGGCGCTATATAATAAAACATATACATAATATACTGTATAATCTGTATTGTTATAATGTACAGGCGCGTCCCCAAGTGGCGCTATATAAATAAACATTAACTACATACTGTATAATCTGTATTGTTATAATTACAGCGCTGTGTCCCAAGTGGCGCTATATAAATAAACATATACATACATACTGTATAATCTGTATTGTTATAAGTACAGCGCTGTGTACCCAAGTGGCGCTTATAAATAAACATATACATACATACTGTATAATCTGTATTGTTATAATGTACAGCGCTGTGTCCCAAGTGGCGCTATATAAATAAACATACATACATACTGTATAATCTGTATTGTTATAATGTACAGCGCTGTGTCCCAAGTGGCGCTATATAAATAAACATATAACACATATGTATAATCTGTATTGTTATAATGTACAGCGCTGTGTCCCCAGTGGCGCTATATAAATAAACATATACATACATACTGTATAATCGTATTGTTATATGTACAGCGCTGTGTCCCCAAGTGGCGCTATATAAATAAACATATACATACATACTGTATTAATCTGTATTGTTATAATGTACAGCGCTGTGTCCCAAGTGGCGCTATATAAAAACATCATAAATTACTGATAATCTGTATTGTTATAATGTACAGCGCTGTGTCCCAAGTGGCGCTATATAAATAAACATATACATACATACTGTATAATCTGTATTGTTATAAGTACAGCGCTGTGTCCCCAAGTGGCGCATATAATAAACATATACATACATACTGTATAATCTGTATTGTTATAATGTACAGCGTGTGCCCCAAGTGGCGCTATATAAATAAACATATACATACATACTGTATAATCTGTATTGTTATAATGTACAGCGCTGTGTCCCAAGTGGCGCTATATATAAAAACATATACGTACATACTGTATAATCTGTATTGTTATAATTACAGCGCTGTGTACCAAGTGGCGCTATATAAATAAAACTATATACATACATACTGTATAATCTGTATTGTTATAATGTACAGCGCTGTGTACCCAAGTGGCGCTATATAAATAAACATATAAAACATACTGTATATCTGTATTGTATAATGGACAGCGCTGTGTACCCAAGTGGCGCTATATAAATAAACATATACATACATACTGTATAATCTGTATTGTTATAATGTACAGCGCGTGTACCAAGTGGCGCTATATAAATAAAACATATACATACATACTGTATAATATTGTATTGTTATAATGTACAGCGCTGCGTGTCCCCAAGTGGCGCTATTAAATAAACATATACATACACTGTATAATCTGTATTGTTATAATGTACAGCGCTGTGTCCCAAGTGGCGCTATATAAATAAACATATACATACATACTGTATAATCTGTATTGTTATAATGTACAGCGCGTGTACCCAAGTGGCGCTATAAAATAAAACATATACATACATACTGTATAATCTGTATTGTTATAATGTACAGCGCTGTGTACCCAAGTGGCGCTATATAATAAACATATACCTACATACGTATAATCTGTATTGTTATAATGTACAGCGCTGTGTCCCAAGTGGCGCTATATAAATAAACATATACATACATACTGTATAATCTGTATTGTTATAATGTACAGCGCTGTGTCCCAAGTGGCGCTATATAAATAAACATATACATACATACTGTATATTCTGTATTGTTATAATGTACAGCGCTGTCCCCAAGTGGCGCTATATAAATAAACATATACATACATACTGTATAATATTGTTGTTATAATGTACAGCGTGTGTACCAAGGGCGCTATATAAAATAAAACATATACATACATACTGTATAATCTGTATTGTTATAATGTACAGCGCTGTGTCCCAAGTGGCGCTATATAAATAAACATATACATACATACTGTTAATCTGTATTGTTATAATGTACAGCGCTGGGTCCCCAAGTGGCGCTATATAAATAAACATATACATACATACTGTATAATCTGTATTGTTATAATGTACAGCGCTGTGTACCCAAGTGGCGCATATAATAAACATATACATACATACTGTATAATCTGTATTGTTATAATGTACAGCGCTGTCGTACCCAAGTGGCGCTATATAAATAAAATATACAACATACTGTATAATTAGTTGTATATAGTACAGCGCTGTGTCCCCAAGTGGCGCTATATAAATAAACAATATACATACATACTGTATAATCTGTATTGTGTATAATGTACAGCGCTGTGTTACCCAAGTGGCGCTTATAAAATAAACATATACATACATACTGTATAATCTGTATTGTTATAATGTACAGCGCTGTGTCCCCAAGTGGCGCTATATAAATAAACATAACATACATACTTTTAATCTGTATTGTTAAATGACAGCGCTGTCCCCAAGTGGCGGCTATATAAATAAACATATACATACATACTGTATAATCTGTATGTTATAATGTACAGCGCTGTGTCCCCAAGTGGCGCTATATAAATAAACATATACACATCATACTGTATAATCTGTATTGTTATAATGTACAGCGCTGTGTACCAAGTGGCGCTATATAATAAACATACACATACACTGTATAATCTGTATTGTTATAATGTACAGCGCTGTGTCCCCAAGTGGGCTATATATAATAAACATATACATACATACTGTATAATCTGTATTGTTATAATGTACAGCGCTGTGTCCCAAGTGGCGCATATAAATAAACAACATAATACATACTGTATAATCTGTATTGTATGTACAGCGCTGTTCTGCTACACACAGTGGCCGCTATATAAATAAACGCACCTACTTACATACATACTGTACACTTCATATGTATGTATTAACTGCCATGAGAGGGTTAATGAATAAAAAATAAAGACCAACGAGAGGGTTACTACATAAACCAACGAGAGGGTTACTGAATAAACTAATGAGAGTGTTAGTGAATAAACCAATGAGAGGGTTACTGAATAAACCAATGAGAGGGTTGGTGAATAAACCAACGAGAGGGTTAGTGAATAAACCAATGAGAGGGTTACTGAATAAACCAATGAGGGGGTTAGTGAATAAACCAACGAGAGGGTTACTGAATAAAACAACGAGAGGGTTAGTGAATAAACCAACAAGAGGGTAAGTGAATAAACCAACGAGAGGGTTAGTGAATAAACCAACGAGAGGGTTACTGAATAAACCAATGAGAGGGTTAGTGAATAAACCAACAAGAGGGTTAGTGAATAAACAATGAGAGGGTTAGTGAATAAACCAATGAGAGGGTTACTGAATAAACCAACAAGAGGGTAAGTGAATAAACCAATGAGAGGGTTAGTGAATAAACCAATGAGAGGGTTACTGAATAAACCAATGAGAGGGTTAGTGAATAAACCAACAAGAGGGTTAGTGAATAAAACAAGGGAGGGGTACTGAATAAACAATGAGAGGGTTACTGAATAAACCAATGAGAGGGTTATGAATAAACCAATGAGAGGTTACTGAATAAACAAAATGAGAGGGTTAGTTAGTGAATAAACCAATGAGGGGTTATGAATAAACCAATGAGAGGGTACTAAATAAACCAATGAGAGGGTTACTGAATAAACCAACGAGAGGGTTACTGAATAAACCAATGAGAGGGTTACTAAATAAACCAATGAGAGGGTTACTGAATAAACCAACGAGAGGGTTACTGAATAAACCAACGAGAGGGTTACTGAATAAACCAATGAGAGGGTTACTAAATAAACCAATGAGAGGGTTACTGAATAAACCAACGAGAGGGTTACTAAATAAACCAATGAGAGGGTTACTACATAAACCAACGAGAGGGTTACTGAATAAACTAATGAGAGTGTTAGTGAATAAACCAACGAGAGGGTTACTAAATAAACCAATGAGAGGGTTACTGAATAAACCAATGAGAGGGTTACTGAATAAACCAATGAGAGGGTTACTAAATAAACCAATGAGAGGGTTACTGAATAAACCAATGAGAGGGTTACTGAATAAACCAATGAGAGGGTTACTAAATAAACCAATGAGAGGGTTACTAAATAAACCAATGATATGAATACTAAATAAAATGTCTCCGCTCTGGTTCAGAAATGTGCAGATGGAAATAACCAAAGCTGCCATTAGTGTGCTTTGGGGGTTCACTATTGTGGTTGCAGTAAATAGTGGTTGGGTCCCACTCTGTGCGTAACAGATCGTATTGGCTGTGCAGGTGTCCAGTGAAAATCCCTCATGGAATGCTGTCAAAGTCTTTTAATAGATAGATCTTTCCTGGGAGCAGCCATGAAAACATGGAAATTACCCAGAAGTGTCTGTTCCTTATTGGGATATACAGCCTGGGAGCTGCAATGCCTTTTTATTTAATATATTAGTAATGTGAAAATCCATTTGCAGCCGTTGCTGTAATGGCGTTAAAGTAGCGCTAACTGGCGGTAAATAGGATAGTTTGGCTTTAAGACTGGAATTAATGCAACGCGGCGCTGGGTAAATTTGTGCCAAAGTGTTGTATTGTGTTATGTGGGCTGAGCCTTGGAGACTCCTGACAATGTGATTAAGGGGCTCAGTGGGGCCCACCTGATCACTATCCAATAAATTCCAGGGGTCCATGTGGGAGTGAGGGGGGCGAGATTGAGAACACAAAGTGACACACTTGTAAATAAATTCACTGCCAGGGGGTTTGGGTGCCCAGAATGAGAGTTTGGTAAGATTCCCAGACACAGATAATTTACTACATAACGACACATCCGCCATTTATAATGAAGTAATGACCTGCTACCCAGAGAGACAAACACTCCTGTCTAAGGGAAACAATATGGCAGCTCCCACCCATATGTATAAATATAAATATACAGAGAAGGAATGTTCTGTACATACAATAAGCTATACCCTCATACTGTACTGTCTAAGGGAAACACTATGGCAGCTCCCACCCATATGTATAAATATACAGAGAAGGAATGTTCTGTACACACAATAAGCTATACACTCATCCTGTACTGTCTAAGGGAAACAATATGGCAGCTCCCACCCATATGTATAAATATACAGAGAAGGAATGTTCTATACACACAATAAGCTATACCCTCATACTGTACTGTCTAAGGGAAACACTATGGCAGCTCCCACCCATATGTATAAATATACAGAGAAGGAATGTTCTGTACACACAATAAGCTACACACTCATCCGCCATTTATAAGGAAGTAATGACCTGCTACTGAGAGAGACAAACGCCCCTGGAACCAGCAGATAAGTGTCACCAAACATCTCATGGATGGGAAATTTTCTTTAAAAGCGAATTAAAACATTTTTATAGATGACTTTGCCTCGTAGTTTGGTACCTCCCCCAAGCATTGGGCGCGTAAGTGACGCGACGTAAGCGACGGTACTTGCGCAGAGCGGAAGTTGTGCACCACTGGCCAATGGGAAGGGCGGCAGCATGCAATTTAAAAAATAACCAGTGCTGATTGGTTCCAAACTTCTGGTTGAGGATTTAAACTTGCTTGAAGGCTCTACAGGCAGCTGCTGGGTGCGCCGAGACCCACAGGCGCTCGCGGAGTCGCGGCTTCGGCTATAAGGTATTTATGGCGCTGGCAGGGGGGGGGATTCGGGGAAATGCCGCCTATTAGTCTTTTTTTGTGGTGGGGCGCCCAGGTGCTGCCATGAGCAACTTTTTCAAGTTGCTTCATGGTAGGAGCGGCACTGATAGATTTCACCAAATGAATCGGCAAACTTAGACTCTCATGTAAATTGGAAGCTCTAACAGGAATGTTGATCCAGTTGTAACAGGTTAAAACATTAAAGTTATTAGTGTTAATTACTATAGACGTCACCCTTAATCCAAAATGTCTACAGTTACATGGAAACATAGTTGATAAAACCGCCCTTGATTCCATTCCCCTCTTTATACAAGACAATATCTTGCTAGCTCTAGCTGTTGCTACCTGGCATTGTTTGCTACAGCTAAGTCTGTTATCTACCAGAACCCCCAAATCTTTTTCCATTACAGATGAACTTAACACAGAGTTATTTATGGTGTAGGGGGCACAGGGATTATTAAATCCCAAATGCATCACCTTCCATTTATCAACATTGAATCCCATCTGCCACTTTGTATTTATTTCTAAATGGGAAGGGAGCTGCCATACTAATTCACTGGATTAGGGTGTGTCAAGGGAGGAGCCACACATATGGCCTGGCCAGAGTATGTCACTAGTGCGCCCCCCAGCATGGGCCAGGTTGGGCACCCCTGCCTTAGACAGGTTCTGGTAGATAACAGACTTAAGATTTGTACAGACGTGGGATCACGGGTCCCGACCAGCAATGTACGATGTGTCCGAACGTTCGTTTCGGCCGATAATCACCCCTATGTATGGGCCCTTTATTGGGCAAAACGGCCGTTTGGTCGGGGATCGCTGCCCGACCGACCGGGTGAATCTCTGAACGACCGGCCTATAAAGGGCCCATACATGAGCCGATTATTGTCCAAAACGAACAAACCTTTAGCTGTAGCAAACAATGCCAGACAGCAATGGCTAGAGATAGCAAGATATTGTCTATAAAGAGGAGAATAGATTCAAGGGCTGTCTCCCTTAGACAGTACAGTATAAGGGTATAGCTTGTTGCATGTACAGAACATTCCTTATCTGTATATTTATATTTATACATATGGATGGGAGCTGCCATATTGTTTTCCTTAGACAGTACAGTATGAGGGTATAGCTTATTGTGTGTACAGAACATTCCTTCTCTGTATATTTATATTTATACATATGGGTGGGAGCTCAAGATAACTCACTATACAGCTTCCCACCTCATGATAACTCACTTTACAGCTTTCCACCACAAGATAACTCACTATACAGCTTCCCACCTAAAGATAACTAGCTTTGAGACAGGGAGACACTGGAACAACCAGGAAATCATTACACTGATTGACCAATGATATTTCAGCCACTTGTAGAAACAACCAATCAGAACCAGGCCTGAGATCTGTGTAACCTTGTTTAGGAATGAAGTTATCATGGGTCCCTTTTCTGTATAAACAATGATCAGCGCAGCATTAGGAGGACAGCAGCATCTTGTTACTACTTGCAGGGTTCTATTGTATCTTGGAGGGGGATGTTACTACTTGCAGCGTTCTATTGTATTAACCATTATTATTAATCATTATCAAACTTTATTAACCATTATAAATCAGTATGAACAATTATTAATCAATAATTAACCATTAAAAACATTAATTGGATAAATCATTATAAACTATTATAAACTATTATAAACTATTATAAACTATTATTAATCATAAATATTAACCATTATTAAACATTATCAATTAACTATTATTAATCATTACTAGTCATTATTAACCATAATTAGTCATTATTAGAATTATTAATTGCTATAAACCACTATAGAAAGTAATAATATAGGTTTCAAACCAAGCCTAAATAGAGGTGGGGGGGTTTGACACCAACTGTCTGCCATGTACAATGCTGTTTTAACACCTTACTCTGGGCGTTCCTATAACACCTCTTAGCCACTATCTAATCACACCCTTAACACCTGGCTGTGAT
Source organism: Hymenochirus boettgeri (assembly GCA_019447015.1). Taxonomy (NCBI): domain Eukaryota; kingdom Metazoa; phylum Chordata; class Amphibia; order Anura; family Pipidae; genus Hymenochirus; species Hymenochirus boettgeri. The sequence goes on from JAACNH010000414.1 coordinate 117,743, forward strand.
ATTCTAATTGGGATTTTCCAGGGTACATAATTGCCACAGATTCTTGTACAAGTCATTCTGAATTGAGAAAGCCAGTCGGATGACTAGCGAAACGTCTTCAAGAACTAAACTTCAAGTCCAGTTCATCTAATTGAATACAATAGCAATAGATAATAATGGGGAGTAATAGAGAATAATGGAGAGTAATAGAGAATAATAGAGTACTAGAATAATAGAGAATAAAGAGTAATAAAAAATAATAGAGAGTAATATATAATAATGAGGAATTATAGAGTACTAGAATAATAGAGAATAAAGAGTAATAAAAATAATAGAGAGTAATAGAGAGCAATATATAATAATGAGGAGTAATAGAGAATAATAGAGTACTAGAATAATAGAGAATAGAGTTGTGAAGGTTCTCATTCATCCAGGTCATGGTATATCTGTTGTATTCAATTAGATCAACTGGACTTGAAATGTAGTTCTTGAAGACGTTTCGCTAGTCATCCGACTGGCTTTCTCAATTCAGAATGACTTGTACAAGAATCTGTGGCAATTATGTACCCTGGAAAATCCCAATTAGCATATCACAGCCAGGTGTTAAGGGCGTGATTGGATAGTGGCTAAGAGGTGTTATAGGAACGCCCAGAGTAAGGTGTCAAAACAGCATTGTACATGGCAGACAGATGGTGTCGAACCCCCCCACCTCTATTTAGGCTTGGTTTCTTTATTTTCACATAAATGGCCTCCTTAACACCTCTCTTGAACCAGTCACGTTCCTTCGCCAGTATGTTAACATTACAATCTTCAAAGGTATGTCCTTTATCCTTAAGATGCAGATACACGGCTGAGTCCTGACCCGAGGAATTGGCTCTTCTGTGCTGGGCCATACGTTGATGCAGTTGCTGTTTGGTCTCCCCCACATACAAATCAGAGCATTCTTCACTGCACTGCACCGCATATATGATGCGCTTAATACCTTTAAGGGCATAGCACCCAGCCACTGGTTCAGATATGTTGATGACACCTGGGTTAAAATCCACCAGAAGGAAGTACAAGCTTTCACAGAACACATTAATGCGGTGGACCAAAACATTAAATTCACAAGGGAAGATACAAAACAACAAACTGGCTTTCTTGGACTGCTTGGTAGAAGTTAAGGAAAATGGTAAACTGGAAGTAGAGGTTTACAGAAAACCAACACACACAGATCAGTATTTGATGTTTGACTCCCACCACCCTTTAGATCACAAGCTGTGGTTCATCAGACCCCTGCAACACAGAGCCGAGAACATCCCCACTAGCACAGAGGCGAAACTAAAGAAATGAACATCTCAGAGGAGTCCTTAAAACTTGTGGATATCCAGACTGGGCCTTTGTCAAAAGAAGTAGAAGGAAGAAAAGAACACGAATACCAACAGTGAAGGGGAAAAGCAAGACAGGAGGAAGAACATGGTCATCCCATATGTAGCAGGGTCTCCGAGAATTAACAAGAATTTATCAATAAACACTGTATCCCTGTCTGCTTTTAAAACCGAACAACACACTGAGCAGCAATTGGTACATCCGAAAGACCCAATACCAAAACACAAGAAAAGCGACATCATATATGCGGTGCAGTGCAGTGAAGAATGCTCTGATTTGTATGTGGGGGAGACCAAACAGCAACTGCATCAACGTATGGCCCAGCACAGAAGAGCCAATTCCTCGGGTCAGGACTTTACAATCGTTATAGTGTATGGCCACCTTTATAGAGAATAATAGAGATAATAGAGAGTCATAGAGAATACTACAGAGTAATAGATAATACTAGAGAGTACTAGAGAGTAATATAGAGTAAAAAAGAGTGAAAGGATGATAGAGAAAAATAGAGAATAATGGAGAATAATAGAGAATAAGAGAGTAATAAAGAATAATAGAGAATGATAAGAGTATTAGAGAATGATAGAGAGTAATAGAGAGTAAGAGATACTAATAGAGATCAATAGAGAGTAATAGAGTATAATAGAGTACTAGAGTAATAGAGAATGATAGAGAGCAATAGAGAATAATAGAGAATGATAAAGAGTAATAGAGAATAATGAAGAGTAATAAAGAATATTAGAGAGTAATAGAGAATGATAGAGAGTAATGGAGAGTAATAGAGAGTAATAAAGAATACTAAAGAGTAATAGAGACTGATAGAGAGTAAGAGATACTAATAGAGAGTAGTAGAGTGTAATAAGAAAAAAAGAGAATGATACAAGTCATAGAGAATACTAGAGAGTAATAGAGAATGATAGAGAGTAATAGGGAGTAATAAAGAATACTGGAGAGTAATAGATAATACTAGAGAATACTCTAGTATGATAGAGTAATAGAGAGTAAGAGATACTAATAGAGAGTAATAGAGCGTGATAAGAGAATAAAAGAGAATGATACAAGTCATAGAGAATACTAGAGCGTAACAGAGGATGCTCGAGAGTAATAGAGAATACTCGAGAGTAATGGAGAATACTAGAGAGTAATAAAGAATACTAGAGAGTAATATAGAATACTAGTGTGTAATAAAGAATACTAGAGAGTAATAGAGAATACTAGAGAGTAATAGAGAATACTAGAGAGTAATAGAGAATACTAGAGAGTAATAGAGAATACTAGAGAGTAATAGAGAATAATAGAGAAGTTGTTGGTATTTGCAACAACTTCCCATCGTTCCCTCTCATTCTGATTCTGTGCAGCCAAACAAACATCCACACAAATGGGCCTGAGAGGACCCATAACCCGCACAGGGCTCCCATGCCAGCCATTGACACAAAGCATTGTACACATTTCTCTGTAAAAGCAGGGAGCTGCCACGCTGCCGTTTCTGCTGATAACCACTCAATGGGCCACTGTGGGGCTTTGATTAAAAAGCTGCCGTCTTTTATTTCACTTGGCTTTAATGAGAAGTTATTTTGTGCGTTTCTTGGCAGGCAAATGGGCGTGTAATCTGCTCTAACAATGAAACAGAGTGGCCCTACCGATTGCCCCTGGGCTGATGGGAATTCAATGTCAAGGACCCGGCCGGGCAGAGGTTCAGTGAATTTTATTCTTCCTGCTGGATGTGCAGAATGATAAGGGGGGTTGGCAATGAAGCGGCCCAAGAGGTTCTGTAGCAGCTTTTTATCTTTATACACAGGGAGAGAGACAGCGAGAGAGAGACAGTGAAAGAGAGAGAGAGAGACAGCGAGAGATAGAGAAAGAGAGAGACAGCGAGAGAGAGAGAGAAAGAGAGACAGCGAGAGAGAGAGAGAAAGAGAGAGAGCGATAGAGAAAGTGAGAGAGACAGCGAGAGAGAGAGAGACAGCGAGAGAGAGAGAGAGAAAGAGAGAGACAGCGAGAGAGAGAGAAAGAGACAGCGATAGAGAAAGTGAGAGAGACAGCGAGAGAGAGAGAGAGAGAGAAAGAGAGAGAGACAGCGAGAGAGACAGCGAGAGAGAGAGAAAGAGACAGCGATAGAGAGAAAAAGAAAGAGACAGAGAGAGAGAGAAAGAGAGACAGCGAGAGAGAGAGAAAGAGAGAGACAGCGAGAGAGAGAGAAAGAGAGAGACAGCGAGAGAGAGAGAAAGAGAGAGAGAAAGAGACAGCAAGAGAGAGAGAAAGTGAAAGAGGGAGAAAGAGAGAGAGAGATAGAGAGAGAGAGAAAGAGAGAGAGAGCAAGAGAAAGAGAGAGAGACAGCGAGAGAGAGAGAGAAAAAGAGAGAGAGACAGTGAGAGAGAGAAAGAGAGAAAGAGAGAGAGAGGAAGAGAGGGGCAGCGAGAGAGAGAGATGAAGAGAGAGAGAGACAGCGAGAGAGACAGAGAAAAAAAGAGACAGCGATAGAGAGAAAAAGAAAGAGACAGCGAGAGAGAGAGAAAGAGAGAGGCAGTGAGAGAGAGAGAGAAAGAGAGAGACAGCGAGAAAGACAGAGAAAAAGAGACAGTGAGAGAGAGAGAAAGAGAAAGGCAGTGAGAAAGAAAGAGAGGCAGCGAGAGAGAGAGAAAAAGAGAGAGGCAGCGAGAGAGAGAGGCAGTGAGAGAGAAAGAGAGGCAGCGAGAGAGAGAGAAAGAGAGAGACAGCGAGAGAGAGAGAAAGAGAGAGACAGCGAGAGAGAGAGAAAGAGAGAGAGAAAGAGACAGCAAGAGAGAGAGAAAGTGAAAGAGGGAGAAAGAGAGAGAGAGAAAGAGTGAGAGAAAGAGAGAGAGAGAGAGAGAGACTCCAAGGCCCCTGCATTCTCCAGGACATGGGAATATATAGTAAAAAAGTAATTTATACACAACCACACCCCACAGATAAGCCACACCCAGAAAACATTGCTGTAAAATTATTACACCTGGCGCTGTATTATCACACCTGGATAAGATGAATATAACGGATATGATATATATAGATTCATATACAACGGATATGATATATATAGATTCATATATAACGGATATGATATGTATAGATTCATATATAACGGATATGCTCTGTAAATTCATATCTAAACGTGATATGATATGTATAGATTCATATATAACCGGAAAATATGATATGTATGATTCATATATCGGATATGATATGATAGATTCATATATAACGGATATGATATGTATAGATTCATATATAACGGATATGATATGTATAGATTCATATTAACGGATTGATATGTAATAATTCAGATTACGATATGATATGTATCATGCATGCATATATAACGGATATGATATTGTATAGATTCATAGTAACGGATATGATATGTATAGATTCATATGTACCGGATTGATATGTATAGATTCATATGTAACGGTATGAATGTTATAGATTCATATGTAACGGATAGATATGTATAGATTCATTGTATAACGGATGATTGTATAGTTCATATGTACGATATGTATAGATTCATATGTAGATATATATAAGATTCATATGTAACGGTATATGATATTAAGATTCATATGTAACGGATATGATATGTATAGATTCATATGTAACGGATATGATATGTATAGATTCATATTTAACGGATATGATTGTATAGATTCATATGTAACGGATATGATATGTATAGATTCATATGTACGATATTAAAATGTATATAGTTCATATGTAACGGATATGATATGTAAAATAAAATAAAAAGATTCTATGTACGGATATGATATGTATAGATTCATATATAACGGATATGATATGTATAGATTCATATATAACGGATATGATATGTGTAGATTCATATATAACGGATTTGATATGTATAGATTCATATATAACGGATATGATATGTATAGATTCATATATAACGGATATGATATGTATAGATTCATATATAACGGATATGATATGTATAGATATCATATATAACGGATATGATATGTATAATTCATATATAAAACGGATATGATATGTAGATTCATATATAACGGATATGATTGTTAGATTCATATATAACGGATATGATATGTATAGTCATATATACGGATATGATAGTAAGATTCATATATAACGGATATGATATGTATAGATTCATATTAACGGATATGATATGTATAGATTCATATATAACGGATATGATCATGGTATGTTCCTATAAACGTATATGATATTATTATCATATATAAACGTATGATATGTATAGATTCATATATAACGGATATGATATGTATAAGATTCATATATAACGGATATGATATGTATAGATTCATAGATAACGGATTGATATGTATAGATTCATATATAACGGATTGATTGTATAGATCTATATAACGATATGATATGTATAGATTCATATTAACGGATATGATAATGTATAGATTCATATATATCGGATATGATATGTATAGAATTCATATATAACGGATATGAATATGTATAGATTCATATACAACGGATATGATATGTATAGATTCATATATAACGGATATGATATGTATAGATTCATATATACGGATATGATATTTATAGATTCATATATAACGGATATGATATGTATAGATTCATATATAACGGATATGATATGTTATAGATTCATATATAACGGATATGATAGTCTAGATTCATATATACCGGATATGATATATTGTAGATTCCTATATAACGGATTGATATTATCTGATTCTATATAACGGATATGATAGTAAGATTATATAAACTGATCAGATATGTATAATTCATAGATATATGATATATATAGATCATATATAACGTTATATCTGATAGATTCATATATAACGGATATGATATATTAGGATTCATAATAACGGATATGATTGTTAGATCATATCATATGATATTAAATCATGTAATAGATTCATATAACGGATATGATATGTATAGATTCATATATAACGGATAAGTCATTCGAAGTCCTTCCAATCCTTCCACTCCCCATAACCATTGTTATGGTATAGGAAAAGAAGTGAACTGCCCTCGTATAGGGGTTTTTCCCCTCGGTATAGGGGTTTCCCCTCGGTAATAGTTCCCCCTCGGATAACGGTTCCCCTCGGTATACGGTTCCCCTCTTTATAGGTTCCTCCCGTATACGGTTAAGTTCCCCTCGTATAGGGTTCCCTCTGGTTAAGGTTCCCCTCGTATAGGGTTACCCTCGGTATACGGTTACCCTCTGGTATAGGGTTCCCCTCGGTATTGCGGTTCGTCCCCTCGGTATAATAACGGTTCCCTCGTAACCGGTTCCCTCTGTTAAGTTCCCCTCTATAACGTTAAGGTTCCCCTCGGTATAGGGTTCCCCTCGGTTAAGGTTCCCCTCGGTATAGGGTTACCCCCTCGGTATACTTTTACCCTCGGTATAGGTTGTTCCCTCGGTATAGAAAAACGGTTCCCCTCTTGTTATACGTTTCCCCTTGTATAAGGTTCCCCTCGTTATAACGTTTCCCCCGTATAAGGTCCCCTCGGTATAGTTTCCCCTCGTTATAACGGTTTCCCTCGTAAAGGTTCCCCTCGTTATACGGTTCCCCTCGTTAAGTTCCCCTCGTATACGGTTCCCCTCGTGTATAAGGTTTCCCCTCGGTATAAAGGTTCCCCTCATTAATCACGGGTTCCCCTCATTATACGGTTCCCCTCGTGTATATAGGTTCCCCTCGGTATAGGGTTCCCCTCGGTATAGGGTTCCCCTCGGTATAGGGTTCCCCTCGGTATAAGGTTCCCCTCGGTATAGGGTTCCCCTCGGTATAGGGTTCCCCTCGGTATAGGGTTCCCCTCGGTATAGGGTCCCCTCGGAAGGGTTCCCCTCGGTACTAGGGTTCCCCTCGGTATAAGGTTCCCCTCGTATAAGGGTCCCCTCGGTATAAGGTTCTTCCCCTCGTTATAGGGTTCCCCCTTTCCCTCTTTATACGGGTTCCCCTCGGTATAGCGGTTCCCCCTCGGTATATGGTTCCCCTCGGTAAAGGTTTCCCCCTCGGTATAGGGTTCCCCTCGGTATAGGGTCCCCTCGGTAATAATGTAGTTCCCCTCGGTATAAGGTTCCCCTCGTTATACGGTTCCCCTCGTATAAGGTTCCCCTCATTATACAGTTCCCCTCGGTATACCGGTTCCCCTCAGTATAAGGTTCCCCTCGTATAGCAGTATTTCCCTCGGTATAAGCGGTTTTCCCCTCGGTCTCGGTATAGGTGTTCCCCTCGTAACAGGAACGTTCCCCTCGGTATAAACGTTTTCCCCTCGGTACAATAGGTTCCCCCGTATAAGTTCCCCTCGGTATCGGGTTCCCCTCGGTATAGGGTTCCCCTCGGTATAGGTCCCCTCGGATATACGGTTTCCCCTCGGTACTGGTTCCCTCGGTATAGGTTCCGCCTCGTGTCCCCTCGATAGTTCCCCTCGGTAAGGTTTCCCCTCGAATACGGTTCCCCTCGGTATAACGGTTCCCTCGTACAAGGTTCCCCCTCGGTACAAGGTTCCCCTCGGTATACGGTTCCCCTCGGTATAAGGTTCCCCTCGTATAGGGTTCCCCTCGTATAAAAACGGTTCCCCTCGGTATAGGTTCCCCTCGGTAAAACGGTTCCCTCGGTATCGGTTCCCCTCGGTATAAGCTTTCCCCTCGGTATAAGTTCCCCTCGGTTAGGGTTCCCCTCTGTATAGGGTTCCCCTCGGTATAAATACGGTTCGCCTCGGTATAAGCGGTTCCCCTCGTATAGGTTCCCCTCGGTATAGGTTTCTCCTCTCGGTATAAGCACGTTCCCCTCGGTTCTCGTATAAGGTTCCCCTCGGTATAAACGGTTCCCCTCGGTATAAACGGTTTCCCCTCGGCATAAGGTTTTCTCCTCGGTATACGTTCCCCTCGGTATACGGTTCCCCTCGGTAGGTTCCCCTCGGTATACGGTCCCCTCGGTATAAGGTTCCCCTCCAGTATACATTTCCCCTCGGTATACAGTTTCCCCTCAGTATAAGGTTCCCCTCGGTATAAAGTTTCCCTCGGTATACGTTCCTCTCGGTCTCGGTATAAGGTTCCCCTCGGTATACGTTTCCCCTCGGTATAATACGGTTCCCCCTCGTACAAGTTCCCTCGGAAGGTTCCCCTCGTTATAGGGTTCCCCTCGTATAGGGTTCCCCTCGGTATAAACGGTTTCCCCTCGGTATAACGTTTCCCCTCGGTATAAGGTTCCCCTCGGTATAGGGTTCCCCTCGGTATAGGGTTCCCCTCGGTAATGGTTTCCCCCTGTATACGGTTCCCCTCGGTATAAAACGGTTCCCCTCGGTACAAGTTCCCCCTCGGTACAGTTTCCCCTCGGTATACGGTTCCCCTCGGATAAGGTTCCCCTCGGTATCGGTCCCTCGTATAGGGTTCCCCTCGGTATAAGGGTTCCCCTCGGTATACGTTCCCCTCGGTATAATGTTCCCCTACGTATAAAGACTGTTCCCCCCGCCCCTCGGTATAAGGTTCCCCACGGTATAAGGTTCCCCTCGGTATAAAAGTTCCCGCTCGTATAGGGTTTCCCCTCGGTATAGGGTTCCCCTCGTTATAGGGTTCCCCTCGGTATGGTTCGCCTCGGTAGAAGGTTCCCCTCGGTTATAAGGTTCCCCTCGGTATAAGGTTTCCCTCGGTATAACTGTTCCCCTCGGTCTCGTATAAGGTTCCCCTCGGTTATCGGTTCCCCCCCCCTCGGTATACGGTTTCCCCTCGGCATAGGTTCCCCTCGTATGCGGTTCCCCTCGTATAAGGTTCCCCCACCCTCGGTATAAGGTTCCCCTCGTATAACGGTTTCCCCTCTCGCCTCGGTATAAAGGTATAAGGTTCCCCTCGGTATAAGGCTCCCCTCGGTATAAGGTTCCCCCTCGGTATAAAAACGGTTCCCTTGGTATAAGTTCCCCTCGGTATAAGGTTCCCCTCGGTATATGGTTCCCCTCGGTATAAGGTTCCCCTCGTTATAAGGTTCCCCTCGGTAATAAATTCCCCTCTTATAACGGTTCCCCTCGATATACGGCTCCCCTCTATACGGTTCCCCTCGGTATACGGCTTCCCCTCGGTATACGGCTTCCCCTCTGTCTACGGCTCCCCTCGTTACTATACGCTCCCCTTGGTATACGCTTCCCCTCGATAACGGTTCCCCTCGGTATAAGGTTCCCCTCGGTATACGGTCCTCCCTCGGTATAAGGTCATGGTTCCCCTCGGTATACGGTTCCCCTCGGTATAGGTCCCCTCGGTTAACAGCTTCCCCCTCGGTGTACAGTTCCCCTCAGTATACGGTTCCCCTCGGTATAAGGTTCCCCTAGGTATAAGGTTCCCCTCGTTTTACGGTTCCCCTCGTATGTAATAAGGTTCCCCCACGGTATAAGGTTCCCCTAGGTATAAAGATCCCCTCAGTATACGGCTCCCCTGTATAAGTTTTCCCCTCGTCATAAGGTTCCCCTCGGAATAAGTTCCCCCTCGTATACGGTTCCCCTCGTTATACGGCTCCCCCGTATAGGTTCCCCTTCGGTATACGGCTCCCCTCGGTATCGCTTCCCCTCGGTATACGCTTCCCTCGTATAAGGTTCCGGTTCCGCTCGTAAATACGGTTTCCGTTTGGTATAAGGTTCCGTTTGGTATACGGTTTCGTTTGTATACGGTTCCGTTGGTATAAGGTTCCGTTTGGTAGAAGTTCCGTTTGGTATAAGGTTCCGTTTGTATACGTTCCGTTTGGATAAGGTTCCGTTTGGTATAAGGTTCCGTTTGGTATCGGTTCCGTTTGGTATACGGTTTTCCATTTGGTATACGGTTCCTTTTGGTATAAGGTTTCCGTTTGGTATAAGGTTCCGTTTGGTATAAGGTTCCGTTTGGTATATGTTCCTTGGTATACGTTCCGTTTGGTATACGTTCCGTTTGGTATACGTTCCGTTTGGTATACTTACCGTTGGTTTCCGTTTGGTATAAGGTTCCGTTTGTATAAGGTTCCGTTTGGTATAAGGTTCCTTTGGTAAAGGTTCCGTTTGGTATACGGTTCCGTTTGGTATACGTTCCGTTTGGTATACGTTCCGTTTGGTATACGTTTCGTTTGGTATAAGGTTCCGTTTGGTATAAGGTTCCGTTTGGTATACGGTTCCGTTTGGTATACGGTTCCGTTTGGTATACGGTTCCGTTTGGTATACGGTTCCGTTTGGTATAAACGTTCCGTTTGGTATAAGGTTCCGTTTGGTATACGGTTCCGTTTGGTATACGGTTCCGTTTGGTATACGGTTCCGTTTGGTATACGGTTCCGTTTGGTATACGGTTCCTTTTGGTATACGGTTCCGTTTGGTATACGGTTCCGTTTGGTATAGGGTTCCGTTTGGTATAGGGTTCCGTTTGGTATACGGTTCCGTTTGGTATAAGGTTCCGTTTGGTATAAGGTTCCGTTTGGTATAAGGTTCCGTTTGGTATACGGTTTCGTTTGGTATAAGGTTCCGTTTGGTATAAGGTTCCGTTTGGTATAAGGTTCCGTTTGGTATAATGGCCGTTTGGTATAAGGTTCCTTGTATAAGGTTCCGTTTGGTATAAGGTTCCGTTTGGTATAAGGTTCCGTTTGGTATACGGTTCCGTTTGGTATAAGGTTCCGTTTGGTATAAGGTTCCGTTTGGTATACGTTCCGTTTGGTATACGTTCCTGTTTGGTATACAGTTTCTGTTTGGTATAAGGTTCCGTTGGTATAAGGGTTCCGTTTGGTATACGGTTTCCGTTTGGTATACGGTTCCGTGTATAAAGGTTCCGTTGTACGTTCCGTTTGGTATACTGTTTCTGTTTGGTATAATGGTTCCGTTGATATAAGGTTCCGTTTGGTATAAGTTCACGTTTGTATAAGGTTCCGTTGGTATAAGGTTCCGTTTGGTATACGTCCGTTTGTAGGTTCCCGTTTGTATAAGGTTCCGTTTGGTATAAGTTCCGTTGGTATAAGGTTCCATTTGGTATAAGTTCCGTGTTGGTATAAGGGTTCCTTGGTTAGTTAGTCCTGTTTTGGTATAAGGTTCCGTTTGTCTATACGTTCCGTTTGGTAACGGTTCCGTTTGGTATAAAGGTTCCGTTTGGGTATAAGGTTCCGTTTGGTAACGGTTCCCGTTTGGGTAGGTTCCGTTTGGTATAAGGTTCCGTTTGGTATAGTTCCGTTGGTATAAGGTCGTTTGGTATAAGGTTCCGTTTTGGTTACGGTTCCGTTTGGTATACGGTTCCGTTTGGTATAAGTTTCCGTTTTGGTATAAGGTTTCCGTTTGGTATATGGTTGTACTTCGTTTGGTATACGTGTCCGTTTGGTATACGTTCCGTTGGTATACGTTCCGTTGGTATAGGTTCCGTTTTGGTATAAGGTTCCGTTTGGTATAAGTCGTGGTTTCCGTTTTGGTATAAGGTTCCGTTTGGTATAAGGTTCCGTTTGGTATACGGTTCCGTTTGTATACGTTCCGTTTGTGTATACGTTCCGTTTGTATAACGTCGTTTGGTATATAGGTTCCTTTGGTATAAGGTTCCGTTTGGTATACCGGGTTCCGTTTGGTTACGAGTCCGTTTTTGGTATATCGGCTTTCCGTTTGGTATACGGTCCGTTTGTATAGAACGTTCCTGTAATAGGTCGTTATACGGTTTCCTTCTTGTATACGGTTCCGTTTGGTATAGTCCGGGTTACGGTCCGTTTGGTATACGGTTCCGTTTGGTAGACTGTTCACTTTTGGTATACGGTTCCGTTTGGTATAACGTGTTCCGTTTGGTATAGGGTTTCCGTTTGGTAAAGAGGGTTCCGTTTGTGTATTACCGGTTCTTTGTAATTCCGTTTGGTATAAGGTTCCTTTGGTATAGGTTTCGTTTGGTATAACTGTTTCGTTTGTGTATAAGGTGTCCGTTTTGTTCTAAGTTCCGTTTGTTAGTTGTATGGTTCCGTTTGGTATAAGGTTCCGTTTGGTATAAGGTTCCGTTTGGTATAGGGTTCCGTTGGTATAAGGTTCCGTTTGGTATAATAATATGTTCCGTTGTAGTTCCGTTTGGTAGGTCTGTATAATCGTCCGTTTGTATATACGTTCCTGTTTTGGTAGATTCCGTTTCTTCTTGTTTGGTATAAGGTTCCGTTTGGTATATAGGTTCCTTTGGTTTACGTTCGTTGTTAGTCCGTTTTGGTATAAAGGTTTGGTACGTTTGTTGTAATACGTTCCGTTTGGTATACGTTTCGTTTTGGTATAAGGTTTCCGCGTTTGATATAAGGTTCCGTTTGGTATAAGGTTCCTTTGGTATAAGTCTTGATTAGCCGTTTGTGTATAAAGGTCTCCTTGTTGGTATACCGTTCGTATTTAGGTTTTCCGTTGTGTATAAGGTTCCGTTTGGATATAGTGTTCTCGTTTAGTAAGGTTTCCGTTTGGGTATAAGGTTCCGTTTTGGTATAGAGTTGTTCCGTTTGGTATAAGCGTTCCGTTTGGTAGGTTCCGTTTGGTAAATTGTCCGTTTGGTATAAGAGTTCCTTGTATCAGGTTGTTGGTATAACGGTCCTCCGTTTGGTATGGGGTTTCCGTTTGTGTATAAGGTTCCGTTTTTGGTATAAGGTTCCGTTTGGTATAATGGTTCCGTTTGTATAAAAAAGGTTCCGTTTGGTATAAACGGTTTCCGTTTGGTATAAACAAAGCGTTCAGTCCCACACAACGGACTTATCAGAACCACCAGAACCATGTGCCAAACAACCTTTAATTACCCTCTGGGTCACCACCCGTGTCAAATTATCCCCCCCCATATGCTATAGTAATACAACCCACAGTGACTACCATTTGAATAACACCTATGGTCACCCACCCTATCTCCCGCAATTCTCGGTAATAGTCCAGGGTGACGGGATACACCCGTCCCCATAATATTAATCATACGTATGCGGTCGATCCCCAGGTATAATCCGGCTCCAAGCCAATCGGCGGGCTCTGCTAGCTATCTGATCACCAATGAATGGGAGGTGTGTTTCCCCTCCCCGCTATCGGACAAACCTGAAGTGCCGAATCCCAACCTCGCTGGTAGTGCTCCTCCCATCTGTCCAAAACGAGGCCTAATCCATGCATCCTCAACGGGATATTAATGAAAGGGACCCCAAACAACACCTGCACGCGCGGCTCGAATACTCTCCCAATGTACGGTCTGTTCCCCTAACAACGAGAATGAAAATGGGCGGGTTTAACTGATCTGCTCCCGTACACATATACCCCATTATATCATGGTAGTATCACGGGCCACCCAAAAGAGTCTCCCACCCGAACTCCATCCCACATCACGGGAAAGAATGCTTACGGGATTGCATCCAGAGACACGCACATCCCCCTAATGAGGGAGAAAAACCGTTAGTGTCCTACCATAGACGGACTAGACACCTACAACTTGCAGCACCAACGGGTGGGAGAAACACGTTCATATAACACCTATACCAGTGACATTAAAATAATCAATAATCATGTATTAGAAATCAATGATCTGACTAGAGATCTAAAATCATACAGAAAATCTAGCCTTAAATCCACATATTCGTGTAAATTACCTCTGACCTAATGAGAAAATACCTTAAACATTCTCATGACTGGTATATTAAACCGGGCTCCTCTGTTACTCTTCAACCACCACATCTAGGTATGACGACCCTGAAATAAAGGCATCACCTATACAGGGAGGAAAGAATGGATAAGAAGTATACATGTGCTTTACATATCCGTCCCTAAATTTTACGGCAGTCTACTAGAGAACATGAAGTTGGCCCCATTGTTCATTCAGGCTCAGGGGCCAGGGTGTCCCATTCATTAAATCCAACGCGGCCGCGTTTCCCATTGTAATAGACCTTCTATTGTCACCCCCTCATACCCCTCTTGGCCATCTGCCACCCCTACACATATATACACACCTTAGCTCGCTAATGGGTGATTGGGCCTTTTGAAAGTGACGGGAACACGCCATTCTCCGTATTTGCTCCCCGTCCCTTCTTTCCCCTCATTCGCATTTCCGATGGACATTCGATGTGATTCAGCCATTCGTTGTCACAAATGTTAGTGTGTCGTCCACCCTATGTGTAAAGCCACAGGGGCAACTGATGAAATAAAAAAAAATTTCACCCCTCGTACCAGGAGAACCTCTCTTAAATCTTTTATTCTTCTCCAGTTGGTGGATGGTGAGGGAACAATTCCACCAGCGAGAGCTATTGAGGTGACACAATTCGGTCACCCTGCTATGTCCGAGAATTTGCTAAGCATAGGGTGAGTGGAGACCAATCAGTTGTAGTTATCAAATGGTAGTCCATGTGGGTGTATTATTAGCATATGTGGGGGTATAATTTGACAGGGGGTGACCGAGGGTATTTAAGGTTGTTTGGCAAATGGTTCTGGTTGTTCTGATGACAGTCCGTGTGTGGGACTGAAACGCGTCAACATACATAAATCAATAAATTATCAGCTAAAGACTGTGGAGTGCACTCATTTGGAAGAAAATATAGTTTTTGAAGTATTGAATTTGCACCCAGCGACTATTCACTAGGGTCGTGAGTGCTTTCTTGCTGCGTATGTATTATATATATTTATTACTGTAATTATATATATTTACAAGTAGGTTAATTTCATTATACACGTAGTTTGACATTTTACAGCCAGAATATCAAGTAGATAAAATAACTGTGGATTGTCTCAGACTATCTAACGTTAATGTATTGGTCTAGACTGGCTAGTTAATGTGGATCGTCTAGACTGGCGTAAGTTAATGGTAGGTCTAGACTGGCTAAGTTAATGTGTGATTGGTCTCCGAGCTTATGGCGAAGTTTAACTGTGATTGTCTATACGGGGTAAGGTAATGTGATTGTTCTAGACTGGACTAAGTTAATGTGATTGTTCTTACTTGGGATAAGTTAAATGATTGGTCCTAGAACTGCTAAGTGAATGTGATTGGTCTAACTGGGATAAGTAAATGTAATTGGTCTAGGACTGGCTATGTTAATGTGATTGGTCGAGACTGGCTAAGTAAATGTTGATTGGTCAAAACTGGTAGTAAATGTGATTTTCTACTGGTGGCTAAGTATACCCTCATAGACTAGACAGGCCTAGAGGAACATATGGTGGTGAATCCCCCCCTGTAGGCTAGACAGGCCCTAGGAATGATTGGTGTTCAAGTCCCCCTGAGCTCACTCCTAATGTAGGTAGTCCCCCCTATAGACAGGCCTAGAGGAATGTGGCGTGTTGTCCCCCCCTTAGTAGGACAGGGCATAGAGTGACAGATGTGTTAGTCCCCCCTGTAAGGCCCTAGACAGGCCTAGAGGACAATGATGGTGTTATCCCCCCTGTAGGCTAGCACAGGCCTCAGAGGAATGATGGTTTAGTCCCACCTGTAGCTAACAGGCCTAGAGGAATGATGGTGTTAGTCCCCACTGTAGGCTAGACGGCCTAGCAGGAATGAGGTGTTAGTTCCCCCCATGTAGGCTAGACAGGCCTAGAGGAATGATGGTATGGTGTTACGTCCCCTCCCCTGTAGCTAGCAGGCCTAGAGGAATGATGGTGTTAGTCCCCCCTGTAGCTAGACAGCCTAAGGATGATGGTGTTAGTCCCCCCTGTAGACTAGAGCAGAGGGGTGTCCCTTAGGGAAGAAGCCTAAGATGATGGTGTTAGTCCCCCCCCTTGTAGGACTGACAGGCCTAGAGGAATGATGGTGTAGGTACCCCCTATAGGCTAGACAGCCTAGAGGAACCAATATTGTTATTTCACTGTAGATAACTGAAAGCTATACGCTGATTTAAAGGCAGGATATCTATTAAGAATTAGAAAGTCATTGTGACTAATAGAGACCCTACAAGGAAAGAGGGGGATTTGATTTAGTGAAAGTGACCTTGGATCGCGTCCGTTCATGCCAAAATAGTGTGGCACAGAAGAGTTTGGGTACAAAGAGAGGACAAAGGATGGATGAGTATGTTTCACTGAGAGAAGATTTCAAGGGCAACCATTCTCCATTCCCTTTTCTGGTGTTCCTAACTCGGGGCACTGGTACTCTCATGCTGTTGTAGATGCTAGTTGCCCCCATAATCCCCTCTGGCTACCTAGCTCCTGACGAACAATTACAAAATGACAAATTTCCCAGAACACAACACAAACAATCTCTGTAAATGGACTTTGATTCTGTATTAGTGAATTGTTATTGTGTCATGACCCCCGATTTTCCCTCCCATTGTGATCAATATCTGAGCCGTACGATGTAGTCTGTACTGATTGGCCGATAGTTGAATGTACGTGAGGGATGATCAATCGCTTCCCAATCAAATATCCAGTTGGAAGAGGAATTTTTGATTATTATCTTTGCCCATGTGATACTTCAGAACTGCCACCAGCAGTGATTTAACCAAACATGTTGTGCCCACTTGTCTGATCCGTCTTGTCGACCCGCCTTGTCTGACAGCGGCATCAGGGATCGCAGCCCAAGCGATGGAAAACATCGAAAACTTGTTGGCCCCAACCAACTGAGACACTCGAATGTGTTAGTGGCCAAAAATCTGCATTGTGGTGTACCCAGCCTTATAGGGTTTAGGAAATGTAATATGTTAACATTAGTTGTCCTTTAAAACTCCTGTCACAGTGGCGTAGCTACAGAACTAATGGGCCCTGTGCCAAATTTGGTGCATGGGCCCCCACACGCTGCAACAAAATAATCATTGGTAAAATGCTTTGTATCTAAAACCACGGTTTAATGCTTGGCACCAGACCAATGTTAAAATGGCCTTGTACTACCACTGGTTAAATCTTGGCACACAGACAATGGTTAAAATCCTTTGATCTAACCACTGGTTAATGCTTGGCACACAGACAATGTTAAAAATACTTTGTATCTAACCCTGGTTAAATGCTTGGCACCAGCACAATGGTTTCCATGCTTTGCTCTAACCACTGGTTTAAATGCTTGGCACCGACACTGTTAAAATGCTTTGTATCTCACACTGTTTCATGCTTGCACACAGACAATGGTTAAAATGCTTTGTATCTAACCACTGGTTAAAATGCTTGGCACCAGACAATGGTTAAAATACTTTGTATCTAACACTGGTTAATGCTTGGCACACAGACATGGTGTAAAATAACGTTGTAATCTAACCACTGGTTAAATGCTTGGACAGCAGACAATGGTTTAAATGCTTTGCATCGTAAATCTAACCACTGGTTAAAATGTTGGCAACAGACCATGGTTAAAATGCTTTTGATCTAACACGGTTAATGCTTTGCACACAGACAATGGTAAAATGCTTTTGTATCTAACCACTGGTTAAATCCTTGGCACACCACGACAATGGTTAAAAGTGCTTTGTATCTAACCACTGTTAAATGCTTGGCACACATCACTGGGTTAAAATGGACTTTGCTCTTCTTAACCACTGTTAAATGCTTGGCACACGACAAGGTTTAAAATGCTTTGTACACAACCACTGATAACTGTTTGGCACCCCGACTGGTAGTTTTGGAACCTTAGCACAAAATGCTCCTACTTGGCAAGAAGCCCTGGTGGTAAGTCTCATTCTCTGCACCCTGGTGCTAAGAGCCCCTGCCTTTACATAACACTAGCTGTATCTGGTGTCCCTTCTTCGTTTCACATTAAATGATAAGTTCAGGCTAAAACCCATTGTCCCCGTTTATGCCTTGTACTGAATGTTTTATTTTCTTGCTAATGTTGGAAGGAATTTTCTGGCCGGTTTAGGCTACTTTTGGGTCCTCTTCCAATTTTTAGACACGTTAAAGTGAGTGGAAAAACCCCAAATCTCATTGGCTCCCATTTTGTTCTTTCAGGTTACAATCAGTGACTACATCTCCCCCTCATGTGTAGACGTAGACAGCGACGGGGTCATCAAAGTTCCTTCCCCAGACACGCTCTCACCACCTGTGCACATGATATGGTGCCCCAGACTCTGATCCACCTGACAGTCACTCTGATCACCGGAGGCTACATCCACGTGACCCCACAGCAGTTAGCGAGGGCTATTCGGTGGATCTTTTCCTCATCAACATATGGGCGACTCTCGGCGCAAGGTGCTGAGCGGGGGGACGTTCTATCCCAGATGCACAGTTGTAGTGTGTGCGCAAGAGCTATGCCTCCGTCTTCCAACCTCACAGCGGCCACAAGCAGACTCACCGGAGCCTGGACAGAAGCTCGCCAAAAGTTCCCCACCTGCGGCAAGGTATACGTGTCATCCGGCCATGGCCATGCCCCTTCTAACACATGACCTCAACACAAGTGACCCTGCGGAAAAGGCCTTTAGTTCCCTTGGGCTCCTTCAGGGTCAAATGAGTCCCACACAGGGAGAAGCCATTTTGGCTTTGCCCCTGTGGCAAAGCCTTTTGCTGACCGCTTCCACCTCCGTGCACACAAGCCAGACCCAACTCTGCCTTTTAAACACTACAAGTGCAAAAACGCGCCAAACCTTCGCCCTCAAGTCCTACCTAAATGCACTACGAGTCAGCCTCTTCAATAGGCGCCGTGCCTCCTCTGATCCCCCCTATAGAAGATTGGGCTGGGATGCCTCTATCGTAAATAGGTTGCCCATGCCCATTTACCCCAAGTCCCAAGATCTCAGCCGCAGAGGATGTAACCCATTAGGTAATTTCCCCTTTACTATTCCTCTACTTCCTGGGGTAGGAGGCCTTTTGGTTTCCATTGGATTTGGGGTGGGTGGTGTTAATGTTGTCTTTTCCAAATGTGAGTCGGTACTCTTGTTACGTTCGTTCATTTCCAATTGCTCCAATGACTTCGCAGGTTTTTCAGCTCTTGACCCTTTTGGCTTCATGTTTTATTTAAAAATATCTGGAATATTTTACAACCGAATATCGATTAGTTTTTCTATTAACGGTAAAACTGTCACGTGAAAGAACAGGCCAAACCGGATCCGTCCAATGCGTTGGAGCAGCTGCAGCCTGGTTCATAGGCACGTAGATATTTCCTTCACTTTATACCGCGATGACCCTGTTTCCGGCCCGGGTCCTTCTACTAGGGAAGGTGAGAGAGGAACAAGCTCTCTAGGTTCATAATTAGGGGTGTTATCAGCATCTGTTTACCAATGTTTCATTTCATTTTTGGGATCCCAGAACCACTCACCGTGTGTGGGGAGTCTGGTCCCTGGATCCAGGGCATTTGGGGCTTTACAATAGAGACTCGATTGGGTGAGCTAAGGTGAGCAGGTTTCGCCTTTAATAACCCTTTTCATAGGGTTTTTGCATGCAGGGGTTGGAAGGCTGCGTGGGATATTGGCATGGCATCTCAGGTCTGGCCGTGATAAAGATCTTCTATATGACCAAACCCCCTTCCACTGTCGCTGCTAATTGACCTTTCATCCATTACCATTGGTCGCCAGCTCTAATGGGTGTCCCCAATCTCTCCGCCAATCACATAGAATATTAGTTGAAACGGTTTCTTTTGGGGTTCACAAAGCAGTACTAACTGGAACCCCACAGCAACCTTGATAAACCAGCTGATAGGGGGCCCTTGTCCTTAAACTCCAGGGGAAATTCGGGTTTCACAAACCATCCCCAAATACTGTTACAGATTGGGGAGTGATGGATAAACATGTAGCGTACCCAGTCTGGGGCAATTTTCATTATAAAGGGTAATTAACTGGATTTTGTGGGGATTATCACTTGCTGCCAACAGGGTTTCCTTCCCTTATAAATATATGATGGTGGTACATTTGACTAATTTACCTTAATATAGAGCAGACAGTCCATCGCTTCTCAATGAGAGCTCTCACCTATGTTGTCCCGTTGGGTGAAGGGTGGGACTAATTGAGGATGTGATTCCAGACTTGCTTGAGTTGGATCTACCCATGTTTTGCCTCCGTTCTAAACATTTAGCAGGTTCTCTGGGCAATAAATGTTGAATGTTTGTAAGAGAGTTTACTTTCATGGACACCACTCTACAAACAACAATCATAATGTGGTCTGTCTGGCACATTACATATTTGTACCATGTACAGTTAAATCATCAGTCCAGATGGGCCCAACAAGTCTTCTTTTGCCCTTTCCAATTGTTGGTAGCAGAATTCCTAATTTTAATTGGTTTAGGTCCCATCGATCCATGTGCCTTTTCCAGAATAGCTACAACCTGTCCTTCCTATGAGGCTATTGTGCCATGAATTCTATTGAGCCCTATTCTGAGAAACATCTCAGCTGTCCTTAAGTAGCCATGTTCCCTTAGTAATCCATGTTGTCAGAACTAGGAGTCCACATTCCAACAAAAAAAACCCATCTGTGTTTGCAAGCAAAGTGACAAGTCCTTAGCACCACCATCAGGTGGTACAGGAGACCCCATCAAATTTCCCTTGCCTCTGACTTAGCCGGCTATTGTGTTCATTATAAGACAACATCGCTGCTTTATGCCCCGAATCCATTTATTTCCCATTCATTATATAAATTATTCTCAGTGGCCCATTTTGCCCACACAGTTCCCATTCATTAGATACTATCCATCGTTTGGCCCCTTTTGGCCCACACAGGCCCATTCATTAGATCCATCGTTTTCCCATTTTGGGCCCACACAGGTCCATTCATTAGATCATATCCATCGTTGCCCTTTTTTTGCCCACACAGGTCCCATTCATTAGTAATTCTCCATCGTTGGCCCATTTTGGCCACCAAGGTCCTATTCATTAGATCATTATCCATCGTTGGCCCGTTTTTGGCCCACACAGTCCCATTCATTAGATAAATAATTATCCATCATTGGCCCTTTTGGCCCACGACAGGTCCGCATTCATTAGATACATTATCCATTTTGGCCCATTTTGGCCCACACAGGTCCCCATTAATCGATACATTATCCATTGTTGGCCCGTTTTGGCCCACACAGGTCCCATTCTTAGATAATTATCCATCATTGGCCCCTTTTTTGGCCCCACAGGTCCCTTCATTAGATAAATTATCCATTGTTGGCCCATTTTGGCCCCCACATGTTCCCATCATTAGTCATTAATCCCTTGTTTGGCCCATTTTGCCCACACAAGGTCCCATTCATTAGATAAATTATCCAGCGTTGGCCCACACCGGGTCCCAATTCTTAGATAATGTTATCCTCCGTGACCCATTTGCCCACACAGTCCCATTCATTAGATATTTCTCCATCGTCTGGCCCATTTGGCCCTCCCGGTCCCATTCCATTAGATAAACTATCCATCGAGGCCCGTTTTGGGGCCCACACAGTCCTATTGCTGGTGAAGTTCGTTTTTGCCTTTAACATGAAGTATCTCAGGATTTGGGTCAGGGGGACATAAGTGATCCCCTGTTTTTTGGATTTGAACACAAATCCAACTCATTGCATGATCCAGTTTCTCATTGTATTTTATCGGGATGTTCTATGATCTCTCTGGGGAAATGGGTCGATACTTTTTGCTGCTTTTGTGCACCACATCTTTCATCCCGTGCCCTTGGAATCTCCCGTCCTGGTGCCACTAGTATTAGCAATAAGGATTTCTTCTATTTTTGTTTTTACTAGTTCTCCAAATTCTATTCTCCTTTCATGAGAGGCCCAGTATTATACTATGCCCAAACGCAGAAGCCACTTTAATTTGGTCAGGAAATGCAAGATTGAGGCAAAAAAAGGGCAAACGGTGAGAAGTGCGTTTCATTAGCAGTAGGGGTTTAGCACACACGGGTCTGGGGTGATCCAGTAATGCGGGGTCGGGAATTGCAATGCCAGTATTTGGAATCTATGCCAATTTGTGGGTTAGAGGGTTTTCGCCAATGTTGTGCTTAGTTGGCAATATATTCCTGTGAGGAATCCTATAATTAACAAGAAGCAATATAAACGTATATGCTGCGTTTTGTAGGATACGCGGTGCTTCTGAGCAATCGGCAGGAACCTGCCCTCAATTATTATTATATCAGGGATATGTGCTTGGGGAGTACGAGCAGCGGTGCATGTCTGCCAGGGGTCTCTCGTCCTATGCTTCCAACACACCCTGTTGGCTCCATCTCTGCCTTTCCTGCAGGGGGCGCTGTGTGGTAGTCAGGGTAACAGGTGTGTATGGCTGGAGCGAGAGTCGTATATTTTATTTTCATTCTAGTGATGGTGTCTAACAGTTTTCTCAATCCCAGATCATTGTGTATCAGAAATTAATTCAACCCTACGTGACTGGATTATGTTCATTGGCTCGTTTATTCCCTCCAGTGAGTCACAATGATGAACAATATATATTAACATTACTCGTTGCGGTAGACCTAACCTCTAAGTTCCGCCCCCTGTGTACCGATCACTGTTCCCTCAACACTCCGCTCCTCCCACTTTAAATCTTCCGTCTGCATTGTCGCTAATGGGACAGGATTAAAGAGCGTGTCTCCCATTGGCCCAAATCACAGACGTTCCCCACTGACAGTAGCAGAGAGGCGGAGCTGAGATTGAACCTTCACTTTAAGTATTACAGCTTATCCCCAGGGTGGAAATTAGTTAGCGTAGGGCTAGGGATAACCTTACCAGGTTGGTCCTCCATAATGGGCACCCCGTTGGCAGCAGTAGGCTCCGTTCCCTCCATGATGATTCCAGACTGGACATGTAACCATTGAATCACCAGTGCATTGTTGGTAACGAAGCCATAAGGGGGTGTGACTTTAAGACCAAATATCCCGAAAGAACAACACCCGCGAAGAACGACAGCCGCCAGCAATAATCTATTCAGCCTCACTGGGGTGGATTTAGGGCAAACGTTTAAAATGGCAGCTTCGAGTTAACGTCACGTTAATGGTTTGTGTCCCACATTGGTTGAATTTTGTGTGTGTGCTTTTTTTTGCTCCCCCTGCATGCGTTAGGAGGCAGTACCGCTTTCATTTATGATACGTATTACCCAGGGAATGGGATTTGGGGTTGTTTAAAATTGGTTTTTCTTGCTTCAGAAGCAATAGTTAATGCATCTGGGGCCCAGTCCCGATGTAACAGCACTGGCAGCTTTATTAAACCCTCTGTCCGCCAGCAGGGATTGCAGAACTACGTGTCCCCCGGCGGGCAAGGGGAGCTTATCCTTTTGATATTTTGCATTTACGTCCATGTTTCTGCGTGCTTGCTCGGTAGATCCTTTAAGGATGTTTTTGGGATAAAAACGTGTAAAAAAAAAAAGGACAACAAATAATCAATCAATCAATCAATCAATCAATCAATGGATTCAATAGGTTTTTATATGACTGAGGGTTGAACGGAGACCAGCCGTCTGGGTGCGTTTGATTGTACGAAAAAACGAAACTCGCAGACCTGGACATTCCCGCCCTTGTGCATCTCCATTATTAAATATGTGACGCCGCACAAATCTGGTGAATAAGAATAAAAATGTGTGAATCTCCTTCTGAGGGCCACAGGGGCCCTCCACACCAGCGTCAGCCCCCTGGTCCAAATATTTTGGGTTCATCTATTTGACTTTCCTCTGTTAGCGGTCCCCTATTTTGTTGTAGATGCAGGTTCATCTCTAGGTGGCGCTGCTTCTTCCAATCACTTACCCCTAGTGACAAATGGAACAGAAAACCAGCCTACCGCTCCGGGCAGCAGGGGTAATGCTGATGTCATGTACCACATCTGTGGTGTCATTATTTTAGTTCTCATCATAGTCTGTCACCATGGTCCATCTGAACCAACATCCAATAGGAAACACAATCCCTATCCATACCATTTTCCTCTCAGTCGTCCTGTGCCCGTCCATACATAGGAAGGAAGAGTGCTTACAGACAGGAGGTACTACGCCAGGGGACGCAGGAGCCAATGGGTCCTCCTCTTCCATCACTTTTCCCTATGATGATATAGCCTAACTCCCTGGAAACCACTGTGAAGAATGGACTAGGAGGCCCCCCCCATGGTGGGGGGGCCCAGTCTTCCTAGTTACGCCACTGCTTACAGAGACCCCATCCTTACGGGCCAGTAGACACCTACTAAAAGTTTATGAGTGAGGGTGTACATGCCCTTTAACTACATCGCACACACCATATCCTTTATCCCCTACCGTCCTCAGGCTCCCCACCTTACAATCACAAAGCCATCCAAGGGCCATTTGGCCGGACCACCCACAGACATGAATACAGACTAGTTTTGGCCTGTGGTGACGCTCACTGCCCATGACAATGTTGAACAACCAGATTGCAGATTCCCAGGGAGCGACCTGTCACCAGGTCAGTTGGTTGGAACCACCATAGACAAACTGGCGACAAGATCACCGTGTCCTATGGCCGTCCAAACGAGGAGGGAACCCAAAGTTATGTGGTAGCAGATGTCACGAGAAACACCCCAGCCCATTCCATGGTTCATTCCCACAAAGTTGGTTGTCTTACCTAGAATGAGCCCTGTTACATCTCTTAACCTGCTAATCTACGAGACCGCTCAGTGCTAAACACACTTCCAGTTTCCAGTATTATTTTTAAGAAATCAATACACTCTACCCCTACCATCTAGCATGACCATGTGACATCATATACACTCTACCCTACCATCTCCATGACCATGTTACATCATATACACCTACCCCTACCAATCTACCATTACCTGTGTACAATCATATCACCTACCCTACCATCTACCATGACCATGTGACATCAAATACCAACTAAACCCCTACCATCTACCATGACCATTTGACATCATATACACACGACCCCTACATCTACCTGACCATGTGACATCAGATACACTCTAATACCCCTACACACCATGACCATGTGACATCATATAACACATCCCTAACCCTACCATCTACCATGACATGTGACATCATTACACCTACCCCTACCATCTACCATGACCCATGTGACATCATAACACCTCTAAACCCCCTCATCTACATTACATGTGACATCATATACACTCTAGTCCCTACCATCTAACCATCTACATGACGCATGTGCATCATATACACTCGACCCACCTCTACCATGACCATGTGCGCATCAGATAACACTCTACCCTACCCCTACCATCTACCATGACCATGTGAAAATCATACAACTTACCCCTACCATCTACCATGACCATGTGACCATCATATACACTCTACCCCTACCATCTACCCCATAGACCATTGACATCATATACACTCTACCCCACCATCTACATGACATGTACAATCATATACACTCCTACACTCTACACTCTAAAGACAACACTCTACTCTACCCTACCAGCTACCATTACCATGTGACATCATATACCACTACCCCTACCTCTACCAATGACATGTGACAATCATATACCTCTACCCTACCATCTACCCTGACCAGGTGACCTCAATATACATCTATCCTACATCTACCATGACCATGTGACATCATAGACACCTATCCCTACCCATCTACCATTCCATGTTTACATCATATACACACTACTTCCTACCATCTACCATGACCATGGTACATCATAATACACGCTACCCCGACCACTACCATGACCATGTGACATCATATACACTCTATCCCCTACCATCTACATGACCATGTGACATCATATACCCTCTAACCCCTACCATCACCATGACCATGTGACATCATATACACTCTACCCCTACCATCGACCATGACCATGGTGCCATCATATCCCCATCTAAATCCCCTACCTCTACCATGACCATGTGACATCATATACACACGACCCCTACCATATACCATGACCATGACAATCATTACACACTACCCCTACCAATCTACCATGACCATGTGCATCATATACCCTTTACCCCTACCATCTACCATGACCAATGTTACTCATATACACTCTAAAACCCCTACATCTCCATGACCATGTACATCATATACACTCTATCCCTACCATCTACCATTACCATGTGACATCGATATCCACCTCTACTCCCTACCATCTACCATGACCCCTTACATCATATTACACTCTATCCTTTAGGTCCATCTACCATTGACCATGTGACATCATATACACACTACTCTCCATCACATGACCATTGTGACACATATCAACACTACCCTACCATCTCATGACCATGTAACTCATATACACTCTAACCCCCTACATCTCCATGACATGTGACATCATATACACTCTACTCTACCAACTCTACCAACGCTAACCAAAACCACCTACCCCACAAAACTACCCTTAAACCCTACCACCTCCGCCTACCAGCCCCATCTACATGACCATGTGACTCATATACACTCTACCCCTACCTGACCATGTGAGCAACATCATATACACTCTAAACCCTAACCATCTACCTGACCTTTGACATCATATCCACTCTACTCCTACCATCTACCATGTACAATGTGGCATCATATACACTCGACCCTACCATCTACCTGACAGTGACTCATATACACACCTACCCTACATCTACCATGACCATGTTGACCATCAATATCACTCACACTCTAAACCCCTACATCTACCATGACCTGTGACATCATATACACTCTAACCCCTAACCTCTACCATGACCATGTGACAGCATATACACACTACCACCTAACCATCTACCATGCCCATGTGACGATCATATACACTCACCCCTACCATTACCATGACCATGTGACATCATATCCACCCTACCCCTACCATCTACCATTACCAGTGACATCATATACCTCTAGACCCCTACCATCTACCATCCCATGTGACTCATCTACACTCTACTTCTAACCTCCTCCATCTATACCATGACCATGTGACATCATATAAACCTCCTCTACCCCCTACCATCTACCATGCCATGTGACATCATATACACACTACCCCTACCCTCTACCATGACACGTGACATCATATACACACTACCCCCTACCATCTACCATGACCATGTACATCATATACACGCTAAGTCTCAACCCCCTCTACCCCTACCAGGACCCATTGACATCATATACATCTCTCCCTCGCCATCTACGCATGACATGGGACATCATATACACACTACCACTACCCCCTACCATCTCCCAATGACCATGTTACCTCATATACACTCTTACCCCTACCATCTACCATGACCTGTGACATCATATACACACTTACCCCTACCATCTACCATGAGACCATGTGACATCATATACACTCTCATCCCTCCCATCTACCATGACCATCTTGAACATCATTACAACTCTCCCCTACCATACTCCATGACCTTGACAATCATATACACTCTATCTACCCCACCATCTACATGACCATGTGACATCATATACACTCTAACCCCTACATCTACCATGCCTGGTGCCATCATATACACACGCCCCCTACCTCTCCAGACATGTGACATCATATACACTCCACCCTACCATAACCATTGACCATGTGCATCATATAACACACTACCCCTACCATCTAACCATGACCATGTACATCATATCCACCCTACTCCTACCATCTACCTATTACCATGTGACTCATATACACACTCCAACCAATACACACTACCCCTACCATCTACCATGAACCATGTGACATCATATAACACTCCTACCCCTAACCATCTCCCTGACCATGTGACTCATATACAACACTAACCCTACCATCTACATGACCATGTGACGATCATATATCAACTCTATCCCTAACCTCTACCATGGACCAATGTGGACATCAATACACTCTAAAACCCCTACCATCTACCATGACCATGTGACATCAGTACACTCTAAACCCTACCATCTACATGACCATGTAAACATCATATACCTCTACCCCTACCATCTACCATGACCATGTTGACATCACTATACACACTAACCCATACCATCTACATGACCATAGTGACAAAATCGATACCTCTAAATCTAAAACTCTACCCCTACCACTACCATGACCATAGTGGACTCATATACACCCTACCCCTACCATCTCACCATGACCATGTGACATCATTACACCTACTCCTACCATCTCCATGACCATGTGACATCATATACACCAACGACCTACCCTACCATCTACCATGACCATGTGACATCATATACACTCTAACCCCTACCATCTACCATGACCATGGACATCATCTACCACACTACCCCTACCATCTACGCTGACCATGTGACATCATATACACTCTACCCCACCATCTAACCATGACCATGTGACATCATATACCCACTACCCCTACCACTACCAGTGACCACTGTGACATCATATACCTCTACCCGTACATCTACCATGACCTGTGCCATCATTACACTCTCTACCCCCTAACCATCTACCCTGACCATGTGACATTCATATACACTCTATCTACCCTACCATTACCATGACCATGTGCCATCATATACACTCTCTCCCCTACAATCTCCCATGAGACCATGTGAACATCAGATACACTCTACCCTACCATCTCCATGGACCCATGTGACATCATATCCACTCTATCCCTAAAACCAGCTACCAGGACCATGTGACTCATATACACTCTCCTCTAACCATCTACCCATGACCATGTGACATCATATACACTCTCTCCCTACATATACCATGACCTTGTACATCAATATACACTCTACCCCACCATCTACCATGACCATGTGACATCATATACACTCTACCCCTAACCCTACCATCTACCATGACCTAATGTTGACATCATATACACTCTACTATCCACCCCTAACCATCTACCATGACCATGGTGACCATCATATCACCTATCCCCTACCATCTCCAGGACCATGTGACCATATACCCTCTACCCTACATCTAAACCATGACCATGTGACCTCTATACCTCTATCCCTACCATCTACCATGACCCATTGGACATCATAGACACTCTAGCTACCCCCCGACCTGACCATGTGACACATATCCAACTCTGCCCTACCATCTACGCCTGACCATGTGACATCATATACACTCTATCCCTACCCATCTACCATTGAACCATGTTACATCATATACACTCTACTCTACCCCTACCATCTACCATGACCTGTGACATCATTCACCTCTACCCCACACGACCATGACCATGTGACATCATATACCTCTAACCCCTACCATCTACCATGACAAGTGGTCACAATGCTACAAGCTGCTAGAAGCTGGAAGTGTTTCACAATTTGAATGCAATTCACACTTCCCTGTAATCCAACGTCTCATAGATTCCACCTACACAGTCCCCTACAGTGATCCCGTGTAAGGTACCGACCGCTCTTACGTAGCTTCCACTTTGTGTTCTTTGAATCCTCCCCTTATTGTATTAGTTCCAATGGTATTGCTATCTGTTGGTCGGACATTGACGTCAATTGAGCAGGGCAGCCACAAACCGACTGCGTAGAATTGGGGGTGGCCCTGAACCGTTGAGGTTGGGGTGGTTCCCTGAACGTTCAGAGTTGGGGGTGGCCCTGAACGTTAATTGGGGTGGTCCCGTCAACGTTAGAGTTGGGGGTGGCCCTGTAACGTTAGAGTTGGGTGGCCCGACGTTAGAGTTGGGGGTGCCCTGAACGTTAGCGTTGGGGTGGCCCTGAACTTTAGATTGGGGGGTGGCCTGAATGTTAGAGCTTGGGGTTGGCCCTGAACGTTAGAGTTGGGGTGGCCTGAACGTTAGAGTTTGGGGGTGCCCTGAACGTTAGAGTTGGGGTGGCCCTGAATGTTAGAGTTGGGGGTGGCCCTGACCGTTAGAGTTGGGGGTGGCCCTGAACTGTTTAGAGTTGGGGGTGGTCCTGACGTCTAGAGTTGGGGTGCCCTGATGAAACGTTAGAGTTTGGGGTGGGCCCTTAACGTTAGAGTTTTTGGGATGGCCCTGAACGTTAGATGTTTGGGGGTGGCCCTGAACGTATTAGAGTTGGGGGGTGGCCCTGAACTTTAGAGTTGGACAGTAGGGGCCATGACATATCACATTACGACTCCCATCCCCCCGGCAGGCTCTCTGGTAACTCCGGAATTATACAGTGGGGGGCCCAGGCAGTGGCTCTCGGACAAGGAAGGTTGCCACTAAACGTTCATGTTTTCTGCACTTGGTTGCATTAATTAAAATACACAAAGTGGGAATTTGTGGTTTTTGTACTGAGCATTGTACTTGGGATTATTTCGCAGCCTCTGTGTAAATAGGAGAACCAACAGCCATTTTTTTGCATCTGTTTTAATAATATGAGGTTGTGGTTAACTTTCTAAAAGGAGTTTTTAGGCTCTTCCCCCCCCTTCCCCTCAGGGGGGCCCGACAGTAGATTAGATTATATTTGCGCAACCCTGAGGGGGGCGCTGTTAGAATGGAAAGCACAATGTACAGACGTTATAATCCTTTACTACAACTTGCACCTCCCATAACCTATTCACGCAAAGATGTCCTATGTTCATAGTCTCCACACTCGCCACCATGTGTGGTGTGTGCTTACACTATTACTTTGTGTATTGGGGGTAGTATGTGTGTTCTGTGTGAGTATCTTAGTAGTGTGGCACTGATTGGATGAATGTTTATTATGGACATATGTGCTAATAAAACACGTCTGCTTAAGTCTATCGTGCTGTATCTATATATAATAATCACAATAAAATGATGCGCAGCACACCTATAATCTTTTTAGAATAACTGGTATTAATACATATACTGTAGTTCTGGTTGGTACAGGGATACTATATAATATTGAGAATTACTGGTATTAATACATATACTGTAGTTCTGATTGGTACGGGGATACTATGTAATATTGAGAATTACTGGTATTAATACATATAATATGAGAATTACTGGTTTAATACTATACTTAGTATATGGTTGGTACGGGATACTATATAATATTAAGAAATTACTGGTATTAATACATAACTGTGTTCGGTTGGTGGTACCGGGATACTATAATATTGAGAATTACTGGTTTATTATACATATACTGTAGTTCTGGTTGGTACAGGGTGATATATATATAGACGAATTACTGGTATTAATACAATATACTGTAATTCGTTTGTACGGGGATAACTATATAATATTGATTAATTCGGTATTAATACATATACTGGAGTTCTGGTTGGTACAGGGATACTATATAATATAATTATGGTATTAATACATCATACTGTAGTTCGGTTGGTACGGGATACTATATATATTGATAATACTGGTATTATACATATACTGTAGTTCTTGTTGGGTACCGGGATACATAATATTGAGAATTACTGGTATTAATACATATACTGTAGTTCTGGTTGGTACGGGGATACTATATATATTGAGAATTATGGTATTAATCACTATACTGTGTTCTGGTTGGTAAGGGATACTATATAATATTGAGAATTACTGTATTATACAATACGTAGTTCTGGTGGTACGGGGATACTATAATAGTTGAGAATTACTGGTATTAATACATTACTGTAGTTCTGGTTGTACGGGATTACTATGATATATGAGAATTCTGGTATTAATACAATACTGTAGTTTCTGGTTGGTACGGGAGTACATATAATATTGAGAATTACTGGTATTAATACAATACTGTAGTTCTGGTTGGTAAGGGGATAGTATATAATATTGAGAATTATTGGTTATTAATACATATACTGTAGGTCTGGTGGTACAGGGATACTATATATATTGATAATACTGGTATAATACATACTGTAGTTCTGGTGGTCGGATACTAATATAATGGTATTAATACACATACTGTAGTTCTGGTTGGTATGGGATACTATATAATATGAGAATTACTGAGTATAATACATATACTGTAGTTGTGGTTGGTACGGGATACTATATAAAATTAAGAATTACTGGTATTAATACATATACTGTTTTCTGGTTGGTACGGGGATACTATAAATATTGAGAATTACTGGTATTAAAAACATATACTGTAGTTCTGGTTGGTTACGGGGAGGATACTAATAATATGAGAATTGAGAATTACTGGTATTAATACATATACTGTAGTTCTGGTTAGTACAGTGATACTATATAATATTGAGAATTACTGGTATTAATACATATACTGTAGTTCTGGTTGGGTTGGTGTAACCAAGGACCAAGAGCTCATTGTTAGATAATTTTCTGTGGAAAATCTGACTAAAGAAAAACTGGTTGAGTCGTAATAAAATAAATGAGGTTTTGGGTTTGTTCCTAGTTTACAAGTTGCACACTCCACTCTCAACTTTTGAAGGAAGATAGAAAGTAGTGCCAGGGCTAACTGAGACTACATAAGCCCCCTCCCCACCCATGCCCTACCCCTCTCGTAAAACTTCGCTATCACGAGAGGAAAACTGAAGTGGGTCTTATAAAAGATTACAATGATAGGTACATTTATTGTTACAAGGAGAACTTCCAAAAACAACCTTACTTCCCCTAATAGACCCAGGTGTGAGGCCTACATGGTAGTCTCCACCCTGAGTTGCTTCCCAAACAAAGCAGTCAAGATGGCTGTAGTGCCAGTCTGGCCATATAATAATGGAAAGAGTGCTCTGTAAGGTGCATGTACTTCCCATTGGACAGTTGGAGGGTCTGGACTTATGACAAGGGGCGTGCTACAAGCCAGTAAGTCTTTCTTCACCTGGCAGGTGATTGGAAAGGTATTTTTGCCCTAAAAGCACACTAATGAACCGCATGGTCCAGCATGCTTAGCACTTTGTCATGAATTGCCCTTCCAAAGACTACAGGCACAAATATTTAACCCAAGCCAGATGTTATATAAGAACAGTGCATTACTGCCATAAAGTTTGTACACAAAGATTGGCTGGTGGAAAAACCAAAAATAAAATCACCACTATGAAACTATAACACAAGGAGGAAGTTTCATTCATCCAGATTTACTTACCACCATCCAGAAAAAAGGAGACAAAATCCATTTAACATTTATTACATCAAATAAGTTCACATCGGTAGCCAGACGCTTTTTAAAGATCACTGACTTCCCACATCCCTACAACATCGGATTAATATTTGTACAGTTCCTTCCACATTCACCCGATTCCCTAGGTCTATTGGCATTACGCTCATCTCTCCTAGAATGTTTAATCCCTGTGAGTCCAGCAGTGGCTTTATTCCACTCCTACGTCCTGGCGACAGGGGGCTTGATCTCCAACGGAAGAGGGTGAATCACAGACTAGAAGCTGGTATGAAAACTACAGACATGGGAGAGGGGACACTCACAAGGTCTCGGCAGAACTGATTGATAGAAGAGTCACTTGCAAACAAAGGCACATGTGAATCTCTAAGGAGAGAAACACTAGAAATAACATGTTGGATAAACGAATCAAAAGCTTTGTGCATGTAAGGACATTTGGATATACTTAGGGGTTAGTATTATATGAATACAGATATAATGGCCTTACAGAGATTAAAATAAAAAAGATAAATATATAATGTTCTTATCATTAGAAGAGAAGCATAGATATATAAGAGATTTATAATACCAGGTTTCTTACAGTATACCATAGCCGACACAGATACAGGTAAACGTAGTATCCAGTACACAGACACATGATACATATAACATATAACAGATAACTCAAGTATATTGTACATTATAAAGAAAAATTAGTTCACTATCCGTTCATAACAGTAATACACAGTATCACTAACACAGTTATACTTATCACGTTTACAAGTAGCCGTAATACACAGTAACACGGTTAATAATACACAGTAATACAATTACACAGTAATCACAGTAATACAGTTATACACATATTATACACAGTAAGACACATAATACTACATGTCCATTTACACAGTATATACCAGTAATACACAGTATACACATGTTATACACAGTTATACACAGTAATCAGAATATACAGTGATACACCAGTATACCAATAACACAGTAATACACAGTCAATAAACAGAAACACAGTAATACAAAAACAGTTATACACAGTTATAACAGTAATACAACAGTTAATAGACAGTTATACCAGAAACACAGTAATATACAGTATACACAGTTAACAAATACTTACACAGTAATATACAGTTATACACAAGTTATACACAGTATACACAGAATACCCATTATACATAGTTATACCAGTAATACACAGTATACACAGTAATACACAGTATACACAGGTATACACAGTAATACACGTGTAATACACAGGTTTATAATTATAACAGTATACACAGTTAATACACAGTATCCACAGATAATATCACAGTTTTATACACAGTATTACACAGTAATACACAGGTAATATACAGTTATACCACAGTTATACACAGTAATATACAGTAATTACACAGTTTTATAACACAGTAATATACGTATATATACAGTTATACGTAATACAGAGTATACACAGAATACACAGTAATTCCAGTTATACACAGTTATACACTAGTTATACACAGTAATACAACAGTTATACACAGTAATACACAGTAATTAACACAGTTATACACAGTAATATACTGTAATACACAGTTATACACTGTTATACACAGATACTATAAACAGAAGTAATACACAGTAATTATACAGTTATAGACACAGTTATACACAGTATAACACAGTAACACACAGTTATACACAGTTCTAACACAGTAATACACAGTAATACACAGTAAATATACAGTTATACACAGTTAATAACAGTAATAACAGCAAATATACAGTGTTATACACCAGTTATACACAGTATACACAGTAATACACAGTTATACACAGTAATGATCACCTGTAATTATACAGTTATACACAGTTATTACACAGTAATACACCAGTTTAATACACAGTTTTATACAGTATACACAGTAATACACAGTATACACAGGTACTACACAGTAATTACAGTTATACACAGTTACACAGTAACACACAGTTATTACACAGAATCAGTTATACACAGTGTATACAGTAATACACCAGTAATATCCACAGTAATACAAACGTTTCTTTATACACAGTATAAAATACACAGTAATTACACAAGTAATACATACGTTATACACCGTAATCCACAGGTTATACACAGTAATACACAGTAATACACAGTTAAATACACAGTTATACACAGTTATACAACAGTAATTACAGTAATACACAGTTTATACACAGTTATACACAGGTATTACACAGTATACAAGTAATACACAGTGAGACATAGTATACACAGATACACAGTATACACAGTAACACACAGTTATACACACAGTAATATACAGTAATACACAGTTATACATAGTTAACACAGTAACACACAGTTATACACAGTAATACACAGTTATACACAGTTATACACAGTATACACAGTTATACAGAATACGCGTAATACACAGTAATTACCAAAGTTATACACAGTTATACACAGTATACACAGTAATCACGTACAAGTAATACACAGTCTATACACGTTATACAAGTTAATACACAGATATACACCAGTAATACACAGTTATACACAGGTATATTACAGTATACACAGTTATACACAGTTATAACAGTAAATACACAGTAATACAGGTATACCACAGTTATAAACAGTTATACAAGTTATACACAGAATACACAGTAATACACAGTAATACCACAGTTTACACAGGTTATACACAGTAATACCACAGTAATACACGTAATACAACAGTACAAATACAAGTTAACACAGTAATACACAGTTACACAGTATACACAGTTATACACAGTTTTTACACAAGTAATACACAGTAGGACATAGTTATACACAGTATACACAAGTATAACAGAATACACAGTATACAAGTTATACACAGTAATACACAAATAACAGGTATACACAGTAATATACAGTAATACACAGTTAACATAGTTAACACAGTAATACCAGTTATACACAGTTATACACAGTAATACCAGTAATACACAGTTACTACACAGTTAACAGTAATACGCAGTACAAGAAAGTAAGTAAACACAGTAATACAAAGTATACACAGTTATACACAGTATACACAGTACTACACCGTTATACACAGTAATTACACAGTTAACACTGTAATACACAGTTTTATACACTGTAATATACAGTAAATACACAGATATACACAAGTTATACACAGTAATACACAGTTAACAGTAATACACAGTATTACACAGTTATACACAGACAATACACAGTATACAGTTATACACAGTAATACACAGAATACAGTATACACAGTAATACACAGATACAGTTATACACAGTAATACACAGTTATAAAACTAGTACTATACAGTTATACACAGTAATACACAATAATACACAGTTGATAGGACAATAATATCAGTTATACACAGTAGATACCACAGTTATACACAGTTAATATACAGTTATTACACGATTATACACAGTATACACAGTAATAACACGTTATACACTGTAATATACAGTTATACAAGTATAACACAGTAATAACAGTTATACAGTAATACACAGTAAGATACGTTATACACAGCATACACAGTTATACACAGAAAATACACAGTAATACAGTATAACAGTAATTACAGTTATACAAGTTATACCCATAATATACAGTTATACACAGTTATACACAGTCAATAGTAACCGTTAGTGTAACAAGTTGATACACAGTAAACTATACACAGTGAATACCAGTAATACACAATTGACACATAGACAACAGTAAAAACACAGTTATACACAGTAATACACAGTTATACACGTAATACACAGTTATACACAGTTAATACACAGTATACACAGTAATATACTCGTTATACACAGTTATACACAGGTAATACAACAGGTATACACGTAATACACATTGTACACAGTTTATACACAGTTAAAACACATGATACACAGTAATACACATTATAACAGTAATACACAGTTATACACACTGTAATATACAGTTATACACAGTTATACACAGTAATACCAGTAATACACATTGACAGGTATACACAGTATTCATTTTAGTTATACACAGTAATACTACAGTTATACCAGTATATACCGTTATACACAGTCAACAGTAATACACAGTTATACACAGTAATACACAGTAATACACATTTGTACACAGTTTATACACAGTTATACACACTATATACAGTATATACAGTTATACACAGTTATACAAGTAATAACAGTTATAACAGTAATAAACAGTATACACATTTGTACACAGTATACAACAGTAATACACGTTATACACATGAATCTTACAGTATACACAGTTTTATACACAGTAAACACCGTTATACACAGTAATATACAGTTATACACAGTATACACAGTAATACACAGTTATACACAATACATACACAGTAGATATCACATTTGTACACAGTTATCACAGTAATACACAGTAGTTATATACAGTAATACCAGTATACACAGTTATACACATTATAAAGTAAGATAGTCTACACAGTTATAACAGTAATACACAGTTATACACAGTTATAACAGTACTACACAGTAAGACACATTTGTACACAGTTATACACAGTATAATACACAGTTACACAGTAATATACATGTATATATAGTTATACCACAGTAATACACGAGTTATACACAGTAATTACAGTTATACACAGTTATACACCTAATATACAGTTAATATACAGTTATACACAGTATACACAGTAATACACTGTTATAGACAGTAATACACAGTAATACACAGTAAGAACATTTGTACACAGTATACAGTAATACACAGTAACACAGTATCGATACAGTAATATCAGTAATATCAGTATGCACAGTAGATACACAGTTAATACACCCACAGTTATACACAAAGTTATACACAGTAATACACAGTAATACACATGCTAACACAGTTATACACAGTAATAC
This sequence comes from Hymenochirus boettgeri, assembly GCA_019447015.1. Lineage (NCBI taxonomy): Eukaryota > Metazoa > Chordata > Amphibia > Anura > Pipidae > Hymenochirus > Hymenochirus boettgeri. The sequence goes on from JAACNH010000414.1 coordinate 155,833, forward strand.
CAAGTTATACACGTAATACACAGTAATACACAGTAAAATCAGTTATACAACAGTTATACACAGTAATACACAGTTATACACAGTTTGTACAACAGTATACAGTAATAACATTTGTACACAGTTATACACAGTAATACACAGTTGTTAGGTAATTGTTGTATAAACGGCCCCAGCTGCTCTTACTTCTCCAAAAAACTATCACACATAATTATGGAAATCACAAGTAACAGACCATGACAATAGTAAATAGAAACCTGTATGAAGTTACCGTGGGATTATGGAACCTGCATCATTAGACCTCATATATATATCTGATATTTAAAGGGCCGTTTTTTTGAGCTGGTGAAAGAGATTGCCCTGTATCTAGCAGACCTTTAAGGGTTCACCAAAAATTTGGACTGTGCAGTGGACAGCCTATAGCCCTAAGCTTGCAGCTCTCTAGATTTTAAAAAGTAGACAGATGTAGTCTCTAGAGGGTGGACAGCCTTTAGCAGCTATCACTTGTAGACTATATAGTGTGGGACAGCCTATATCACTTTAGAGTGGACAGCCTGAAGATCTCTCACTTGTAGCTCTCTATTTTAGACAGGCCTGTAGCTATCTCCCTTGTAGCTCTCTATTTTAGACAGCCTGTAGCTCTTCACTTGTAGCTCTCTAGTTAGATAGGTGTAGCCTAGTTAGACAGCCTGTGGCTTTCTTAGAGGAAGCCTGTAGTCTCTTAGTGGAAACCTGTAGCTCTATACGTGGACAGCCTGATAGCTCCTCTATAGTGGACAGCCTGTAGCTCTCTATAGTGGACAGCCTGGTAGCTCTCTATAGTGGACAGCCTTGGAGCGTCTCTATAGTGGACAGCTGTAGCTCTCTATAGTGGACAGCCTTGTAGCTCTCTATAGTGGACAGCCTGTAGCTCTCTATAGTGGACGCCGTAGCTCTATAGTTGTTGATAGGGTTGGATTATAACCAATGTGTTTCAAACCAGATAAACAGGTCATTTACAAGTCTGCTAATCTGATTGTATGACCTGGCACTGAAGTTTATAATAAAGGCAAATCAGTATTATCCAAAATACATAGTATTGGAGGTTGTATAAAGACAACCATCTATCTAGTCCAACCTTTATACCCTACCCATAAGGTCTGTATAAACAGTTACATAGTAACATAGTATTGGAGGTTGTATAAAGACATAATCCATCTAGTCAAACCATAATACCCTACCCATAATGTGTATAACAGTTACATAGTACATTAGTATGGAGTTGTATAAAGACATACATCCATCTAGTCCAACCTTATACCCTACCCATAATGTCTGTATAAAAGACACATAGTAACATAGTATTGTAGGTTGTATAAAGACATAACATCATCTAGTCCAGCTTTTATACCTACCCATAATAAGACCCAGGAGTGCACGTTTAGTCTTACTAGATTATTACTAGATTAATAATAATAACCTTTTTATTCTGCATGTCATTCTTCTTTATTCTTATTTTCTTTTTTTCACCTTCTTCTACCCTCTCTTTAGATTTTCAAAGTGTCCTTTTTGTTACTTTTTCTTTCGTTTCCTCTATCACCACAGGCATCAGAGCTTCTTCCAATGAAGGACACAACCACCTCAGATAAGTGTTATGGAGAAACAAGCCATAAATACCAGAACTCTGGACAGCAGTGTTTTGCAGCTGTTTTGTTCAAAGCCAGATGATTAATGGAACTTTCTAAGTACCCAGGGGAAGATCCAGTACATCTCAGATGGGGGAGGGGTGTAGATTACTATGAAGAGGATAATAACAGTGAGCCAAATGAAAGTAGTACCCCATGTATGGATTGCTAAGCCATGCTCATATGATCGTTTGCAAACACCTGGAGACACCTATGTGAAGGACAAAGAGAGGTTCAGGATACAACATTGTCTATGCCATCGGGATGATGGACCTTCTACTCCCGCCCGACCCATCCTCGCTTGGTTTGCGGGTAATACCTGGAGAAAGTGGAGCCAAGGTCTAAGCTGGTGCTCACAGGTCCATGTAGTTGGTTATAGGGTTCTTTATGGAACCACAAGGGATGCCTGTTGGATAGAGGGCCTGTCTTATGATAATTTTCGCTTTGTATCCTAGAGAACCTTGTACCAGATAACTCCCTCTAACAGATTGTGTGTGATGCTTTCAATGAAGCTGGAGAAGCAAAGATCAAAATTAAAAGGATGAAGAAGGAAGGTTGGAATGGAATAACACAAGCCCCTGCATATCGTAATACTTTTAGCTTCAACAACATCCAGGATTTATTTAGTTTTATAGGAGTAAGCCTGGCGGCTGTGCAGTGGTGATCGGGTTATCTGTGTTGGGTTATTGGGTGGAAGAAAAGGCAGAAGTAGGACCAGGAACCAAGAGGGGGAAGAATGGGGACTCCAAATCTTTCCTTTAAAGCTGAAGGTGGCCAACAACAAAAAAAAACAAAAAAAAAAAAAACTATAAAATGAAAAATATTGTTTAGTTAAATATCTATTTATTGGAATAAATCTATTTTTTTAGATAATATAAACTGTATGTTGTGCTTTATATGTGATTGTTATATGTGAGGTGAGTATTTAAAAAGGACTGGTGCCAGATGGGACACATTTCTAACATCATTCTCTCAGTTCTGATCATTACCCCTCCAGCATTCTAATTGTTAGTAATAGTACTAATTATCACACAAGGTAACCAAGAAACTGCTTTTAGTATAAAAGCTTATGTATATATATGAACAAGGGGGTACCTAATGAACGGCTTGCCTATGGCTCATCCTACTCTTATAGGATAATTATACTGTAAAAATGAACAATGTTGAAAAATGGAAAGTACCTGGGGCAGGGAGGTTGGATTGATTATTCCTACCTCAATATCATTTGTTGAGGAGGATACAGACTAACGGTTTCCATTGCGGAAGTTCTGGAAGCACTGGACATTCCTGTAGTAATGATGAGAGAAGCCAGAGAGACTGGCAGAATCTGTGTTTTGAGCTGGTGCCCCTGCACAGAAACAATATTGGGAGGTAGGAATTACCAGTACTATATCCCTGGTCCATGTAATTTTCATTTTAAACTTATTTTTTTAAGAAAACTTTATGACCACGATAGTTTATCCTCCTTAATCCATCTTCTCTAATTATAACTAAATGTTCTCCTATGCTAACACATTTGGGATCTGCTTTCTCTACAGTCAGTCAACATTTAGTTGACCTTAAACATCACATCACCAAGTGGCAATTTACACTATATTGCTTTATTGCAGATGTTGTGCCATAGATGTTTTGTATAGAGCCATGAATCTGTATCTTGCACTGATGAGAGCTAACAATGATCGAAAACATGTCATGTCTACAGGTCAGAATTATTGGCTATATATATTAAGCTAGATTGCATGTTATAGCAGTGGTTCTGGATACATGCATAAGTAGGACATAAAGGAGATTTGCATATATCCACCTTACCCGGATAACATGGGAGGTTAGAATTTCTCTTGTTTCTAGGTTTTGTGGGCAATAGGCTATTCATATAGCATGAACTAAGATGCCTTAGCTTATAAGGAAGGGTTTCTACATATTATGCTCAGTGAAGGGCTTGTGCTCTTTTGGCACTCTCTCCCTAAGCTTTCTGCTGTAGTCTAAGTAGAGTTGGAAACCTACATTATGTCATTCTGGTTAACGTAAGTCCATATCTGTCACGTTTGGTGTCGATCAACTGGTAAATCATCACATAACTAATTTAGTGATTTCCAGTGGTAGTACTTGGACCACTGAGATACGATTTACCGAAGAATAATGGCCAATGAGAGTGTGCATCAAAGGTAATCAAATATTGACACCCTCGTCCCGCCTACACGTTGTGATGTGTTGGGGGTAAATCTTTAGCCCCCCCTTAGCCTGGGGTAGATAGGAGCCACTACAGCTACTGAAAGGGAGCTTCTGATTACAGTATTAACATCAAGTGGTATCATAGTACTTATTTGGAGCCGAACTCTTCTTTTCCATCTATGACTATGTTACCCCAGCATAGAATCTTTCACCATTTACCCCTTTATTTGACTGTTGGTTAATTTATGTCTGTTGCAACCGTGTTTTTATAAAGTACATTGCACCGGTTTGTTATTTTTATTAAACGAATTCATACAATTGGTAAGCTGATTCTCATAGTGCTCTTAAGTACTGTAAGTAAGAATCCTGTCTTTGAGACGCTAAATAATATAGCTAATTGTATTTTTATTTGTTATATTATCTCTTATATTACTGCACTGAGTTGCAGCAACAAGGAGAAGTTCAGGGGCATATCTAGGGTCTAGAGATAAGAGGAACAGCAGTTAAAACGTTCGGGGCACTTTGCCGAATACGGGGGCCCGTGCCCCGAATGTTTTAACTAGATACCCAAGCAGATATTTAGTATTATGTTTCTATTAATAGAGCATTAGAGGTGGATCGTTCACAGCATTAGTAGAGGGTTGCAGCAGTTTTTACCCTGGTAAGTGGTGGTATTGGTAAGGGATGAAACTTCAACCTGGTTTTGACCCGGTGAAGCGGGAAAAGTTATTTGGTCTGGGAGAGGGGGCTTCTGTATTAGTCATTGCTGTTCCCAAGGAGCATTAGGAAGGGATAAAAGCTGGAGAATAAACCCTAGTATCAGATCTGACAATTGAACCATTGTTTCCTGGGATTATAGTTACAGTCAAACATGAGATATTGATTCGGTAATATTTTAATGAGTTTCATAACGGTCTTTTTGCTTTGTATTACCACATCATTGTAAGATTTTCAAATCTTGCATCCCAATGGCACTGGTTAGTAAACGTTAGCTTACTGCTAATAACAAGAGTAACCTTCAATACAGTGTTTGAAAAAAACATTAACGTTGATTTAGTCAGATGGATCTGGTCAGATTCTTAGCAGCCCTGTGATAATTGAGAATGCTGGCACTTAGATTAAAGAAATCAGTCCCTCCACATTGGATGTGCAGTACAGGGTGTGGGGTGCTTAAGGTTGCGGCGGCACACTCACTACGGCCCACAGTGCTGTGTGATGATGTGACGGCCGTGGTTTTGCCTTTCCTCACATTCTGCCACAGAAGATAAACTTATGTAATAAGATATTTACAATCATGTGGGCAAATTAACTGCACCAGTTGCTGTGGGAACTGCATGTAGATTCACTGGGGCAACTTGATGTACCTGTTCACTGTGGGCAAACTGCATGTACCCGTCACTGTAGGCAACTGCATGTACCTGTTACTGTGGTCAAAATGTGGGAACTTATTTGTACCAGTCTCTGTAGGAACTTTATATTACCACTCACATGTGGGCAACGTATATTTACAGTTTTTTTTGGAGGCATATTCTTGTGGCAGATATATGTAGGCCCTCAACACTGTCTCGTAAAATACGGTCCTCAACCTAACATGTTTCTGCTAAAGGTGTGCAACCTAAACAATGTATGATGAACATTGGCCCGTTGCTTGAGAAAGCACATAGTTTCAATAAACTCTTTCTTCCAGCATGCTTTCATGGTAATAGTAAAAATAAAGATTTGCAAAAGCTTGAGACGGGTTTATGTATCCAGGTCATGGTATAGCTGTGTGTTAGTTAGATCAACTGGACTTAAGCTAGGTACACACACTAAGATTCTGAAGATCCGTCTGTCATTTCACAGTCCCCGTACATACAGTCCAAGCATTTCCCTTTGCACAGCTAGAAGATGCTCACAACTCGTGATCCGGCCGTGGCAACTACCCTATAGCAGTCTACCACGGCGAGGAATTTTCCTCTTTTTCAAATGAGCATTCGGCCGATCGTTCGGACGCTCACGCTCAGTCAGAAAAGCAAGGTAGACCAGTAAGGAACTTTATCGGCAGATGAAATTTACTGTTGATAAATGTAAGGTGATGCATTTTGGACTAAAATACTGTGCTACTTATTCTATAAATGGCTCGTGTTAAGTGAATCCGGTTGGAAAGGGATCTTGGAGTTTTGGTGGATAGAACAAACTTAAAGGTAGCAACAGTGCCAGCGGGCAACAGCCAGAGCCAGCATGGTATTGTCTTGTATAAGCGAGGTATGGATTCAAGGGGAGGAAAATGTAATTCTCCCTCTTTACAAAGAATGGTAAGCCTCATTGGAATATGCAGTGCAATTTGGAATCCTGTGTACAAAAAAGGACATCTTGAAATGGAAAGGGGTCCAGAGAAGGGCAACCTAAATTAATAAGGGATTGGGGGAGCTTGATATGAAGAGAGACTGGACAGTACAATTATGTACGCTGGAGAAAAGGCGCTTGCGTGGGGGATATGATTTACTGTGTATAAATACATTAACGGGCCATACAATAAATATCTGGGGCGGGCATTGTTCACCAATAGAACATGTCAAAGGACACGAGGGACATCCCTAAGACTTGAAGAAAAAGGTTAGGCTTCAAAGCTCGGAAAGGGTTTTTCACGTGTGAGAACGGTAAGGATAGGGAACTGTCTTCCAGTGGAGGTTGTAATGGCAGGTCATTGGTCAGTTTCAAAAAAAGCTGGATGAGTTCTGCAAAACAAGGAATGTTGCAAGTTACTGGTATTGATACATAAAGTGAGTTGATCCAGGGGAAATTTCCGATTGCCATTGGAGTCAGGAAGGAATTCTTTCCCCTCATAAATTGGTGGGGTTTTTTTGCCTTCCTGGATCAACAGTTAGGGCAGGAAATGAGGATATGATAGATGGGTTGGACTGGATGGCACGTTATGTCTTATTCAACCTCAAATACTAAGTACTAACTATACTATACTGTGTTGTACCAGCTTTAAAGTGAATTGCTTGAAGACGTTTCATTTATAATAATGGAGAAAACTGAATAAATAACTGTTTCAAATCACAATTTATCAAAGTAGTCCTGCCCACAAACCACAAAAGCTATGCCCCCCCACACAAAGCCACACCCACTTCCCCTCGTCCGCCGCATATCTGCCTAGAAGTGCCATTCACAAAAGTTGTTTCAGGTGCCAAAAACCAAGGACACCACTGGAGACTTTGAACGAGAATGAAAATCTAAACAAGTATAAGAGCGAGGAAATTATTTATTGGCGGGAAGTATGGGACCAAAATCTACTGTATTACCAGGCCCAAGGTGTCAAACATAAGATCAGTGGATTCTGTCATGTATTACAAGTTCAAGGACAATAGTTAAAGGGCATGTCACCGCATCAGTAAAATCTATTCTTACCTTTCCCATCCCCAAACCTGACTTTCTATATTTAATATAAGTTACTGTAAACAAAGAAATGTATTGGTATCTGTCCAGTCCAAGGGCGTGACGGTAGCGGAATCATGGTGTACTTGACGCTTGCAGTCTCTCACCTGCGAACAGAAGAGAGCAAGGAAAAGCCATGATAATTATATAAAGAAAGATAACTGAAAGGTGCAAGCGCAATAAAATGTAATTTCTTTTAGATTACAAGCACTATGGTCTCCTTAAATTCCATTGCAAACACTATGGGGCTGATTTAATAGGTGCAAAAGTTTGCCTGTGCTATTCATTTGCAGCAGGCCAACGGATGTTAGCTTGTTATTGGTTACTACAGTTATATAATAGGTGCTGACTATTAATTAGCACGGAAAACAACTTGTGACACTTTTATTGCATAATCCCTATTGTTCTCTGACAGGAATATCTCTGTACTTGGGATTTAAGCCTAAATGACAATGTAATGTGCTATTGCGTTATTGCATCAGAGAAGGGTCACAAAAAAATTCTTAAAGGGACTGTAAAACTCCACCATATCCTTAAAAAAATAACTATGTGCCATCCGTTCTATTATTCACAGGGAGGTGAGCGCTTTATTCTCACCTCCTGTGAATAATAGGACGCTCGGGGGATCTGGAAATTACCCTTATGCCGCTCCACTGCAAGCCGCTCCTTACTGAAAGCCAACTTCTGTCCAGACCGTGTGCCCATATCTAGGCGCATGCGCGCCAATACAAACGATAGGTGCGCGCAATTGGGAGGATAAGCTGTTCAGTAAGGAGCGGCTGCTGCGAGGGGAGCACGGTAAGGTAAGTCCAGGGTCCAGTCCACGAGCGTCCTATTATTCACAGGGAGTGAGAATAAGCGTTCTCACCTCCCTGTGAATAATAGAAATGGATGCCACATAGCCACATAGTATTTTTAGTGGGTTAGTGTTCCTTAAGTTGGTCCAGCTTGCTCCCCATATTATACTTCTTTTCATATACCAGTATGAGATCTTTTGATTGTTTGTTCCTTATTTTTCTCTGTACACATTCTTTTATAGTGTGTCCATCTCCTAACCCCACATCTTACCTACACCATCACTCCACGCCTTCACGGCACTGCCCCCTGCGCCTAAGCCGAATCTCTCCGGGGGGTGGAATCATTACTGCTAAGGATTCACTGCTACGAATAGTTGAACTCAGTGTTGCATTGGCGGGACCGAAAGGTCCCTTGAAGAAACTGGGCTTGATGTGTGATAAGAACTTCTACTGCGCACGAAGTGTAGTTCTTGAACAGAGAAATGCATTTATTAGTTTTAGATAATGACAGTAATAGAATGCTGTAATGATGGATTTCATAACAGTTACACTCCTAGTCCATATATCAAAAACTGTTAGGTAGTGGCCTGAAATCTTGAAAAATGGAACTTCAAGGGTAATTGTGATGAAAAAACTTTTTCAAAAAGCCCTTGTCTAACCTTTAAAATACATTCCTCCACAAGGATTCCTGCCCAAGATCCATGAAGAAGATATGGAGCTCCATGTCCAACGCTTTTTTAACAACTGCTTGTTGCACTCTGACCTTCAGTTAAGGGTCCAGAAAGACCTGGGTGGTGATGTCAAGCCAGGAAGATTGGTGATTCTTCACACCATCAGGGAACTTAAGGCTTGATGGCTATATCTGCCATTTTGGGTCTGAATAAGTGCAAAAACCCACGCTAACCGACATCAGGTTAATGGGGTTTTGCAGTATTCACGCTGGACGGGCCATTTCCAAAATGTTACTGAATAAAGCCATGTTAAGCTTTGTGCAACGATTTTGAGCTACTAATGCCTTTACTACTGTGGGGTGTATGTGGTGAAGGCTTATTAGTAGCCTTGACCCACCTACATGTTCGGGTATCAGGTACCCTCATTTGAGAAAGGGTACCTGATACACAAAATTGTAGTGGTGCAAGGACTACAAAAAAGCCTTCGGAGCAAAGCCTGTTTTTGCCGTCACAATGACCATATCTTATCTTTAGCATGGAGACCCTGGTAGTATTTTGAGATAAAGCTAGAGCCACAGCGGCAGTGTGGTCCAAACCAGTTGTTAATGTTAAACGTAACTATTGGTTCTGCATCAGCCATTAATACTCTATAGATGAATAGTCATGTTTACAAAAACATGGTTGTTTTTTTAGATTTAAAGATTTATTCCATTAAACGGCAATTATACCCACCTCCCCGTCGCTTCTCTTCTCCGTCCATTAATAGTACCCAGGGGTGAGGTCCTTAAACCGCTCACACCTGGGTACTTCACAATACAGTGTTAATACTTCTTAAATGAAGGTTCTCTCACTGCTCCAGTCTTCTTCCTTATTTCTGTCTGCAGTCCATGATGTAGCCAATAGGAAGACACACTGCAAAGAAACAGGTTTCTATTGGTGAGACCGAAAGACTGTCACTGTCAGTAACAGAGGGGTGGAGTGGTGAGGGAAACTTCAAGTACGTGATCGTTAAGTACCAGAGGTGAGGGCTTTAGGTATTTAGCTCCTCACCCTGGTTACTATTAATGGTTGGAATGGAGAAAGGGTGAGTATAATTGTCCTTAATGACCAAATGTTCGTTATTGTGGAACTACATTTTACATGACAGATAGAATGAAACATTATATTTTTCTTACGTTTAGAGCCTTTTCTGATTCTGAAGTTGGTTCCACTGGAGGAATGAGGATTCGGGGGGAATCCCCTGGTCCTCGTTGGGGTCTGTCTTTTGCCCGTAGCAATCGCTTCATCTTATCTGTTATCCAATTACTTTTCCTGCTTTAGCAAAGAGAAAACAAAGTATGGTTACCCCCAAGATCCATGTTTTTAATAAGGTGAAAATGTCTCTTGCCCATTTGTTTTTTCAGTATATAGAAATAGATTTCTACTTGTATACAATTGGAAGTGAAAAGTAAAATATGTGAAAGTAAAATATGTAAATGTCACTGCCTTTCTTTCCAATCATAATTAATTCACTGCATCTCTTTAAACCAGCAAACCCCTGATTCTTAAAAGAATCGGTCATCTCTCTCTCCACCCCCTGGTGCTTCTCTCCTCCTACCCCCGGTGCTTCTTCCTCCTCCCACCGGCGCGTCTCAATCTGTGGTCTCGTGCATGCACCATGTCATCAACCTCCTCCCACTGTGGAGTCTGTGCAAGTAGAGGTCGGCTTCTCTAACGGCACCCGGACAGTGGGGAGAGTTTGATGACGCAGCGCTCTAGCTTCTGCATCGTGGGCCAAAGTTTTACACCTGCCAGTTAGTATATGGATAAAAACAATAATGAAGACAAAATGAAAACAATGAGAAAAGTGATTTTGTTGTTTTACTTGTTGTTGGATGTCCCAGGAACCCCACTTACAAAATTCAATAATACAATAACATTTCTATAGCACTTTTGCCCCTTGGGACCAGGGCCATTTTGGATAGGCCACCTAGACAAAGAGCAAGGGTCTAGCATCTGTCCTCTCCCTGTCAGCTTCTACTGCTGTGTTAGAATGCTCTTCTTGTTCTGCTGCTGCAATTTGCAACATTGTAGTGAGAAGAGAGCTGAACTCAACTCACTCTACTTGGAAACAATGTTGCAATTGAACTGTAGGGGAAGGAAGGAGGAGGAGGATGAGCTCAGCTAAAATAACTGAGAGCTTACAATCTAAGCACATTTATTGACACATACAACCTATCAGTATGTCTTTATGATTTGGGGGGGAAACCGGGGTGCCCGGAGGGAAACCCACGCAAGCACAGGGAGAACATACAAACTCCTTGCAGATGTGTCCAATGGTGGATTCGAACTCAGGACACTTAGTGCTGCAAGGCCTCAGTGATAGCCACCTGCTCACCGTGCAGGGTAAAAAGCTGCTGCGACTTTATAACAGTGGCCCCTGTGACTAGCAGCCATAATATCACTATCCTGCCCCTTTCTCCTATCTTCTCCTCAATTCTTCAATTAGGAACTCTAAAGTAGGTGAGGAGTGAACTCAATGAGGAGACATGGAAAGCAGGTACATTCTGTATATCATGTCAAGCTGGCAGCTGAAAGGGTAGTAGTTAAGGTATACTTGCTGGTACTGAAAGCGTTAATGGCAATACTCTGGGGAAGTGCTGCAACTAAAGGGTTGATGGCAATACTCTGGGAAGTCTTCCAGCAGAAGGGTTAATGGAAGTACTCTAGGAAAGTGCCAAAGCTAATACTCAGTGGAACTAGGTCACACTACTGCAATTTTAAGAGCAATGGGGATGTGTTGATCATGCTAGGGCACCAAGATGGCTAGAAATGGCCCTGTGTGTGATTACTTCTCCCAGAAGTTCGCAGAAAGTCTCCCTGATATAATAGCAGGTGCCAGACTCCATGATAGTATACCAATCTCCCTGAAATTAGTTTATTAATTAGAGGGAGGACGAGAACACACATTTCAGATCTTAGCAGAGGAGAGTGAGTGACAAAAACACTCGCAATGGTAATGAAGTCTGTCACTCTCAGTATTAGTATCAGTAGCTGCAGTATCAGTAAGATGTGGAAAACCATAATGCCATAAATGATCTAAACATGGCTGCCAGATATGACAAGATTAGGGGCTGATGCAATATAAGGTCTCTGTTGCAGCACATTATTGCTACAAGCAAATGTTGCATTAGGGGTTTTTCTTATTTGGTACCTGTGGGTTATGGGCGCTGGTTCCAGCACTCGGTATTGATCCATAATTTTATCCAGGAGCTTTTGTTTCTCATGTTCAGTTCTGTCAACTTCTCCCTGAGTATGAGAGACGGACCAGTATTTATACAATGAAGGACTGTGGAAGCACTCCTAAATTACAACTACATTTTGTGGGGAGTGCATACTGATCTAGTCAAACATTAATATAAACATAGAAATATCAATGCACATTCCTGGGGCCTAGCATTGATTATCTTTTCTATATTTATACCAGTATTTTATATATTCAATCTAAAAGAGCTTTGCAAGACAAGATGCACGTACTTTAGAATGCTTAAGAACCACACACCATAATTTTCACAGGTCCCGGCCACATCTACCATGAGTGAGACATTTGTCTCAGGTGGCACCACTGCATGAAGAAGAAAGGCAGCAGAGAGGCTGCTGTGGGAAAGAAAGTATTTTTATCCTTGACCAGTCAAGGAAATATAGAATTGTCCCCTAGTAACAGATATGAGGTTGTTTAAAATCCTTTTTATAGTTTAGGTTAGCTTAGAAGATTGTTAGGTTGACTAGTTTGGTTAGTCAGGGCCCTGCTGAAAATAGTCTAACGGACATGGTAGCAGACTTACAAATTTTTTGGCTTAATCTTTTATACCACAGAAGGTATGGCATTTCTAATGTATTGTAACAGTTGTACCAACATGTATAGCACAGACCATAAAATAAGTTATTTTGATTAAGTATTAAAAAACCTGAAAGGAGCAATATGGTAGTGGCAAAACAAGTTGTTTGAGAAAGGATGTAATGTACATTTTAGTAATTTACATTATTGCTAATGATGTCTGTGGAACTGTTAAATACCTAAGTGATAGGAAGTTAAAAATGGAAAACTTTCACCATGCCCACAAAGTCACACCCATTTTAACGTGGGTGGGAGGGGCGTGAAAGGGCAGCAATAAAAAGTTTGGCTCGGGCAGCAAAAACCCTAGAGAAGTGCCCTGACAGTACATGTATGCTGCCTGCAGTACAGTTGTCCGTGAACAATTGTGTTGTGACTGTGTGTACATGGTCGTTCATATACCTTCTGAACAACTGTCATTGTCATTCATCAATCTAAGATGATAAAATCCTTTCTCTATGTGGGGTCTCTATCCTTTGTTTTTTTTTAGAATGACTGGATATGCAGCAATACATTGATGGAATGTTGCCCTTTGTGTGCCCTTTTTCATCCTCACTTAACCTCACATCGTTATGGAAGGTTTCAGTGCAGTTAGGTTATTTCTTGATAGGCATAAAGAAAACCGTATTATCTGGTCCTGTTCCTATAGCCTATGTGTGCCTATGTGTGCGCATCTGGTCATGTCATGGTTAGGTAGAGGGTAAACATTTTTGCCATACCAACCTGTAGCGTCTCTCTCTCTTGTCTCAGTCTCCACTTTGTAAATGCGCTCTAATAACTCTCTGTTATCACAACTCAGGGGTTGTATTGGGACAGGAAGAGATTGTTCTGGTCCTGAAGTGAAATTTCTCCTGTATACATCTAAGAGACAGACAGTTATTATTTGCAGAAAGCAAAAGAGTAGATTTTTATAGGTGGACAACACATAGCTTCTGATTGATGTAATAGCAAATAGATCTGCACCACGTGGTGATTTCTATTATTTTAATTATTTATTGTTTTTATGTGAATACAAAATCCAAAACTTTTGGAGTGCAACCGTCAATCAATTCTTTATTTTGACATACCTATTCCAGTGTGGGTGGTCCTTGGGAGGAGTCTTCTGCCACACGTGTTGGGAGTGTGCATAGGACTTTTGGGTTACTGGAATATACAAAATCCAGCATTTTGAATTGGAATTTTTGTGAACTGCAGGATTTTGTCATGATGCACAGAATTTGGAAACATACGTAGAGAGAGGGAATGTATGACATGGTGACTTTGGTAAGGTTAGACTATTGATATACGAATTTTCTTCCCTGGTGATTTTACAGAAACTGAAACTTTAGAAAAAGCATACTATATACAGTATATAATACATAAGGCTAGGCATTTTAATGGGAAGATTCAGTGGCAAGAATCAACTGCCTCTCCCCCTTTCTTCCCATTCCCTGTATATCATTTTATATAGGAATTCCTGTTATTGTTGACAGATAAGTGTTTGGTCCTCTTCTCTTTTCAATAATAATTATTTATACAAAAACAGGGATTCCTATATAAATGACTAATACAGGAAGGGGGAGAGACTGGTAGTGGACAGGTTTATTTTTTTGGCTGGCCTATGTATTATAAGTAATAATACACTACCTATAGTGTAATATGGATTTACTTCACCTCGGAGTTCCATGCCCTATATGGTCATGGAACTCCTCTGTGCGTAATATCCTATATTACACTGTAGGCAGCTATTAGTGAATCCCCGCTTTGTTAAATAACTGGCTTTCTGAGTTAAGATTCTCTCAAGATTTTGTCTAAGGCTGTTTAGATGCCATTTCTAGGTGTTTTTGCCCGTAATCAAGAATCAAGATGGCAAGAATACCATGCTAGTGGAAATCCTGCAATGCAGACAATAAGAAATCAGAATTGTCATTGGCTAACAGTAAAAAATAGACAAGGGAACACTTATGGGTGAATGAACGATAATTAATGTGAAAAAGTATTAGAAGCAGGCATTGGGAGCAAGGTCTATGTGTTGCTGATGACAAGTTTAATGCACAACTAAAGTCTCAGAACAACACTGAACCAGAAGGCAGAACCCCTTGATATATACCAGTAATCTATATCTTACCTCTCATTTTGATATGGCACTGGGAAATGTACTAAATAACATATGGCTTGTGCTTCACTTCAAAGCATTCTAGTAGTTCCCTTTAAGCGAAGTGCTTCAGGGTCCCGCACTGGGGCCACTCTGTTTAATCTGTTTGTAAATGACTTAGAAGGGGGGATTGAGAGCAAGGTCTCAGTGTTTGCTGATGACACTTAACATGCAAAACTTTGGAAACTTCAAATGATGTGCTGCAAGCAGACCTAGATAGATTATCAAAATGGGCAGCAGAATGGCAGATGAGATTCAATGTTGATAAATGTAAGGTGATGTATTTTGGGTTCAACAATCTGGTGCCTCCACACCATAAACAACTCTGTGCTAAGTGCATTCTCTAATGGAAAAAGATTTGGGGGTTCTAGCATAAACAGTGTCATGCAGAAACGACTAGAGCTAGCTAGATATTGTCTTGATAAAAGAGGGGAATAGATTCAAGAGAAAAATATATTCTCCCTTTTGCAAGGCCCTGGTAAGGCCTCATTTGGAATATGCAGTGCAGTTTTGGAAATTGAAGGAGTTTAAAGAAAGGGCAACAAAAATAATAATGGGAATGGAGGGGCTGTCTATGCAGGCAGATTAGACTGCCTGCATTGTTTACATTGGAGAAGCGACGGTTATATGTACTGGGCCAAATAATAAACTCTTGGTACATTGCTCAATAATAGGTATATAAGAGGACTCACAGACATCTTACGATTAGAAGAAAGGTTAGTAAAGGTTTCTTTATAGTGAGAATGGTGAAACTTTTTTCAGCAGAGATGTGGTAATGGCACGTTCATTAAATAGCTCAAAAGTGGGGTAGATAAGTTTCTAAAATTAAAAAATGTTGAGAATTACTGGTATTAATACATGTACTGTAGTTTCGGTTGGTACGGGGACACTATATAATATTGAGAATTACTGGTATTAATACATATACTGTAGTTCTGGTTGGTACAGGGATACTATATAATATTGAGAATTACTGGATTAATAATATAACTGTAGTTCTGGTTGGTACAGAGATATATATATAATATTGAGAATTACTGGTATTAATACATATACTGTAGTTGGTTGGGTACTGGGATACTATATAATATTGGGAATTAATTGGTATTAAACATATACTGTAGTTCTGGTTGGTACAGGGATACTATATAATAATGAGAATTATGGTATTAATACATATAAGTAGTTGGTTGGTACAGGGATACTATATAATAATGAGAATTACTGGTATTAATACAATTACTGTAGTTCTGGTTGGTCCGGGATACTATATATATGGGAATTATATGGTATTAATACATATACTGTAGTTCTGGTTGGTACAGGGATACTATTTAATATTGAGAATTACTGGTTTAATACATATACTGTAGTTCTGGTTGGGACAGGGATACTATATAATATTGAGAATTACTGGTTTTAATATATATACTGTAGTTCTGGTTGGTACTGGGGATACTATATAATATTGGGAATTACTGGTATTAATACATATACTGTAGTTCTGGTTAGTACAGGGATACTATATAATAATGAGAATTACTGGTATTAATACATATACTGTAGTTCTGGTTGGTACGGGATACTATATAATATGGGAATTACTGGAAATACATATACTGTAGTTCTGGTTGGTACGGGGATACTAAATAATATTGGGAATTACGGGTATTAATACATTACTGTAGTTTTGGGTGGAACAGGGATACTATATTATTGAGAATTACTGGTTTAATATATATACTGTAGTCTGGTTGGTATGGGGATACTATATAATATTAGGAATACTGGTATTAATACAATACTGTAGTTCTGGTTGGTACAGGGTTAATGGTATTAATACATATACTGCACTTCTGGTTGGAACAGGGATACTATATAATATTGAGAATACTGGTATTAATATATATACTCGAGTTCTGCTTAGTACGGGGATACTTTATAAATTGGAATTACTGGTATTAATACATATGCTGTAGTTCTGGTTGGTACAGGGATACTATATAATAATGAGAATACTGGTATTAATATATATACTCTAGTTCTGCTTAGTACGGGGATACTATATAATATTGGGAATTACTGGTATTAATACATATACTGTAGTTCTGGTTGGTACAGGGTTACTGGTATTAATACATATACTGTACTTCTGGTTGGAACAGGGATACTATATAATATTGAGAATTACTGGTATTAATATATATACTCTAGTTCTGCTTAGTACGGGGATACTATATAATATTGGGAATTACTGGTATTAATACATAGGGGCATATTTATAAAGGTTCGTTAACTTTTCGCGGCCATTTTCGCATGAATCGCGTTTACCGAAATCTGATTGGTTAATGTAAAGCAAGTATTAAAAATTGACCAATCAGAAACGGATTATGGATTTCTGCAAACCTATATAAAGAGGAGCTTTCCGCTGCGGAACTCAGATGCCATCGCAGTAGATGGCTGGAAGAAGAAGAAAGAAGCGCTGGCAACATCGGCTCCGCTGAGGCGGCGATGCCAGCGGGCTCACTGGCGGCCGCAGTGAGTCTGCCTGGCATCGGCGACCTGAGTGGGGTTGGTGTCGCCAGCCCGAAGACGTCGCGTCGGATCAAGACGCCGGCAACATCGGCCTCGTTGAGGTCGCCGGCGCCCGCCGGGGGTAACCCTGGCGGCCGCAGGGGGTACCTCCGGGGGTCGGCGGCCTCGGGGAGCTGGTGTCGCCGGGACTGGGAAGAAGAAGAAGACGTCGCCAAGGGCTCTTTAGAGCCGCACTGGGGGTCCCGGTTCAGCTGCGGGACCCCGCCAAGGCACTTGTCAGTGCCGCAAGGGCCCTTGTAAGGGCCGGGGAGGGGGGTCCCGGTTCGAGCTGCGGGACCCCTAAGCCCCAAAAGGCCCTTCAGGGCCCCGCTGGAGGGAGCCTCCACCCCCCAGCGGCTCCCTCCCGTCCCTCCCCCGGAGCGGCCGGGGCGGGGGGCTTGGAGGGGTTGGGGGAGGGTGCGCGGCGGGTGGTCGCGACCACCTGCTGCGGCCCCTTCCCGGAGTCCCTTCTAGCCTCCCGTTCCGAGATTGCCGCGAACGGGGAACGGGTTGGGAGGGGCTGCGTGGGAAGTGGGCGGCGGCGGCGGGTGGTCGCCGTGCCGCCGCGGGGGGTGTGGGCGGGGTGGGTGTGTCTCCCGGGACGGGTGCGACCACGCCGCGGGTTGCCTGCCCATCCCCGCCGCGGGAGGTTAGTATCGGCTGACTTCGCCTCCTCAAGGTGGCGAAGTTAAAACAGCCGATACTAGCCGAGCGAAACCAGTACCGCCGCTTTATAAATAGAAGCGGCGGTAACGGGTAAGTATCGGCGCGAAAGGTTAACGCTTCGTTAACTTTTCGCGGCCGTTTTCGGGCCTTTATAAATGCGGTGGTAAACGCGATTAATGAATGTTTGTAAAAGAAACGCCACATGAACATGTAAGTACTGAATCTCTGTTTTAGCAGTTAATTTGCGACGATTGCCGCCAACTGAAAGCGTGTTGTGTATTTAGCCTTCCCCTTGCATGACTAAATGCACAAAGAACAAGAATATTTATCATTGTTAATTAATGTCAGAAGCTATGAAGGATAAAAAGGTTAACGTCCTTGCAACTATGGAATAGGTTGGGGAGGAGTATGGAATATGTATGGGGGGGGGGGGGTATGGAATATGTATGGGGGGGGGTCTGAGACATGTATGGGGGGGAGTATGGAATATGTTGGGGGGGGGAGTATGAATATGTCATGGGGAGGAGTTATGGAATATGATGGGGAGGAGTATGGGAATATGTATGGGGAGGAGGAGTATGGATATGTATGGGGAGGAGTATGGGAATATGTATGGGGAGGGTGGAGGAGTAGGAATATGTATGGGGAGGAGTATGGAATATGTATGGGGAGGAGTATGGAATATGTATGGGAGGAGTATGGAATATGTATGGGGAGGAGCATGGAATATGTATGGGGAGGAGCATGGAATATGTATGGGGAGGAGCATGGAATATGTATGGGGAGGAGCATGGAATGTATGGGAGGGAGCATGGAATATGTAATGGGAGGGGTATGGAATATGTATGGGGAGTAGTATGGAATATGTATGGGGAGTAGTAGTAGAGTAGTATTGGAATATGTATGGAAGGAGGTATGGAGTATGGAATATGTATGGGGAGGAGGAGTATGGAATATGTATGGGGAGGAGTATGGCATAGTCTGGGAAAAGTAGGTATGGAATATTATGGGGAGGAGTATGGAATATGTATGGGAGGGAGTATGGAATATGTAGGGGGAGAGGAGTAGTGGAATATGTATGGGGGGAGTTATGGAATATGTATGGGGCGGAGTATGGATATGTATGGGGAAGGAGGAGTATGGAATAGGTATGGGGCGTAGTAGTAGTAGTATGGAATATGTATTTGGAGGAGTATGGAATATGTATGGGGAGGATGGAATATGTATGGGGAGGGAGCATGGAATATGTATGGGAGGAGTAGAATATGATGGAGGAGTATGAAGATGTATGGGGAGTAGAGTAGTATGGAATATGTATTTGGAGGAGTATGGAATATGTATTTGGGAGGAAGTATTGAACTGTAGTTGGAGGAGTATGGAATATGTATGGGAGGGGAGTATGGAATAGTAGGGGAGGAGTGGAATAATATGTATGGGGAGGGGAGTATTGGATAGTATGGGAGGGAGTATGGAATATGTATGGGGAGAGTCTGGAATATGTATGGAGGGAGTAAGGGAGAGTATGGGAATATGTATGGGGAGGGGATGGAAGATGTATGGGAGGAGTATGGGGTATGTTGGGAGGGGTATGAAATGTATGGGAGGGAGTCGGGAATACGTTATGGGGAGAGTAGGAATATGTATGGGAGGAGTATGGAATATGTATGGGGAGGAGTATGGAATATGTATGGGGAGGAGGATGGTGGAATAGGTATGGGGAGGAGCATGGGAATATGTATGGGAGGAGCATGGAAATAGGTATGGGGGGAGCATGCATGGGACTATGTAGGGGAGGGAGCATGGAATAGTGTGATGGGAAGGGGTATGGAATAGGTAGGGGAGAGTATATGGAATATGTATGGGGAGTAGTATGGAATATGTATGAGGAAGGAGATGGAATATGTATGGGGAGGAGTATGGAATCTGTATGGGGAGGAGTATGGAATATGTATGGGAAGTAGTATGGAATAGGTATGGGGAGGAGTATGGAATATGTAGGGGAGAGTATGGAATATGTATGGGGAGGAGTATGGAATATGTATGGGGAGGAGTATGGAATATGTATGGGGAGAGGAAGGAGAGGAGTATATGGAATTATGTATGGGGAGTAGTATTGTAGGGAATAGCTTTCGGAGGGGAGTATGGAATATGTATGGGGAGGAGTATGGAATATGTATGGGGAGGGAGCAGGAATATGTATGGGAGGGAGGGGAGTATGGATATTTTATGGGAGGGGAGTTGGACTATGTATGGGGATGTAGTATGAGAATATGTATTTTGAGGAGTATGGCATATGGATTTGGAGGAGTATGGACTTGGAATATGTATTTGGAGGAGTAGGACTATGTATGGGGAGGAGTATGGAATATTATTGGAAGGGGAGTTGGAAAGATGTATGGGGAGGAGTATGGAATATGTATGGGGGGGAGGGAGGATGGAATATGTATGGGGAAGGGAAGTATGGAAGAGTATGGGAGGGAGTATGGAATATGTATGGGGAGGGAGTATGGAATATGTATGGGGAGGAGTATGGAATATGTATGGGAGGGAGTATGGAATAGTATGGGAGGGAGTATGGAATAATGTATGGAGGGAGTATGGGAATATGTATGGGAGGGAGAGTAGGAGTATGGAATATGTATGGGGAGGAGTATGGAATATGTATGGGAGAGGAGTATGGAATATGTATGGGAGGGAGTATGGAATACGTATGGGGAGGAGTATGGAATATGTGATGGGGAGGGAGTATGGAATATGTATGGGGAAGGAGTATGGAATATGTATGGGTCGGAGTAGGAATATGTGTTATGGGGAGGAGTATGGAATAGTATGGGAGGAGTATTGGCATAAGTATGGGAGGAGTATGGAATATTGTATGGGAGGCGTACTGGAAATATGTATGGGGAGGAGTATGGAATATGTATGGGCGGAGTATGGATAGTATGGGAGGGAGTATGGAATATGTATGGGGAAGGGTATGGAATAGGTATGGGAGGGAGTAGGAATATGTAGGGCAGGGAGTAGGAATATGTAGGTGGAGTAGTATGGGAATATGGTAGTGGGGAGGGAGTATGGAATATGTATGGGGAGGGAGTGTGGAATATGTATGGGGAGTGGGAAGTATGGAATATGTATGGGGAGGAGTATGGAATATGTATGGGGAGGAGTATGGAATCTGTATGGGGAGGAGTATGGAAATGTATGGGGAGGAGTATGGAATATGTATGGGAGGGAGTATGGAATATGTATGGGGAGGGAGTATGGATATGTATGGGAGGGAGTATGGAATATGCATGGGGAGGAGTAGGAATATGTATGGGGAGGGAGTATGGAAATGTATGGGGAGGGAGTAGGATTATGTATGGGAGAGGGAGGAGTATTGGAATATGTGAGGGAAGAAGTATGGAATATGTAGGGGAGGGGAGGGCGAGTATGGAAGATGTATGGGGAGGAGTATGGAATATGTATGGGGAGTAGTATGGAATATGTATGGGGAGTTAGTAGTTAATTGGACTAGTATGGGGAGGAGTATGGAATAATGTATGGGGAGGAGTAGGAATATTATGGGGAGGGAGTATGGAATATGTATGGGAGTAGTATGGAATATGTATGGGGAGGAGTATGGAATATGTATGAGGGAGGAGTATGGCAATGTATGGGAGTAGTAGTAGAGTAGTTATGAATATGTATGGGGAGGAGTAGTAGTAGTATGGAATATGTATGGGGAGTAGTTAGTAGTATGGAATATGTCTATGGGGAGGAGTAGTATGGAATATGTATGGGGAGGAGTATGGAATATGTATGGGGGAGGAGTATGGAATATGTATGGGGAGTAGTATGGAATATGTATCTATGGGGAGTCGTATGGAATATCGTATGGGGAGGAGTATGGAATATGTATGGGAGAGTAGTTATGGAAAATATGTATGGGGAGTAAGTAGTATGGAATATGTATGGGGAGTAGTATTGGAATATGTAGGGGGAGTAGTATGGAATATGTATGGGGAGGAGTATGGAATATGTATGGAGAGGGAGTATGGAATAATGTATGGGGAGGGAGTATGGAATATGTATGGGAGGAGAGGGAGTATGGACTCTGTATGGGAGGGGAGAGTATGGAATAGTATGGGGAAGGGAGTTGGAATATGTAGAGAGGGAGTATGGAATACTGTATGGCAGGAAGTAATGGAATATTTATGGGGAGTAGTAGTAAGTAGTATGGATATGTATGGGAGTGAGTAAAGGTAGTATGGAATATGTATGGGGAGTAGTATGGAATCTGTATGGGGAGTAGGAGGAATATGTATGGGGGAGTATGGAATATGTATGGGAGGGAGTATGGAATATGTATGGAGAGGGAGTATGGAATATGTATGGGAGGAAGTATGGGAATAGTTATGGAGGGAGTATGGAATATGTAATGGAGGGAGTATGGATTGGAATATGTATGGGGAGGGAGTATGGAATATGTATGGGAGGGAGTATGGAATATGTATGGGGAGGGAGTATGGAATATGTATGGGGAGGGAGTATGGAATATGTATGGGGAGGAGTATGGAATATGTATGGGAAGTATGGAAGGCCTAAATTTTAGCATGACAGGAGTAACATTATTTCCAAAGGTTACTGGCCCTTTAAGACAAAGGCTGAAAACAGTTACATTTTGCATAACAACTGGATGTGGTTTCATGTAAGGTAATTTCTCTGTTTACCTTCAATTTAAAGGAGAAGTAACCCATATTAATATTATTTGTATAAAATGATACACTTTGACTATTGAGGAGTTTAACAGATATCTACAATTCAAAGAGTTTATGACAAACTACACCCATTAGAGCAAGACACATGAGCGATGGAAGCTTAATTACGGCAATGGAGAGATCACGTCTTTCCATCCTATTCTTTGGATTTCACAGGGAAGGGTTTTAAAATGTAGAGAATATAGAAGATTTCAATAGAGTAGGAGAAATATAAAATATAATGTACAGCGCAGTGTACCCAAGTGGCGCTATATAAATAAACATATACCTACATACTGTATAATCTGTATTGTTATAATGTACAGCGCTGTGTATCCAAGTGGCGCTATATAAATAAACATATACATACTGTATAATCTGTATTGTTATAATGTACAGCGCTGTGTCCCCAAGTGGCGCTATATAAATAAACATATACATACATACTGTATAATCTGTATTGTTATAATGTACAGCGCGTTGTCCCCCAGTGGCGCTATATAAAAAAACATATACATACATCTGTATAATCTGTATTGTTTAAATGTACAGCCTGTCCACCATTGGCGCTATATAATAACCTTAATACAAAAAACAACAAATACTGAATAATCTGTATTGTTATAATGTACAGCGCTGTGTCCCCAAGTGGCGCTATATAATAAACATATACATACATACTGTAATCTGTATTGTTATAATGTAACGCTGTGTACCCAAGTGGCCTTAATAAATAAACTATACATCATACTGTATAATCTGTATTGTTTAATGTACAGCGCTGGTCCCCAATGGCGCTATATAAAATAACATATACATACATACTGTATAATCTGTATTGTTATAATGTACAGCGCTGTGTACCCAAGTGGTCCTATATAAATAAACATATACATACATACTGTATAATCTGTATTGTTATAATGTACAGCGCTGTGTACCCAAGTGGCGCTATATAAATAAACATATACATACATACTGTATAATCTGTATTGTTATAATGTACAGCGCTGTGTACAGCGCTGTGTCCCCAAGTGACGCTATATAAATAAACATATACATACATACTGTATAATCTGTATTGTTATAATGTACAGCGCTGTGTACCCAAGTGACGCTATATATATAAACATATACATACATACTGTATAATCTGTATTGTTATAATGTATAGCGCTGTGTACCCAAGTGGCGCTATATAAATAAACATATACATACATACTGTATAATCTGTATTGTTATAATGTACAGCGCTGCGTCCCCAAGTAGCGCTATATAAATAAACATATACATACATACTGTATAATCTGTATTGTTATAATGTACAGCGCTGTGTCACCGAGTGGCGCTATATAAACATATACTAACATTATACATGTACACAGAAAATAAAGAGCCCTAAATCCCATCATTACTGGGGCCCGTCTCTATCCCATAGTGATTTCTATTTGCCCAGAATGCTTTGCGTTTACCTTGCACGACTCCCTGGAAAAATAACATATTTGTCAATGACAAATCCGTGTCTATAAATCTGCACTGAACCTGCAGACATCAAGGTGAATTAGACTGCAGGAGATTACAGACATCGCTTGGATATATCAATATTTTTTATCGCTTTACATGCACACGATAAGCTGATTTATTACATGTGATGCTGTCCTGTCTGGGATAAAACCTCTTATTTATGGTGAGATCCCAAGGAAGACAGAGGGGGAGGCGGAAATCAATGTTTTTAGTTAAAAGACAAATACGCCTTCAATTTAATTTCCGTATGATGTCGCATTTCACTTGTGTGCTGACATCATTATGTATTGTCGTTATTCTTTCCTTGCTACACTTTCCATAGACCGTAGACACACGGATAGGAAAAAGACAAGTTACACCCAGAATGAAGGGAAGTTTGTGTTTTCTACGGTCAACCAAATAACGAGAAAATCCAATGCGAATCGATTGGCACCAAATGGAAGTTGGATCTGTCTTAGATCATTAGGTGTATGGATAGATTTGGATCTACAGAGATTGCAGAGGGGAATTCAGACAATATAAAGTTCATTTATTACAATGATCCAAAGATTCCTGTACAGACAGGCTGGTCAACAGTAGCCATGCAGCCCCATCTGCAGCCCCATCTGCTTCAATGGTTATTGTCAGAATCAAACAGTAAAATTCACGGTTCCTCCGCTCCCACGCTGCCCTTCTTGGCCACTCATGGCTCTTCCGAGTGTTTGCGCAGACGCCCAAACAGTTCGCATTCGTTCAAGCGTTCGCTTGTTTGGCTCTCTTTCTATTGGCTGTTCGGGTTTTGACAGGCGATTCTAATTGGTTAAGCCTATCCTGTTCTACATGCTTTTTCCGGTTGCTTTTCATTGGTTATTTGTCCCAATTTTAGTTCCTGCTGGTCTCATTGCCCTTTATAGTTACTAGTTTCCCATCCATAGGGGGAGACCAGGTGGGAGACAGAGCAGCACCTGGGGATACAATGTTTCTGTTCTGTCCGGTTATTGAGGTAACTTGGGAAATATCTGAGAATCAGAGAATAAATAACATGTTCATGTAATATATAATATATACATATAATAATAAATAACATGTTCATATAATATATACATATAATAATAAATAACATGTTCATGTAATATATAATATATACATATAATAATAAATAACATGTTCATATAATATATACATATAATAATAAATGACATGTTCATATAATATATACATATAATAATAAATAACATGTGCAGTAATATATCAGATATAATTATGATAATAAATAAATGTTAATGTAATATCTGAATCAGAAAGTAATAACTAACATGTTCAGTAATATTAATATATACATATAATATAATAAATGTCAGTAATCATATATGGAGAGAAAAGTGAGAAGATACATATAATGAATAAACATAACATGATGTCATGTAACTATAATATATACAAGATAATAATAAAGAACATGTTGCATAAAGATAATATTGAACGAGAATAAGAAAAATGGCATGTGAGATATAAAGATACATGACATAATAAATAACATGTTCATATAATATATACATATATACAGATATACATTAACATGTTCATGAATTAAATATAATACATAGTAGTAATAAATAACTGTTGAATAATATAAATGATTACATATAAGTAATAAAGACATCTGCATGTAATATACTATATAACTATATAATAAATAACATGTTCATGTAATATATAAATATAACTATGAACAAATAAAGTAGTGAGAATATAGACTAGACAGAAAGAATGAAAGAACAGTGGCATGTGAATATAGAATAGGAGACCATATAGATAAAAAAACCAGGTGTCAGAATAAGATAACAATATAAAAAAAATTGTCAGAAAAAATAAGATAGATATAACAGTATGATAGATAATATATGACATACTAATAATGTTGCAGAATTATAGATAACATAGAATAATAGAATAACCATGTTGTCATATAGCAATAAAATAAATCTTCAGAATGACGAATATCTATATAAGTAATAAAAAATGGTCAGTAATTATGAATATGAACATATAATAATAAAATAAATGTTCATATATATTACATAATAATATAAATAACATGTTCATATAATATATAATATATACTATAATAATAAAATAAACATGTTCATGTAATATATAATATATACATATAATAATAATAACATGTTATGTAATATAACATATAATAATAAATAAACATGTTCATATATTATATATATATACATATAAAATAAATAACATGTTCTGTATATATAAATATACATATAAAATAAATAACATTTAATGAATATATAATATTACATATATAATAAAAACTGTTCAGTAATAATACATATAATAATAAATAACATGTTCATTAATATATAATATATAATATAACATAATAATAAACATTCATGTAATATATAATATATACATATAATAATAAATAACATGTTCATGTAATATCTAATATATACATATAATAATAAATAACATGTTCATGTAATATATAATCATATACATATAATAATAAATAACATGTTCATGTAATATATAATATATACATATAAAATAAATAACATGTTCATGTAATATATAATATATACATATAATAATAAATAACATGTTCATGTAATATATAATATACATCATAAAATAAAACATGTTCATTAATATATAATAATACATATAATAATAAATAACAGGTTCATATAATATATTAAGACAGAGAAGAAGAAGGCATAGAAAGAAAAAGAACATTTAATAAATTGAGGGATGCAGAGAAGAAACAGGAGAAGAAAAATAGGGGAGGAATGCACATAAAATAGAACAGGTGCATTAATATATGTTTTGTTAAAAGAGAGACAGAGAAGAAAAAAGAACAGGGGCATGGAAGAGAGTACAGAGAATAAGGAAAACAGTGTCAGAGAAGAGATACAGAGAAAAGAAAGAACACTGGTGAGGATAGAGACTAAGATACAGACTGGAGAAGAAAAACATGGTGCAGGGAGAGAGAAGAAGATCATAGGAGAAGAAAGACAGGGGCAGGGATATGAGGAGAAGTAGATATCAGAGGAATAAAAAAGGGCAGAGAAGCGAGAAGGATGACAGAGAAAGAACGAACAGGGGAGGGAAGAGAGAGAGAGACAGAGAGAATAAAGACAGGGCAGGAAGATGAGAAGAGAGACATGGAAGAAGAAGAACAGGGCAGGGAAGAGATAAGAGAGACAGCGAGGATAAGAAACAGACGGGCAGGGAAGACTGAGAAGAGAGACAGAGGAGAAGAAAGAACATGCCGGCAGGGAAGAGAGAAGGAGAGACTAGAAGAAGAAAGAACAGGGGAGGGAATAGAGAAGAGAGACAGCGAAGAAGAAAGAAAGTGGCAGGGAAGAGATGAATGAGAGACAGAGAATAAAAGACAGGGGCAGGAATAGAGGAAGAGGACAGGATAGAATAAATAATCATGTTATTAAATAATAAATATATACATATATAATAATAAATAACATGTTAATGCTAATATAATATATACATATAAAATAACTAAATGTTCCTGTAATATAATATATACATATAATAATAAATAACAGTTCATGTGTCGGCTATAAAAAGCTCAGTAATAGTTCTGACCCAGAGGACACGGATATGATTTCCAAACAGAGAGAACAGACGAGAAATGTTACAGGCAATGCTATAGAATCTAAACTCATCTACACCAAGCAAAACACGGTGACACGGACGTACACGACGACACACGGACACGGACAGACAAGACCTCACCGTGACACGGACCGTACACGACCTGACACGCGGTGACAGACAGTACACGACTGACACACCTGTGACACGGACAGTACACAGACGACACACGGTGGACACGGACAGTACACAGACCGGACACACGGTGACACGGACAGTACACAGACTGACACACGGGGACACGGACAGTTACACAGACCTGACACACGGTGACACGGACAGTACACAGACCTGACACACGGTGACACGACGTACACAGACGGACACACGGTGACAGGACAGTACACAGACCGGACCACGGTGACACGGACAGTAAACAGACCCTGACACACGGTGACACGGACAGTACACAGACCGGACACCGGTGACACGACAGTACACAGACCGACACACGGTGACACGGACAGTACAGACGACACACCGTGACCGACACCAGACACCCGACCGGACACACGGCGGACACGGACAGTACACAGACCGGACACACGTGACACGACAGTACACAGCCTGACACACGGTGACACGGACAGTACACAGACCGGACACACGGGGACACAGGACAGTACACACGACGGACACACGGTGTACACGGACAGTACACAGACCTGACAACCGGTGACACGGACAGTACACAGACCTGACACACGGTGACAGGACGTAACAAACGGCACCACGAGTGACAAGGACAGTACACAGACCGGACACACGGTGACACGGACAGTACACAGACGGACACACGGTGACACGGACAGAAACAGACCTGACACACGGTGACACGACAGTACACAGACCTGACAACGGCGGTGACACGGACAGTACCCAGACATGACACGCGGAGACACGGACAGTACACAGACCTGACCGCGGTGCACGGACAGTACACAAGACCTGACAAACGGTGACACGGACAGTACACAGACCGGACACCGGTGCACGGACAGTACACAGACCTGACACGCGGTGGACACGGACAGTACACAAGACCGGACACGCGGTGACACGGACAGTACACAGACCTGACACGCGGTGACACGGACAGTAAACAGACCGAAACGACGGTGACAACGGACAGTACACAGACCGACACGCGGTGACACGGACAGTACACAGACCTGACACGCGGTGACACGGACAGTACACAAGACCGGACACGCGGTGACACGGACAGTACACAGACTGACACGCGGTGACAC
Organism: Hymenochirus boettgeri; assembly: GCA_019447015.1. Classification (NCBI taxonomy): domain Eukaryota; kingdom Metazoa; phylum Chordata; class Amphibia; order Anura; family Pipidae; genus Hymenochirus; species Hymenochirus boettgeri. The sequence goes on from JAACNH010000414.1 coordinate 184,999, forward strand.
GACAGTACACAGACCGGACACGCGTGACACGGACAGTACACAGACCGGACACGCGTGACACGGACAGTACACAGACCGGACACGCGGTGACACGGACCGTACACAGGAGGAAACACGCGGTGACAGGACAGTACACAGACCTGACACGCGGTGGTGACACGGACAGTACACAGACCTGACACGCGGTGGTGACACGGACAGTACACAGACGACACGCGGTGCACGGACAGTCACAGACCTGACACGCGGTGACACGGACAGTACACAGAACTGACACGCGGTGACACGGACAGTCACAGACGACACGCGGTGACACGACAGTACACAGACCGACGCGGTGACACGGACAGTACACAGACCGGACACGCGGTGACACGGACAGTAACAGACCTGACACGCGGTGACAGGACAGTACACAGACCGAAACGCGGTGACACGGACAGTACACAGACCTGACACGCGGTGACACGGACAGTACACAGACGACACGCGGTGACAGGACAGTACACAGACCTGACACGCGGTGACACGGACAGTACACAGACCTGACACGCGGTGACACGGACAGTAACAGAACGAACGCGGTGACACGGACAGTACACAGACCTGACACCGGTGACAGGACAGTACACAGACCGGACACACGGTGACACGGACAGTACACACGACCTGAACACACGGTGACACGGACAGTACACAGACCGGACACACGGTGGACGACGTACACAGACCTGACACACGGTGACAAGGACAGTACACAGACCGGACACACGGTGACACGGACAGTACACAGACCGACACACGGTGACAGGACAGTACAACAGACCGACACACGGTGAAACGGACAGTCAACACAGACCTGACACACGGTGACACGACAGTACACAGAACGACACACGGTGACACGGACAGTACACAGACCCGGCAACACGACCGGTGACACAAGGACAGTACACAGACCTGACACCGGTGACACGGACAGTACACAGAACGGAACACGGTGACACGGACAGTACACAGACGGAACACAGGTGACACGGACAGTACACAGACTGACACACGGTGACAAGGACCGTACACAGACTGACACACCGGTGCCGGACAGTACACAGACCGGACACACGGTGACCGGACAGTACCACAGACCCGGAACACACGGTGACACGGACAGTACACAGACCGGACACCGGTGACACGGACAGTACACAGACCTGACACCGGTGACACGGACAGTACACAGACTGACAAGCGGGACACGGACAGTACACAGACCTGACACGCGGTGACACGGACAGATACACGACCTGACACGCGGTGACACGGACAGTACACAGAACGGACACGCGGGTGACACGGACAGTACACAGACCTGACACCCGTGACCGGACAGCTACACAGACCGGACACCGTGACCGGTGACACGGACAGTACACAGACCGGACACGGTGACACGACAGTACACAGACCGGACACGCGGTGACACGGACAGTACACAGACCGACACGCGGTGACACGGACAGTACACAGACCGGACACGCGGTGACACGGACAGTACACAGACCGGACACGCGGTGACACGGACAGTACACAGACCTGACACGCGGTGACACGGACAGTACACAGACCTGACACGCGGTGACACGGACAGTACACAGACCTGACACGCGGTGACACGACAGTACACGACCTGACACGCGGTGACACGGACAGTACACAGACCGGACACGCGGTGACACGGACAGTACACAGACCGGACACGCGCGTGACCGGAAGTACACAGACCTGAAACGCGGTGACACGGACAGTACACAGACCTGACACGCGGTGACACGGACAGTACACAGACCTGACACGCGGTGACACGGACAGTACACAGACCTGACACGCGGTGACACGGACAGTACACAGACCTGACACGCGGTGACACGGACAGTACACAGACCTGGACACGACCGGGTGACACGGACAGTACACAGACCTGACACCGGTGACACGGACAGTACACAGACCTGACACGCGTGGTGACACGGACAGTACACAGGACCTGACACGCGGTGACACGGACAGTACACAGACCTGACACGCGGTGACACGGACAGTACACAGACCTGACACGCGGTGACACGGACAGTACACAGACCGGACACGCGGTGACACGGACAGTACACAGACCGGACACGCGGTGACACGGACAGTACACAGACCTGACACGCGGTGACAAGGACAGTACACAGACCTGACACACGGTGACACGGACAGTACACAGACCTGGACACCGGTGACCTGGACAGTACACAGACCGGACACACGGTGAAACGGACAGTACACAGACCTGACACAGGTGACAAGGACAGTACACAGACCGACACACGGTGACACGGACAGTACACAGACTGACACACGCGGTGACACGGACAGTACACAGACCTGACACACGGTGACACGGACAGTACAAGAAACTGACACAACGGTGACACGGACAGTACACAGACCGGACACACGGTGACACGGACAGTACACAGACCGGAACACACGGTGACACGGACAGTACACAGACCGGACACACGGTGACACGGACAGTACACAAAGACCGACCAACACGGTGGTGACACGGACAGTACACAGACCGACACACGGTGACAACGGACAGTACACAGACCTGACAACACGGTGACACGGACAGTACACAGAACGACACACGGTGACACGGACAGTACACAGGACCGGACACACGGTGACACGGACAGTACACAGACCCGACACACGGTGACACGGACAGTACACAGACCGGACACACGGTGGACACGGACAGTACACAGACCGGACACACGGTGACACGGACAGTAAACAGAACGGACACACGGTGACACGGACAGTACACAGACCGGACACACGGTGACACGGACAGTACACAGACGGACACACGGTGACAAGGACAGTACACAGACCGAACACGGTGACACGGACAGTACACAGACCCGGACACACGGTGACACGGACAGTACACAGACCGGACACACGGTGACACGGACAGTACACAGACGGACACACGGTGAACGGACAGTACACAGACCGGAAAACGGTGACACGGACAGTACACAGACCTGACACACGGTGACACGGACAGTACACAGACCGGACACACGGGACGGACAGTACACAGACCGGACACACGGTGACACCGACAGTACACAGACCTGACACACGGTGACACGGACAGTACACAGACCGGACACACGGTGACACGGACAGTACACAGACCTGACACACGGTGACACGGACAGTACACAGACCGGACACACGGTGACACGGACAGTACACAGACCGGACACACGGTGACACGGACAGTACACAGACCACGGCACAACGGTGACACGGACAGTACACAGACCGGACAACACGGGACACGGACAGTACACAGAAGGACCACGGTGACACGGACAGTACACAGACGGACACGGTGACAAGGACAGTACACAGACCGGACACAACGGTGACAAGGACAGTACACAGACCGGACACACGGTGACACGGACAGTACACAGACCGGACAACACGGTGACACGGACAGTACACAGACGGACACACGGTGACACGGACAGTACACAGACGACACACGTGACACGGAAAGTACACAGACCGGACACACGGTGACACGGACAGACACAGACCGGACACACGGTGACACGGACAGTACACAGACCGGACACAGGTGACACGGACAGTACACAGACCTGACACCGGTGGACGGACACGGACAGTACACAGACCTGACAACGGTGACACGGACAGTACACAGACTGACACACGGTGACACGGACAGTACACAGACTGACAACGGTGAACGGACAGTACACAGACCTGACACACGGTTGACACGGACCGTACACAGACCTGACACACGGGACAAGGACAGTACACAGACCTGACACACGGTGACACGGACAGTACACAGACCGGACACACGGTGACACGGACAGTACACAGACCTGACACACGGTGACACGGACAGTACAAGACCTGACCACAGGACCACGGAAAGTACACAGACCGGACACACGGTGACACGGACAGTACACAGACCGACACACGGTGACACGGACAGTACACAGACCGGACCCACGGTGACACGGACAGTACACAGACCGGACACACGGTGACACGGACAGTACACAGACCTGACACACGGTGACACGGACAGTACACAGACCACACACGGTGACACGGACAGTACACAGACTGACACACGGTGACACGGACAGTACACAGACCTGGACACACGGTGACACGGACAAACACAGACCGGACACACGGTGACACGGACAGTACACAGACCGAACACGTGACACGAAAGTACACAGACCGGACACACGGTGACACGGACAGTACACAGAACGGACACACGGTGAAGGACAGTACACAGACCTGACACACGGTGACACCGACAGTACCCAGACCTGACACACGGTGACACCGACAGTAACAGACCTGACACACGGTGACACGACAGTACACAGACCTGGACACACGGGGACGGACAGTACACAGACCTGACACACGTGACACGGACAGTAAACAGACCGGACACACGGTGACACGGACAGTACACAGACTGACACACGGTGACACGGACAGTACACAGACGGAAACACGGTGACACGGACAGGACACAGACCGGACACACGGTGACACGGACAGTACACAGACCACACACCGGTGACACCGACAGTACACAGACCTGACACACGGTGACGACAGGACAAGACCTGACACAAGGTGACACGACAGTACACAGACCTGACACACGGTGACACGGACAGTACACAGACCGACACACGGTGACACGGACAGTACACAGACCGGACACACGGTGACACGGACAGACAGGACACAGACCGGACACACGGTGACACGGACACGGACAGTACACAGACCGGACACACGGTGACGTAAACGGACAGTACACAGACCGGACACACGGTGACACGGACAGTACACAGACCGGACACACGGTGACACGGACAGTACACAGACCGGCACAGGTGACACGGACAGTACACAGACCGACACACGGTGACAGGACAGTACACAGAACACACACGGGGACACGGACAGTACACAGACCGACACACGGTGACACGGACAGTACACAGACCGGACACACGGTGACACGGACAGTACACAGACCGGACACACGGTGACACGGACAGTACACAAGACTGACACACGGTGACACGGACAGTACACAGACCGGACACACGGTGACAAGGACAGTACACAGACCGGACACACGGTGACACGGACAGTACAAGACCGGACACACGGTGACACGGACAGTACACAGACCGGACACACGGTGACACGGACAGTACACAGACCGGACACACGGTGACACGGACAGTACACAGACCGGACACACGGTGGACACGGACAGTACACAGACCGGACACACGGTGACACGGACAGTACACAGACGGACACACGGTGACACGGACAGTACACAGACCGGACACACGGTGACACGGACAGTACACAGACCGGACACACGGTGACACGGACAGTACACAGACCGGACACACGGTGACACGGACAGTACACAGACGGACACACGGTGACACGGACAGTAACACGACCGGACACACGGTGACACGGACAGTACCAGACCGGACACACGGTGACACGGACAGTACACAGACCGGACACACGTGACGGACGTAAAGACGACACGGTGACACGGACAGTACACAGACCGGACACACGGGACACGGACGTACACAGACGGAACACGGTGACACGGAAGACAAGAACGGACACACGGTGACACGGACAGTACACAGACCGGACACACGGTGACACGGACAGTACACAGACCGGACACACGGTGACACGGACAGTACACAGACCGGACACACGTGGTGACACGGACAGTACACAGGACCGGACACACGGTGACACGGACAGTACACAGACCGGACACACGGTGACACGGACGTACACAGACGGACACACGGGTGACACGGACAGTACACAGACGGACCACACGGTGACACGGACAGTACAAGACCGGACACACGGTGACACGGACAGTACACAGACCGGACACACGGTGACACGGACAGCAGTACACCGAAGGACACACGGTGACACGGACAGTACACAGACCGGACACCGGTGACACGGACAGTACACACGGACCGTGACACACGGTGACACGGAACAGTACACAGACCGGACACACGGTGACACGGACAGTACACAGACCGGACACACGGTGACACGACAGTACACAGACCGACAACACGGGGACACGGACAGGACAGTACACAGGATCCGGACACACGGTGACACGGACAGTACACAGACCGGACACACGGTGACACGGACAGTACACAGACCGGACACACGGTGACACGGACAGTACACAGACCGGACACACGGTGACACGGACAGTACACAGACCTGACACACGGTGACACGGACAGTATTTTAGTGTTAACCAGTAGAGGGCGATAGATATTTTGGAGAATAACAGGACCTACAAGTCCCATTTATTAAATATGTAGCTGTAGGAGCTGCCATACAAGCTGTAAATGTCCCGTTCAACCCGCAATGCTTTGCTAATAAGACACATACCTGAGCTATGCACTGTGATTTATGGATCTATCGGTTACCAGTGAAGTACAAAGGATTTTCATTCCCTTCAGTGCAGCAAAACTTTAGCAAGTTGCATTTAAAACCCTATGAGAGGAATTAAACTTTAAATGAACCGGAACTGGTATTTAAATTGTCGAATAAATGGACCACGCCAATTAATTCAGGTAATATAAACTCTGCATAGCATCTATCACAATCCTCTAATAAGGAGCCTGTCCCTTTAAAAGTCAAAGTAACTTTCGCCACAAGAAGAAGCTCTTGGGCCATCAAACCACTTTACCTAAATAATTTATAATACCAGTCCCGATAGCCCCCCCCCCCCCCCACTGCTTGCCTAAAAAAGGAGCATTTTTGAGAGACAAGAATTGCAGAAAATCAGAGCTTTATATGGGGGTAAGTAAGGCGCATACAATCTCTTTTGCCTCCTGGATGGATATGGACATATTTAAATCCTCAAGGTGTCATGTGAGAATCAGATTGAAATTCAACTGGATTGGTCAAATGTCGATTACTGCGAAATATAAATACAGATTGATAAAGTGTAAACAATACATTAGGCATACAAACCACACATTTAAATGATGCATGACTTGTCTTTCTAAGTAATTCCTAACCAGACATACACCTGTGTTGTCAAACCCTCTCCCATGTAACTCCTCCTCTTTTTTAAGTCACTGATTTAGACATGCTCAGAGTGATTTAAGGGAGGGATCATGATAGTTATAATGACTGCAGGACTTGCTGTAGGAAAGATGTTCCTCACTGGTGATACAGGTGGATCTTGTCATAGGAAGTGCTTAGAAAGTGATACATTGTTTCTCTCTATAAGAGAAGAAAAATTGTATTTTAAATGAATTAAAAAAATAAACAGAAACTAAATGGGGGGTTGGGGGTGCTGGAGATTTCTGTCCGATGGGGTACAAATGGTTAATTATAAAACCTGATCGGATCTGGTTCTGCGGCTGCCAAACCATACGCTGATTATCGATGTATTTTTGGCATCTGCCGGTGTCGGTTCCATGGCAACTATCGAGGCTGGAACTCTTTTTTTATATGTTTGTATTCTGCGGAGATTACCGGTTTGTCTTGCAGTCTGACGACCGTCTGTCCTGCACGGAGAATACGCAATGAGCAGCTCGGACAGGGTGAGACGCTGATCTGGATGGTTAATGGTTAGAGATAAAGAATGACTATAAAGGGACTATACAGGGGGTGACCAAAGTGCAAAACTACAACTCCCAGCATTCCCTGAATGGAGTAGAGTTGCCTGTAAGGGGTCTGACTAGAATTATCAACACCTTCACGTTAAATTATCATCTCTCGGCTTTATGACCAAGCAGCAGGGCAGCACCCATGGGAACTATAACTCTAACCTCCAGCTGATCGGTGATACTGTGTAGGGGAAGGTCAGTGAGTTCGGTACAGATTCTATTTCTTTTCATTAAAAAAAGGTTTTTCTTATCACAATAACCTTAAAGGGAATGTCCAGCCTTAAAACGAATGAATGGTCAATTGTCCGTTACCTGCCCCCAACCCCAACTGATACATCCAGCACATTATTACCTGTATTGCTAACCGGATATTTAAGGATAATTACTGTCCCCATTCTGACAAAGTAAGCCCCTCCCTCCATGCTGTCAATCAAGGCTGTGGATGTTGACATCAAAACAAATGATTGGCTGCTGTTTCACCAGCTTCCCCCTCTACACATGCCCAAGCTCATAAAAAGCTCATTAAACAGTGGGAGGAGGCAGGTTTCTTTGCAAGAAAGGAACAGAATCATTAAATATCTGGTTACAAATCCATGTAATAAACTGGTAAAGGAGTGAATCTGAAGAAGGATGGATCCGGGTTGGTGGGAGGGGGGGGGGGAGGGTAAAGGGCTCCACAGCGCATGTCATTATTCTGCCGGAGGCAACGCAGAAGGCAGGAACAATTGAGCAGGAAGACCAACACTACCCTTCAATGTTTTTTAAACTGTACAGTGGGGCCAGTAGTGGGTTAAATCATAGTTTGTGGGGGGGACATTCCCTTTAACAACCCCTTTCCTTTTTAGAAAGAATCGCCCATATTCTGAGTCTCCTAGTGAGTAATTGTTCATTGCGCTGGAGACCTGAACTTTTTACCTTTAAGGTGTCAGTCTCAGTGTTTTTATTTAACACGTTTTACATTTCTGCTTTGCCCCCCTTTTATTTAACACAAATTTGTGTCTCTTAAAGTCAATCCCTATAAATCGGTAACGATCAAACTTTCTGCCCCTGGGCTTTACTGGTGCAAATCAAACCTTATGCTATTGTACTGCATTATATTGTGTTATGTTGCGATTTGTTATGTTGAATTGTGTTATGTTGTGTAATGTTGATTTTTGTTGTTTTGTGTTGCACGGATGTGTTTTGTTGCATTGTGTTATGTTGCGTTATGTTGTTTTATCTTGCACTGTGTTGTGTTATGTTGCTTTATATTGTTTTATGTTGCACTGTGATGTGTTTTGTTGCATTGTGTTATGCAATAAAAATACCATTCCACTCTGGAACAGTCCTATTGTTTATATTACGATTAGTGAACCAGGTCTCCTTTTCCAGACAATGTGGGGCCGAACCGTGTATCTGGAATTCTCTTCAGCTAGGGGTCTGGTGGGTACATTAAGGGCACGGCCACACTGCAACGCAAACGCAATAGCATGCGATTTCATGTGCGATTTTCGTTGCGTTTGCGATTGCGATTTCTTCAATAAGTATAGGAAAACGCATGCGATTGCGATTAAAAATGCAGAACGCAAAACGCAATCGCAATCGCACCGAAAAACGCACGTTTTTTTGCGTTGCCGCGTTTTCAATGATTTTGGAAAATCGCAAGTGCAAACGCAAGCGCAAAAAAAACGCAGCAGTGTGGCCTAGCCCTAAGAGGTCATTTTAAGGACAGTCATACATGTACAATAAATGTATTTCGGTATTGGAATATGTAGGACAGAAACCAATATTATACTGGTGAATGGGAAGGTATGCCCATTAAAATGATACCAAACATGGAGCCCTTATTCCCTTGCCAAGGCGAGTTATTAATATCTTGGGAAATATGCATTACACACAGGTCATGTTTGGTATTGGAGGAATTGATAATTAATACAGGAGAGGAATATGTGGTCAATATCCCAATACAATGTACATATCTACATTTATATGGAATCTGCCTAACTGAGGGGGAATGAATGCTTTTAGCTAGTCGTAAATCTGGACATTCCTAGACACTCCCACCTCATGCATAGCCAGGAGGGGGGTGGGTCATCAAATGGTTTAAAAATCCTTGTAGCCCCTATAACTTTGTTCATACTTTGGGGACATGCTAAAACATGTGTATGGACCCGATGTTTCTTCCCACCCCGGGATACAGGACTTCTTCTAGTGAGTAGGGTCTGTGAATATTTTATCCTTTTTATTTTATATAACTGTTGTACCTATTGTATGTCATTTTATTGTAACACCACTTTATTTTATTTTTGTATTATATGCACTGTCCACCTTTTGGAATATTAAATCTAAAATGTAATAAGTTTTGTCTTTGATGCTCTAAAAGAACTCAGTTAGATAAGTTTATAGGTGGTTGAATGGAATGTTTTGCAGTGTAAATGCTAATTAACTCTGTGACTGCTTGTGAAGGACTGATGCTAATTAACCAGTTAGTTGCTGGAGTGAATGGTGTAGTGTTAACCATTTAGCTGCCAGGACAGGGGTGTGCTTAGTCAGTTAGAGTCAAGAATGTTTTTGGGGCGTCTTTAAGGCCGCAACTTAAAGTGGTGGCAGCGAGTACCGATTAATTAATCAGATCACGTGCCCAGCGAACTAGCGTTCGTGACAGTGATGTATTTTGTTGCATTGTGTTATTTTATGTTGTGCATTGTGTTGTTAGTTCTGCTGCACCTGTTATTATTCTGTTGGGAAACTCAAATTTAAAGAGAACTTAACTCTTCCCTAAAGTTTTTTTCCCTGATCCCCAATACAGGGGGTTTGGATTGTAATCTCTCCAGGGCAGGGCCTGATACCAATGGATAAAGTTCCCTTTACATACAGTTATCTGGTTCCTATATCGGATTGTTAAAGTAACAACGCTCAGGGACCAATCTACGGAGATGCTTTGCACAATATTAAATTATAAATGATTGTTTCCTTATTGTTTGTCTTAATTACGACAACATGATTTGTGTGTCCCTGATGTGCTGGGAATATAAAGACAATTAGTGTGACATGGGGAGTGACACAGCAATGTTCAATTCTTAATTAAACTGGCAAATGAGCAACATTTTACAAATGTCATTCCCTGAATCTACCACTAGGGGTCACTCCACCCTCTGCTTGGTGTGAGCTGTGTTCAGTTTAGTTGGAGTTGGAATGTTTAGGGTGTGATTTCCAATTGTTGCTGCTTTTCAATCATTTCCATCCAGTAAACAAAACTGCAGATGTTACTCGGTGTTAATGTTATTAATTCAAAGCAGCTAATAAGGTGCCTGATAATGTTCAGGGTTTTATACACACAAATGTCTGCAAGGAGACTCAGATCTGCATAGAGGTTACAGGGGGTAAATGATCCATAGTTATCAGTCAGATCCATAGTTATCGGTCAGATCCATAGTTATCGGTCAGATCCATAGTTATCGGTCAGGATCCATAGTTATCAGTCAGATCCATAGTTATCAGTCAGATCCATAGTTATCAGTCAGATCCATAGTTTTCAGTCAGGATCCATAGTTATCGGACTGGATCCATAGTTATCGGTCAGATCCATAGTTATCGGTCAGATCCATAGTTATCGGTCAGATCCATAGTTATCGGTCAGGATCCATAGTTATCGGTCAGATCCATAGTTTATCGGTCATATCCATAGTTATCGCGTTCAGATCCATAGTTATCGGAGATCAACTTGGATCCATAGTTATCGTCGATCAGGATCCATAGTTATCGGTCAGATCCATAGTTATCGGTCAGATCCATAGTTATCGGTCAGATCCATAGTTATCGGTCAGGATCCATAGTTATCGGTCAGATCCATAGTTATCGGTCAGATCCATAGTTATCGGTCAAGCCATAGTATCGGTCAGGATCCATAGTTATCGGTCAGATCCATAGTTATCGGTCAGGATCCATAGTTATCGGTCAGATCCATAGTTATCGGTCAGGATCCATAGTTATCGGTCAGATCCATAGTTATCGGTCAGATCCTATTACAGTCAGATCCATAGTTATCATCAGATCCATAGTTTTCAGAATCGGGATCCATAGTTATCGGTCAGGATCCATAGTTATCGGTCAGGATCCATAGTTATCGGTCAGATCCATAGTTATCGGTCAGATCCATAGTTATCGGTCAGGATCCATAGTTATCGGTCAGATCCATAGTTATCGGTCAGGATCCATAGTTTTCGGTCAGGATCCATAGTTATCGGTCAGATCCATAGTTATCGGTCAGGATCCATAGTTATCGGTCAGATCCATAGTTATCGGTCAGATCCATAGTTATCGGTCAGATCCATAGTTATCGGTCAGATCCATAGTTATCGGTCAGATCCATAGTTATCGGTCAGATCCATAGTTATCGGTCAGATCCATAGTTATCAGTTGGTATCATAGTTATCAGTCAGATCCCCATTGATTCTTCACCATATTGTTCAGATCCCATTAACCCTCTCCTGGTATTTTATATTTATAATATTTATCGCATACCATCTAGTCTGTCTAATGGGAAAATTGGCAGAGCATGCTGGGAAGTCTAACGCGCTAACTAGACGGATTAAAAGGAACAATGTAGTTAAAATGATTCTCTCCATTGATTTAACTGGATCAGTTTGTTTGGGTCTTCCAGTAGGATAAGTATCCCTTTAACAGATTTACTGGGCCTATGGGATGTCACCTGTTCCCTTTAACATGCAGCACATGTAATATCATCACGTGTAAGGCTGGTCAGTATTTCCATTGGAACCATGATGCAGGCTGTACCGGTATCAGTGTAACCATACAGTATTGTATATAATAACTGGTACTTAGCCTTGTACCATATATATTACATATAATATCATCATGGTGTAAGGCTGGTCAGTATTTCCATTGGAACCATGATGCAGGCTGTACCGGTTATAAACCCTACACTACACAGTTAAGGGATTGCGTTGGGCTAACAAGGCCGGTGTGCGACTGCCAGAGAATGGTGAATATATAATCAGAGATCCAGGAAGTCCCAGGCCAAGTCGTTATATTTAGTGCCTGTTTATTGCAGATGTAAATGGCTCATTAATATTCCGATATGCAAAGTAGCAGTAAGTGATTGCTGGATAGGGGCCAGTTTAACAATCCCCATTAACCCCTTCACTGCCATTATCTGCTGGGATGCTGCCTGGAAAGGGTTAATCATTTCACTAGCGGGGAAAAGAAGCCTATAAAAACCGCCAAGCTTGAGGCTACGCCAACCTGGAAATGGGTCGATGGAAGGTGTCAGTACATTACGGTGGGTTTCCCAATACAAATAAGGGATTATTTACTGTAATATGATTGGCGGTTATATAATTTCCATTATATCCACATGTGCATGTTGACCTGCCATGTAATATCACAGCCCTTGACTTGTACTGGGACAAGCTATTTGCCATGGTGAGGTCTGGCACTACCGAAATGCTGGAACTAACACTTAGGGCTAGGCCCCACTTACGCGTTTTTTAAGCGTTTGCGCACGAGTTTTGCGTCCGTAAAACCGCATGCGATTTAGTTATAATGGAAATCGCGGGGACGCAAAAATCCCCGCGATTTCCCATTCACATGCGATTGCGCATCTGTTTCTGTAGCGCATGCGTTCACCATTTTTGGTGCGTTGCCATAACGGAAAACGGCAAAATCGCATGCGCAAACCTGCACGTGCACAAATGGAAAACGCACAAGAATGACGCACACAACCGCATGCAATAACGCTCACGATTGCGTGCGCAATTTAGTGTGTTGTAGTGGGGCCATAGCCTAATTAATAAATGTACCTCTTAGTCAATCAGTATGGCAGCGCTGCAGTAATTCCCACTCTTATTGGTTCTCTGTGTACACACCAGACAATTTTCATTCCACACAGACTACTGATCTATCCCTAGTGGAAGTCTAATTGGTGTGAATTAAATAGATCTCAATTGTGTCCAAAACTCTGTCTGATATTTCACCCTAATCAACCAATGAAATATCGCCCCGTGTGTCCAATGAAATATCGCCCCGTGTGTCCAATGAAATATCGCCCCGTGTGCCCAATGAAATATCGCCCGTGTGTATAATGAAATATCGCCCCGTGTGTCCAATGAAATATCGCCCTGTGTGTCCAATGAAATATCGCCCCATGTGTCAAATGAAATATCGCCCCGTGTGTCCAATGAAATATCGCCCCGTGTGTCCAATGAAATATCGCCCCGTAAAAATATCGCCCCGTGTGTCCAATGAAATATCGCCCCATGTGTCAAATGAAATTTCGCCCCGTGCGTCCAATGAAATATCGCCCCGTGCGTCCAATGAAATATCGCCCCGTGCGTCCTATGAAATATCGCCCCGTGTGTCCAATGAAATATCGCCCAGTGTGTACGCAGACGTAAAGTCCCATTGCTAACCTATTGTTACCCATCTCCAATATGGGTACAGCCAGACTTGGACACCATTCAGACCCTCCTGTAACGAACCCGGATCTATCGTTTTCTTTTTTCTGTTCCTAGAAGCTGCCATACTGAAATGAACACCCTTATCATTCAATAAAACACAATAGAAAGGATTGTGTAACCCCCCCACGGGGAGCGGTAGACCCCCATCTGGAAGTGATCTGACTTTCAATCTCTCTCTCTCTTTCCTTTTTTTTTTTTCCTCCTGAAATTGTTTCTCATCCGTCGCCAATTCCGTGATACTTATCTGGCTCTTATGTCAAGCCTGAAATCTATTTCTCTTGTCATCGGAGTTAATATAGTCGGAAAGAAGAATGAGACGGCGCATCGGCGGACGGCTTCCTTGTTGATGACATCGAGCTTCATTACCTCTTGTAAGAGCGAAGTTTATGATTGTAGCTTGAGTGATCGAGAGAAGGCGCCGCACGTCCCTCAGATGGTTTTATCAAACTTTGTACACAGGGGCGGCAATGTCGGAGCGGGAAGATGGAACGCGATGGGGAGAGAGAAAGACTGAGGGGGATGAATGGGCGAGTGAGACAAATGTGTTTGTGCTTCAAAGACCGGATCTTTTTAAAACTCTACGTGTACACTTGGCTATAAAAACCTGCACAATGCGGTTCAATAGGGGAAGACACACTATGTAATAAAGGGACCGTAGTGTGTACACAGGTGATAATAATGAACATTAAAACATTATATACATATATATAATAACATCAATCTCTGTGTATAACTTCCTTGTGTATAATAATATTGAGAATTACTGGTATTAATACATATACTGTAGTTCTGGTTGGTACAGGGATACTATATAATATTGAGAATTACTGGTATTAATACATATACTGTAGTTCTGTTGGTACAGGGGGTACTATATAACATTGAGAATTACTGGTATTAATACATAACTGTAGTTCTGGTTGGTAGGGGATACTATATAATATGAGAATTACTGGTATTAATACATATACGTATTTCTGGTTGGTACAGGGATACTATATAATATTGAGAATTACTGGTATTAATACATATACTGTAGATCTGGTTGGTACGGGGATACTATATAATATGAGAATACTGGTATTAATACATATACTGTATTCTGGTTGGTACAGGGATACTATATAATATTGAGAATTACTGGTATTAATACATTACTGTAGTTCTGGTTCGTACGAGGATACTATATAATATTGAGAATTACTGGTATTAATACATATACTGTAGTTCTGGTTCGTACGGGGATACTATAATATTGAGAATTACTGGTATATAACATATACTGTGGTTCTGATTGGTACGGGGATACTATATAATAATGAGATTACTGGTATTATACATATTACTGTAGTTCTGGTTGGTCGGGGATACTATATAATATTGAGAATTAATGGTATAATATATTACTGTAGTTCTGGTTGGTAAGGGGATACTATATATAATATTGAGAATTACTGGTATTATACATATACTGTAGTTCTGGTTCAACGGGGATACTATATAATATTGAGAATTACTGGTATTAATACATATACTGTAGTTCTGGTTCGTACGGGGATACTATATAATATTGAGAATTACTGGTATTAATACATATACTGTAGTTCTGGTTCGTACGGGGATACTATATAATATTGAGAATTACTGGTATTAATACATATACTGTGGTTCTGGTTGGTACGGGGATACTATATAATAATGAGAATTACTGGTATTAATACATATACTGTAGATCTGGTTGGTACGGGGATACTATATAATACTGAGAATTACTGGTATTAATACATATACTGAGTTTGGTTGGTACGGGATACTATATAATATTGAGAATTACTGGTATTAATAAATACTGTAGTTCTGGTTGGTACGGGGATACTATATAATATTGAGAATTACTGGTTAATACATATACTGTAGTTCTGGTTGGTACGGGGTACTATATAATATTGAGAATTACTGGTATTAATACATATACTGTAGTTCTGGTTGGTACGGGGATACTTCTATAATATTGAGAATTACTGGTATTAATACATATACTGTAGTTCTGGTTGGTACGGGGATACTGATAATATGAGAATTATGGTATTAATACATATACTGTAGTCTGGTTGGTACAGAGATACTATATAGTATTGAGAATTACTGGTATTAATACATATACTGTAGTTCTGGTTGGTACAAGGATACTATATAATATTGAGAATTACTGGTATTAATACATATACTGTAGTTCTGGTTGGTACATGGATACTATATAATATTGAGAATTACTGGTATTAATATACATACTGTAGTTCTGGTTGGTAGGGGATACTATATAATATGAGAATTACTGGTATTAATACATATACTGTAGTTCTGGTTGGTATAGGGATACATATAATATTGAGAATTAGTGGTTATAATACATATACTGTAGTTCTGGTTGGTATAGGGATACTATATAATAGTGAGAGTTACTGGTATTAATATATATACTGTAGTTCTTGTTGGTACGGGGATACTATATAATATTGAGAATTACTGGTATTAATATATATACTGTAGATCTGGTTGATCCAGGAATACTATATAATATTGAGAATTACTGGTATTATTATATATATGTGATGACATCACACTAATAGTATTATATGTACATCAAAACATCAATAGTATATATAGTATATCAATCATATCAATAGATATCTAACGTATGTCAATGACATCAATAGTTATCCGTATGTCAATCACAGCAATAGTATCTATACATGTCAATCTCTTAATAGTATTATACAATGTCAACACACAATAGTATCTATACATAGACAATCACATAAAATGTATCTATACATTTGTCAAACGCATCAATAGTATCTATATGTATGCCAATCACACCAATAGTTCTATGTATGCCAATCACACAATGTATCTATATGATGCCAATCACACCAAAGTATCTATTATGTATGCCAATCACACACAATAGTATCTATAGTATGCCATCACACCAATAGTATATATATGTATGCCAATCACACCAATAGTATCTATATGTATGCCAATCACCAATAGTTCTATATGTATGCCAATACAACCATAGTATCTATATGTATGCCAATCACACCAATAGTATCTATATGTATGCCAATCACACCAATAGTATCTATATGTATGCCAATCACACCAATAGTATCTATATGTATGCCAATCACACCAATAGTATCTAATGTTAGCCAATCACACCAATAGTATCTATATGTATGCCAATCACACCAATAGTATCTATATGTATGCCAATCACACCAATAGTATCTATACTATTTATCTCTAGTAATAATCCTTTCCCACCAATACAATCCATATTTTCAGATATGGATTGTCCTATTGAATACCGTATACAGTATATTGGAGGATGTTGATTAGTACATTTGTCTCCTCAACATTACCTGCAATTATTACTCTTTATAGATTATCTTTTATATAACTATCCGATATCTGTAGCTGTCACCTTTGTAATCAACAGCAAGGAGAATGCTGTGATCCACAATGCTGCTGATCTCACACAATGCTGCTATCTCACACTGCTGCTGATCTCACACAATGCTGCGATCTCACACAATGCTGCTGATCTCACACAATGCTTCTGATCTCACACAATGCTGCTGATCTCAACAATGCTGCTGATCTCACACAATGCTGCTGATCTCACACAATGCTGCTGATCTCACACAATGCTGCTGATCTCACACAATGCTGCTGATCTCACAATGCTGCTGATCTCACACATGTGCTGATCTACACAATGATCTGTCTCACACGATCACAATGTGCTGATCTCACACAATGTGCTGATCTCACACAATGCTGCTGATCTACACAATGCTGCTGATCTCACACAATGCTTCTGATCTAACAATGCTGCTGATCTACACAATGCTGCTGATCTCACACAATGCTGCTGATCTCACACATGCTGCTGATTTCACACAATGCTGTGATCTCACACAACTGCTGATCTCGCACAATGCTGCTGATCTCGCACATGCTGATCTCGACAATGTGCTGATCTCGCACAATGCTGCTGATCTCACACAATGCTGCTGATCTCGCACAATGCTGTGATCTCGCAAAATGCTGCTGATCTCCACAAGCGCTGATCTCACACAATGCTTCTGATCTCAACATGCTTCTGATCTACACAATGCTGCTGATCTCGCACATGCTGCTGATGTCACACAATGCTTCTGTCTATTCACACATGCTGCTAGACTCACACAATGCTGCTGATCTCACACAATGCTGCTGATCTCACCAATGCTGCTGATCTCGCACCAAGCTGCTGATCTCAACAATGCTTTCTGATTCACACAATGCTGCTGATCTCGCACAATGTGATGATTGCAACAATGCTTCTGATCTCACACAATGCTGCTGATCTCGCACAATGCTGCTGATGTCACACAATGCTTCTGATCTCACACAATGCTGCTGATCTCACACAATGCTGCTGATCTCACACAATGCTTCTGATCTCACACAATGCTTCTGATCTCACACCATGTGCTGATCTCACAATGCTGCTGATCTCAACAATGCTGCTGATGTCACACATGCTTCTGATCTCACACAATGCTGCTGATCATCACCACAATGCTTCTGATCTCACACAATGCTTCTGATCTCACACAAGCTGCTGATCTCCACAATGCTGCTGATCTCCACAATGCTGTGATTCACACAATGCTGCTGATCTCACACAATGCTGCTGATTCTCACACAATGCTGTGATCTCACACAATGCTGCTGATCTCACACAATGCTGTGATCTCACACCAATGACTGTTGATCTCACACAATGCTTCTGATCTCACACAATGCTTCTGATCTCACACAATGCTGCTGATCTCACACAATGCTGCTGATCTCACACAATGCTGCTGATCTCACACAATGCTGCTGATCTCACACAATGCTGCTGATCCAATGTGCTGACTCACACAATGCTTGATCCACACAATGTGCTGATCTCACACAATGCTGTGATCTCACACAATGCTGCCTGATCTCACACAATGCTGCTGATTCAAACAATGCTTTGATCTCACACAATTCTGCTGATCTCACACAATGCTTCTGATCTCACACAATGTTCTGATCTCACACAATGCTGCTGATCTCACACATGCTGATCTCACACAATGCTGCTGATCTCACACATGCTTCTGATCTCACACAATGTTCTGATCTCACACAATGCTGCTGAGTCACACAATGCTGCTGATCTCACACAGCTTGATCTCACACAATCTGCTGATGATCTACACAATGCTGCTATCTCACACAATGCTGCTGATCTCACACAATGCTGCTGATCTCACACAATGCTGTGATCTCACACAATGCTTCTGATCTCACACATTGCTGTGATCTCACACAATGCTGCTGATCTCACACAATGTCTGCTGATTCACACAATGCTTCTGATCTCACACAATTGCTGATCACACATGCTGCTGATCTCACACAATGCTGCTGATTTCAGAAAAGTTGACTGATGGCTCATTTAATAAAATCCATTGAAGTCATTTCCCTCAATTGACAGCCCCCAATGTGACATTGTGATTAATTTTCTTCCTGTAGTTTCAGTCCAAACCGCATTTTACGGGTTAATCGCGATGCCCGGGGCCGATAATCAGAACTCAAAGCTGCACAATCTCCCCGTGGATCCCGTCCGTGGGACTCCCAGTCGTATTGTGTAATTTCCTGCTGATACGATGGCGGAGAACGTAATTGCTTTTTGAATGTTGACAAAAACCGCGACACGGGAGGTTTCGCTCACTGACGATAACGTCTGATTCTCGGATAATTTGTTTTCTTTGCTGGAAATATTAACCGTTCGCAGGTCTGTGCAGTAGCAATATACGGATAATATTGTAACATTTCCCACTACAGTGCAATGGACACATTGTAATAAACCGATACCGCGTCTTTATAAATACGTCCCGATGAGCAGTTACAGACCGACAGAAGAGGAACCTCCTGCCACGAGTGGCTAGTAACTGGTCATTAATCTGGCCATGCACCTGCCTGCCGCTAGGTCCTAGTCCAACCCAAACATTGAATGGATAGTGATGTGTGACCTTGTGACCATCAATGCTGGATGATGCTTTGCGACTGACGTTATGTCTGTAAGTTCCGGTACATCGCGGGAACATTGGAGGTAAGTCTAATAAATGTGTGGACACCATTAAAGGGAATCTCCACTGGTAAAAACCCCTTTTTTTCAATTCAGTTTTATTGAAGAACGGGAGGTAAAGAAGCTGTGTCTTACCTCCTGTTAATAAAACATTCAGGAGCCTGGAACAAGGGAAGGAAATTACCAAACTCTCGCTCCTTCTCCAATTCATCTGACAGGTTCAGACAGGCTCTGTACTGTATGTACTCTAAGTCCGCCTGCGCCAGTCAGATTACGCGGCGGAGGAGCGAGCGGTCGGTAAGTTCCTTCCCTTTGTCCCCGGTCCTGCACGCTTTATTGAAGAACCGGAGGTAAGACACAGCTCCTTTACCTCCCGTTCTTCAATTAAACCGAATAGAAAAAAGGGGGGTTTACCAGTGGAGACACCCTTTAATTTAAGGACCCCTCTCCCCCACCCATTTAATTAAGAAAGCAGCTCGCAGTAATCCGGTTGTACCGCACATGGATAATCTATATATTATCACGGTTTATTTCTTCTTTACATTAATCTCTATTCAGATGGAGCTGGATTATCTGATTTAATAAAAATATTAAAAAGTTTTGCCTACATTTGTATCACGAATATTGTCGGTCCACTCACCCCTATGCTGCAATTCTCGGTACATAGTCCAGGGTGGACGGGTACTATTACGGGTAATATTACATCATAAGTATGCGGTCGATCCCCAGTATAATCCCATGGCCAAGCCAATCCGAGGGCTCTGTCTCGCTAATCTGATCCACCAATGAATCGGGAGGTGTGTCCCCTCCCCGCTATCGTGACAAACCTGAGTGCCGCCCATATGGGCGGAATCCCACCTCGCTGGTAGGCTCCTCCCATCTGTCAAAACGATGGCCAATCCATGCATCTCACGGGATATTAATGAAGCGACCCCACAACAACCTGCAGCTCGGATCGCTATACTCTCCCAATGTACGGTCTCTTGCCCGACTAACAACGAGAAATGACATGGGCGGTGTTTACTGATCTGCTCCGTACACATATAACCCATTATATCATGGTTAGTCTCCCGGGCACCCAAAGGTCTCCCACCCCAACTCCATCCACTATCACGGGGAATCTTTACGCGGGATTGCATTCCAGAGAACACGCACATCCCCTTAATGAGGAAAAACCTGTTAGTGTCCTACCATAGAGGACTAGACACCTACAAATTGCAGCACCAACAGGGGTGGAGAAACCACGTGTCATAAAACCCACCAGTGACATTAAAATAATCAATAATCATGTATAAAATCAATGATCTAGACTAGAGATCTAAATCTATACAGAAAATCTAGCCTGAAATCTCACATATATACGGTAAATTACCTCTACCTAATGGAAAAATACCTTAAAACATTCTCACTGGTGACTAATATTAAACCAGGCTCCACTGTTACTCTTCACCCACCACATCTAGGTATCGAGACCTGAACTAAGGCATCACCTAGACAGGGGAAAGAATGATAAGATTAGTAACATTGTGATTTACATATCCCGTCCCTAGATTTACAGGCAGTCTACTAGATGAAACATTGAAGTGCCCATTGTTCATTCAGGACTCTAGGGGCCAGGGTGTCCAATTCATAAATCCAACGGGCTTCCCATTGTAATAGCACCTTCTCTTTGTCACCCCTCATCCCCTCTTGGCCCACCCCATCAAATATCATACACCTTAGACTCGCTAATGGGTGATGGGCCGTTTTGAAGTGACGGGCAACCGCCATATCTCCATATTTGCTCCCCGTCTCCTTCTTTCCCTCCATCCTTCGATGATTAGCCATTCGTTCACGAAATGTAGTTGTCGTCATCCCTATGTAGTAAAGTCCACAGGGGCAACTGATGAAATAAATCACCCCTCGTACAGGAGAACCTCTTCTTAATCTTTATTCTTCTCCCAGTTTGGGGGTGAGGGAACCAATTCCCCACCAGAAGACTATTGCAGGTGACACAATTCGGACACCCTGGACTATGTACCGAGAATTGCAGCATAGGGGTGAGTGGACCAATAGTGTATTATCAAATGGTAGTCACTGTGGGTGTATTAATATATGCATATGGGGGGGATAATTTGACACGGGGGTGACCAGAGTGTGTATAAGGTTGTTTGGCCCATGGTTTCTGTTTTTCTGATGACAGTCCGTGTGGGGACTGAAACGCGTCAACATGACATAAATCAATAAATTATCAGCTAAAGAGACCTGTGAGTGCACTCATTTGGAAGAAATATAGTTTGAAGTATTGAATTTGCACCCGGCACTATACTACAGGGTCGTGGTGCTTCTCTGCTGGTATGTAAGTCATATATATTATTACTGTAATTATATATATACAAGTAGGTTATATATACTTATCACCGTGTTATACATTTTACAGTCAGAATATCCCATAGTAAGATAAAATAATGGTGATTGGCTAGACTATCTAAGTAAATTATGATTGGTCTAGACTGGCTAAGTTAATGTGATTGGTCTAACTTAACTGGTAAGTAAATGTGATTGGTCTAGACTGGCTAAGTTAATGTGATTGTGTCTAGACTTCTAAGTAAATGATGATTGGTCTAAACTGGGTAAGTAAATGTGATTGTTCTAGACTGGCTAAGTTCCCATATGATTCTAGACGGCTAGTGATGTGAGTCTACTGGAGTAATGTATTGTTGTGGCTATGAATTGTTGCGCTGCAAGAATTTGCCTGCGTAAAGTGATTTTTCTGGCTGGAAGTATCCCCCATAGGCAGGCCTAGATAATATGTTGACCCGTAGCTAGCGCCCTCTGGATGATTGTTAGTCCCCCCTGTAGACTACGAAGGTCCTAGAGAATGATGTTATGTCCCCCCTGTAGCTAGACAGGCCTAGAGAATGTGGTGTTAGTCCCCCCCTGGAGGTAGAACGGCCTAGAGGAATTATGTGTTTAGTCCCCCGCACCCTGGACTATGTACCGAGAATTGCAGCATAGGGGTGAGTGGACCAATAGTGTATTATCAAATGGTAGTCACTGTGGGTGTATTAATATATGCATATGTGGGGGGATAATTTGACACGGGGTGACCAGAGGGTATTTAAGGTTGTTTGGCACATGGTTCTGGTTGTTCTGATGACAGTCCGTGTGGGGACTGAAACGTGTCAACATGACATAAATCAATAAATTATCAGCTAAAGAAGACCTGTGAGTGCACTCATTTGGAAGAAAATATAGTTTGAAGTATTGAATTTGCACCCAGGCAACTATACTACAGGGTCGTGAGTGCTTTCTTGCTGGGTATGTATATATATATATTATTACTGTAAATTATATATATTACAGTAGGTTATATATATTATCACAGTAGGTTATACATTTTACAGCAGAATATCCATAGTAGATAAAAGTAAATGTGATTGGTCTAGACTGGCTAATGTTAATGGGATTGGTCATAGACTGGCTTAATTACTGTGATGGGTCTAGGACTGGCTAAGTTAATGTGATTGGTCTAGACTGGCTAAGTTAATGTGATTGGTCTAAACTGGGTAAGTAAATGTGATTGTTCTAGACTGGCTAAGTTAATGTGATTGTTCTAGACTGGGTAAGTAAATATGATTGGTCTAGACTGGCTAAGTGAATGTGATTGGTCTAAACTGGGTAAGTAAATGTGATTGGTCTAGACTGGCTATGTTAATGTGATTGGTCTAGACTGGCTAAGTAAATGTGATTGGTCTAAAACTGGGTAGTAAATGTGATTGTTCTATAGGCTGGCTAAGTATCCCCCATAGACTAGACAGGCCTAGAGAACATATTGGTGGTGATCCCCCCTGTAGGCTAGACAGGCCTAGAGAATGATGTGTTAGTCCCCCCTGTAGACTAGACACCTAGAGGAATGATGTGTTAGTCCCCCCTGTGACTAGACAGGCCTAGAGGAATGTGGTGTTAGTCCCCTGTAGGTAGACAGGCCTAGAGGAATGATGTGTTTAGTCCCCCCTGTAGGCTAGACGGCTAGAGGAATGATGGTGTTAGCCCCCCTGTAGGCTAGACAGGCCTAGAGGAATGATGGTGTTAGTCCCCCCTGTAGCTAGACAGGCCTAGAGGAATGATGGTGTTAGTCCCCCTGTAGGCTAGCGGCCTAGAGGAATGAGGGTGTTAGTTCCCCCCTGTAGGCTAGACAGGCCTAGAGGAATGATGGTGTATGTCCCCCCCTGTAGCTAGACAGGCCTAGAGGAATGATGGTTTAGTTCCCCCCTGTAGACTAGACAGGCCTAAGGAATGATGGTGTTAGTCCCCCCTGTAGACTAGACAGGCCTAGAGGAATATGGTGTTAGTCCCCCCTGTAGACTAGACAGGCCTAGAGGAATGATGGTGTTAGTCCCCCCTATAGGCTAGACAGCCTAGAGGACCATATTGTTATTTCACTGTAGATAACATGAAAGCTATACCGTGATTTAAAGGCAGGATATCTATTAAGAATTAAGAAAGTCATTGTGACTACATAGAGACCTAAAGGAAAAGGGGGGATGTTTGATTTAGTGAAAGTGACCTTGGCCTGTCCGTTCATGCCAAACTAGTTGGCAGAGGAGTTTGGGTACAAAGAGAGGGACAAGTGATGGATGATGTTATTTCCTGAGGAGATTTCAAGGGCAAAGCATTCTCCATTTCCTTTTTCATGGTGTTTCCTAACTCAGGGCATGGTCTCTCATGCTGTTTAGTGCTAGTTGCCCCCTAATCCCCTCTGGCTACCTGAGCTCTGGAACAATACAAAAATGACAAATTTCCCAGGAACCACAACAACAATCTCTGTAAATGACTTTGATCTGTATTAGTGTATTGTTATTGTGTCATTGGACCCCCGATTTCCCTCCATTGTGATCAATATCTGAGCCGTCCGATGTAGCATGATTGGCGATAGGTTGAATGTACGTGGGGAGGATCAATCGCTTCCCATCAAATATCCAGTTGAGAGAATTTTTGATATTATTATCTTTGCACCATGTATCTTCAGCACTGCCCAACCAGCAGTTGATTTACCAACATGTTGTGCCCACTTGTCTGATCCCTTGTCTGACCCCGCTTGTCTGACCCGGGCATCAGGGATCGCAGCCCCAGCATGAAACATCGAAAATTGTTGGCCCAACCAACTGAGACACCGAAATGTGTTAGTTGGCCCAAAAATCGCATGTGGTGTACCCAGCCTTATAGAGGTTTTAGGGAAATGTATATGTTAACATTAGTTGTCCTTTAAAACTCCTGTACACAGTGGCGTGCTACAGACTAATGGGCCCTGTGCCAAATTTGGGCATGGGCCCCCAACACCGCTGCAACAAAATAATCATTGGTAAAATGCTTTGATCTAACCACGGTTAATGCTTGGCACACAGACAATGGTTAAAATGCCTTGTATCTAACCACTGGTTAATGCTTGGCACACAGACAATGGTTAAAATCCTTTTATCTAACCACTGGTTAAATGCTTGGCACACAGACAATGGTTAAAAATACTTTGTATCTCAACCACTGGTTAAAATGCTTGGCACCAGAAATGGTTTCATGCTTTGCATCTAACCACTGGTTAAATGCTTGGCACCGACAATGTTAAAATGCTTTGTATCTAACACACTGTTTATGCTGCACACAGACAATGGTTAAAAGCTTTGTATCTAACCACTGGTTAAATGCTTGGCACACAGACAATGGTTAAAATATTTGTATCTAACCACTGGTTAAAATGCTTGGCACACAGACATGGTTAAAATAACGTTGTATCTAACCACTGGTTAAATGCTTGGCACACAGACAATGGTTTTAAAATGTTTGCATCTAATCAACACTGGTTAAATGCTTGGCAACAGACAATGGTTAAAATGCTTTGATTAACACTGGTTAAATGCTTGGCACACAGACAATGGTAAAATGCTTTTGTATCTAACCACTGGTTAAATCCTTGGCACACCAGACAATGGTTAAAATGCTTTGTATCTAACCACTGTTTAAATGCTTGGCACACACATGGGTTAAAATGCTTTGTCTATCTAACCACTGGTTAAATGCTTGGCACACGACAAGGTTTAAAATGCTTTGTACACAGACCACTGATAAAAACTGTTTGGCACCCGACTGGTAGTTTTGGAACCTTAGCACAAAATGCTCCTACTTGGCAAGAGCCCTGGTGTAGTCTCATCTCTGCACCCTGGTGCTA
Organism: Hymenochirus boettgeri; assembly: GCA_019447015.1. Classification (NCBI taxonomy): domain Eukaryota; kingdom Metazoa; phylum Chordata; class Amphibia; order Anura; family Pipidae; genus Hymenochirus; species Hymenochirus boettgeri. The sequence continues at coordinate 211,708 of JAACNH010000414.1, forward strand.
AGCCCCTGCCTGTTACATAACACTAGCTGTATCCTGGTGTCCCTCTTCGTTTCACATTAAAGAAAGTTCAGGCTAAAACCCATTGTCCCCGTTATGCCTTGTACTGAATGTTTTATTTTCTTGCTAATGTTGGAAGGAATTTCTGGCCGGTTTAGCTACTTTTGGTCCTCATTCCACATTTTTAGACACAGTTAAAGTGAGTGGAAAAACCCCAATCTCATTGGCTCCCATTTTGTTCTTTCAGGTTACATCAGTGACTACAATCTCCCCCTCAGTGTATGACGGTAGACAGCGACGGGGTCATCAAAGTTCCTTCCCCAGACACGCTTACACCACTGTGCACAGTGAATATGGTGCCCCAGACTCTGACCACCGACAGCACTCTGATCACCGGAGGGCTACATCAACGGTGACCCCACAGCAGTTAGCGAGGGCTATTCGGTGGATTCTTTCTTCATCACAATGGGCGATCTCGGCGCAAGGTGCTGAGCGGGGGGACGTTCTATCCCAGAGCACAGTTGTAGTGGTGCGGCAAGAGCTATGCTGTCTTCCAACCTCACAGCGGCCACAAGCAGACTCACCGGAGCCTGGACAGCAAGCTCGCCAAAAGTTCCCCACCTGCGGCAAGGTATCGTGTCCCATGCCGGCCATGGCCATGCCCCTTCTAACACATGACCTCAAGCACAAATGTGACCTGCGGAAAAGGCCTTTAGTCGCCTTGGCTCCTTCAGGGTCAAATGAGGTCCCACACAGGGAGAAGCCATTTGGCTGTTGCCCACTGTGGAAAAGCCTTTTGCTGACCGCTCCAACCTCCGTGCACACAGCAGACCCACTCTGCCTTTAACCACTACAAGTGCAAAAACGCGCAGCAAGACCCTTCGCCCTCAATCCTACCTAAATAGCACTACGAGTCAGCCTGCTTCAAAGGCGCCGTGCCTCCTCTGATTATAGAAGATTGAGGACTGGGATGCTCTATCGGAAATAGGTTGCCCATGCCCATTTACCACCAAGTCCAAGATCTCAGCACCAGAGAATGTAACCCATTAGGTATTTCCCCTTTACTATCCTCTACTTCCTGGGTGTAGGAGCCTTTGGTTTCCATTGGATTTGGGTGGGTGGTGTTAAGTTGTCTTTTCAAATGGGAGTCTGGTATGTTACGTTCTTCCCAATTGCTCCAATGACTTCGCAGGTTCAGCTCTGACCCTTTTGGCTTAATGTTTATTTTAAAAATATCTGGAATATTTTACAACCGAATATCGATTAGTTTTCTATTAACGTCAAAACTGTCAGTGAAAAGAACAGGACCAACCGGATCCGTCCAATGCGGGAGCAGCTGCAGCCTGGTTCATAGGCACTAGATATTTCCTTCACTTTATACCGCGCATGACCCTGTTTCCGGCCCGGGTCCTTCTAACTAGGGAGGTGAGAGAGGACAGAGCTCTCTGGTTCCTAATTAGGGTGTTAGCAGCATCTGTTTACCAATGTTTCATTTCATTGTTGGGACCCAGAACACCAGCCGTGTGTGGGGAGTCTGGTCTGGATCAGGGCATTTGGGGCATTGTACATAGGAGACTCGATGTGGGTGAGCGAAGTGAGCAGGTTTCCTTGAATAACCCCTTTTCATAGGGTTTTTGCATGCAGGGGTGGAAAGGCTGCGTGGGATATTGGCATGGCATCTCAGGTCTGGCGTGATAAAGATCTTCTAGATATGACCAAACCCCCTTCCACTCGCTGCTAATTGACCATTTCATCCATTACCATTGGTCCCAGCTCTATGGGTGTCCCCAATCTTACCAGCCAATCACATGAATATTAGTGAAACGGTTTCTTTTGGGGGTTCACAAAGCAGCTCTGGAAACCCCACAGCAACCTTGATAAACCAAGCTGATAGGGGGCCCTTGTCTAACTCCAGGGGAAATTCAGGTTTCACAAACCATCCCCCAAGATACTGTACAGATGTGGGGAGTGATGGATAAACATGAGGTACCACAGTCTGGGGCAATTTCATTTATAAGGGAATTAACTGGATTTTGTGGGATTATCACTTTGCTGCCAACAGGGTTTCCTTCCCTTATAAATATATGATGGATGGACATTGACTAATTATTAATATAGAGCAGACAGTCCAGTCGCTTCTCAATGAGAGCTCTCACCATGTTGTCCCGTTGGGTGAAGGGTGGGACTAATGAGGATGGATTCCAGGATTGCTGAGTTGGATCTCCATGTTTTGCCTCCTTCTAAACATTTAGCAGGTTCTGGGCAATAAATGTTGAAGTTTTTGTAAGAGATTTTACTTTCATTGGACACACTCTACAAACAACAATATAATTGTGTCTGTCTGGCACATTACATATTTGTACCAGTACAGTTAAATCATCATTCAGATGGGCCCAACAAGTCTTCTTTTGCCCTTTCCATATTGTTGGGTAGAGAATGTCTATTTTAATTGGTTATAGTCCCACGATCCATGTGCTTTTCCAGAATAGCTACAACCTGTCTTCCTATGGGCTATTGTCCATGAATTCTATTGAGCCCTATTCTGGAGAAACATCTCAGCTGTCCTTAGTAGCCGTCCTTAGTAACCATGTTGTAGAACTAGGAGTCCACATTCCAACAAAAAAAACCCATCTGTGTTGCAAGCAAAGTGACAAAGTCCTTTAGACCACCATCAGGTGGTACAGGAGACCCCATCAAATTTCCCTTGCCTTGACTTAGACCGGCTATTGTGTTCATTATAAACTAACACCTGCTTATGGCCCCGAATCCATTTATTCCCATTCATTATATAAATTATTCATCATGGCCCATTTTGGCCCACACAGGTCCATTCATTAGATACTTATCCATGTTGTGGCCCTTTTGGCCCACACAGGCCCATTCATTAGATCCATCGTTGGCCCATTTTGGCCCACACAGGTCCCACATTCATTAGATATTATCCATCGTTGGCCCTTTTTGGCCCACACAGGTCCCATTCATTAGATAATTTCCATCGTTGGCCCATTTTGGCCCACCAAGGTCCTATTCATTAGATCATTATCCATCGTTGGCCCGTTTTGGCCCACACAGGTCCCATTCATTAGATAAATTATCCATCATTGGCCCGTTTTGGCCCACACAGGTCCCATTCATTAGATACATTATCCATTGTTGGCCCATTTTGGCCCACACAGGTCCCCATAATCGATAATTATCCATTGTTGGCCGTTTTGTCCCACACAGGTCCCATTCTTAGATAAATTATCCATCATTGGCCCTTTTTTGGCCCACACAGGTCCCATTCATTAGATAAATTATCCATTGTGGCCCATTTTGGCCCCACAGTCATCATTAGTATTATCCTTGTTGGCCCATTTGCCCACACAGGTCCCATTCATTAGATAAATTATCCAGTCGTTGGCCCACACGGTTCCCAATTCATTAGATAATGTTATCCTCGTTGACCCATTTGGCCCACACAGGTCCCATTCATTAGATAAGTTTCCATCGTTGGCCCATTTGGCCCTCCACGGTCCCCATTCATTAGATAAACTATCCATCGATGGCCCGTTTTGGCCCACACAGGTCCTATTGCTGGTGAAGTTCGTTTTTGCCTTTAACATGAAGTATCTCAGTGATTTGGGTCAGGGGGACTAGTGGATCCTGTTTGGATTTGAACACAATCCAACTCATTGCATGATCCCAAGTTCTCATTGTATTTTATCGGGATGTTCCTATGATCTCTCTGGGGAAATGGTCGATACATTTTTGTGCTTTTGTGCCCACATCTTTTCATCCCGTGCCCTTGGAATCTCCGTCCTGTGCCACTAGTATTAGCAATAAGGATTTCTCTATTTTGTACTATTCTCCAATTCTATCTACCTTTTCAGAGAGCCCAGTATTATACTATGCCAAAGCAGAAGCCACTTTTAATTTGGTCAGGAAATGCAAGATTGAGGCAAAAAAGGGCAAACGGTGAGAAGTGAGTTCATTAGCAGTAGGGGTTTTAGCCACACGGGTCTGGGGTGATCCAGTATTGGCGGGGTTAGGGAATTGCAATGCACAGTATTTGGAAATCTATGCCAATTTGTAGGGGTTAGAGGGTTTTTCGCCAAAAATGTTAGTGCTTAGTTGGCAATATATTCCTGTGAGGAATCCTATAATAACAAGAAGCAATATAATCGTATATGCTGCGTTTGTAGATACGCGGTGTTCTGAGCAATCGGAGAACTGCCCTCAATTATTATTATATACAGGGATTGTGCTTGGGGAGTACGAGCAAGCGGTGCATGTTGCCAGGGGTCTCTCTCTACTGCTTCCAACACACCTGTTGGCTCCATCTGCCTTTCCTGCAGGGGGACGCTGTGTGGTACAGGGGATAACATGGTGTGTATGGCTGAGCGGAGAGTGTATAGTTTTATTTTCATTCTATATGGTGTCTAACAGTTTTCTCAATCCCCAGATCATTGTGTATCAGAAATTAATTCAACCTACGTGACTGGATTATGTTCATTGGCTCGTTTATTCCTCCAGTGAGTCACAATGATGACAATATAAATATTAACATTACTCGTTGCGGTGACCTAAACCTCTAAGTCCGCCCCCTGTGTACCGATCAGCTGTTGCCCTCAACACTCCGCTCCTCCCACTTTAAATCTTCCGTCTGCATTGTCGCTAATGGGACAGGATGTAAGAGCGTGTTCCTCCCATTGGCCAGATCACAGACGGTTCACTGACGTAGCAGAGAGGCGGAGCGGAGATGAACCTTCACTTTAAGTATTACAGCTATCCCAGGGTGGAATTAGTTAGCGTAGGGCTAGGGAGAACCTTACCAGGTTGGTCCTCCCATAATGGGCACCCCGTTTGGCAGCAGTAGGCTCCGTTCCCTATGATGATTCCCAGACTGGACATGGGAAACACATTGAATCACCAGTGCATTGTGGTACGAACCTAATGGGGGTGTGTACTTTAAGACCAAATAGCCGAAAGACACACCCGCGACGACAGCCGCCACAATTCTATTCAGCCTCACTGGGGTTGGATTTAGGGCAACGTTTTAAAATGGCAGCTTGAGATTAACGTACACGTTAATGGGGTTGTGTCCCACATGGTGAATTTGTGTGTGTCTTGCCCCCCTGCAGGCGTAGGAGGCAGTACCGCTTTCTATTATGATACAGTATTTACACCAGGGATATGGGATGGGGTTTTTAATGGTTTTTCTGCTTCAGGAAGCAATAGTTAATGCATCTGGGGCCCAGTCCGAATGTAACATGCACTGCAGCTTTAACCCTCTGTCCGCCAGCAGGGATTGAGAAACTACGTGTCCCCGGCAGGGCAGGGGGAGACTTATCCTTTTGAATTTTGCCATTTAGCGTCCATGTTTGCGTTGCTTGCTCGGTAGATCCCTTTAGGATGTTTTTGGATTAAAAAGTGTAAAAAAAAAAAGGACAAAAATAATCATCAATCAATCAATCAATCAATCAATGGATTCAATAAGGTTTTTATATGGACTGAGGGTGGAACGGAGACCAGCGTCTGGGTGCGTTTGATTGTACGAAAAAACAAACTTCGGCAGACCTGGACATTTCCCGCCCTTGCATCTCCATTATTAATATATGTGAACGCAGCACAAATTGGTGAATAAGAATAAAAATGTGTGAATCTTCCTTGCTGAGGGCCACAGGGGCCCATCCACAACCAGCGTCAGCCCCCTGGTCCAAATATTTTGGGTTCATTCTATTTGGACTTTCTCTGTTAGCGGTCCCTTGTTTGTTGTAGATTGCAGGTTTCATCTCTAGGTGGCGCTGCTTCTTCCAATGCACTTACCTAGTGACCAAATGGAACAGAAAACCACCTACCGCCCGGGACAGGTAATGCTGATGTCATGTACACACTGTGGTGTCATTATTTAGTTCTCATCATAGTCTGTCACCATGGTCCATCTGAAACCACATCCAATAGGAAACACAATCCCTTCCACATACCATTTTCCTCTCCAGTCGTCCTGTGCCCGTCCATAATGAGGAGGAAAGAGTGACTTACAGACAGGAGGTAACTACCAGGGGACGCAGAGCCCAATGGGCCTCCTCTTCCATCACTTTTCCTATGACTGATCATAGCCTAACCCCTGGAAACCACTGTGAAGAATGGATAGGGGCCCCCCATGGTGGGGGGGCCCAGTATTCCTAGTTACGCCACTGCTTACAGAACCCCATCCTTAGGGCCAGTAGACACCTACTAAAGTTATGGAGTGAGGTGTGACATGCCCTTTAACTTACATCCGCACACACCATATCCTTTATCCCCTACCGTCCTCAGGGCTCCCCACCTTACATCACAACCATCCAAGAGGCCATTGGCCGGACCACCCACAGACATGGAATAAGAACTAGTTGTTGGCCTGTGGGACGTCACTGCCCAATGAAATGTTGAACACACCAGATGTGCAGATTCCCGAGGGAGCGACCTGCAAACAGGTCAGTTGTTGGAACCACCATAGACAAACTGGCGACAATCACCGTGTCTATGGCCGTCCAAACGAGGAGGGAACCCAAAGTTATGTGTAGCAGATGTACACGAGAAACACCCCAGCCATTCCATGGTTCATTCCACAAAGTTGGTTGTCTTACCTAAATGAGCCCTGTTACATCTCTAACTGCTAATCTACGAGACCGCTCATGCTAAACACACTTCCGTTTCCAGTTATTAAGAAATCAATACACTCTACCCCTACCTCTAGCATGACCTGTGACTCATATACACTCTACCCTACCTCTCCATGACCATGTCATCATATACACCTACCCCTACCATCACCATACTGTGACAATCATATCACCTACCCTACCATCTACCATGACCATGTGACATCAACATACCAACTAAGACCCCTACCATCTACCATGACAGTTTGACATCATATACACACACCCCTACATCTACCATGACCATGTGACATCAATACACTCTACCCCTACACACCATGACCATGTGACATCATATACACATCTAACCCTACCATCTACCATGACCATGTGACATCATTACAACCTACCCCTACCATCTACCATGACCCATGTGACATCATATACACACTCTAACCCTCCTATCTACATACCATGTGACATCAATACACTCTATCCCTACCATCTAACCATTCATGACCATGTGACATCATATACACTCGACCCACCATCTACCATGACCATGTGCGCATCAGATAACACTCTACCCTACCCCTCACCACTCTACCATGACCATGTGAAAATCATACAACATTACCCCTACCATCTACCATGACCATGTGACATCATATACACTCTACCCCTACCATCTACCCCATGACCATTGACATCATTACACTCTACCCCACCATTACATGACCATGTACATCTTACACTCTACACTACCTAAAACCACTTACCATACCCTACCAGTACCATTACCATGTGACATCATATACACTACCCCTACCATCTACCATGACCATGTGACATCATATACCTCTACCCTACCATCTACCCTGACCAGTGTGACAATCAATATACATCTATCCCTACCATCTACCATGACCATGTGACATCATAGCACTCTACCCTACCATCTACCACCATGTACATCATATACACACCTACCTTCCTACCATCTACCACTGACCATGTGACATCAGTATCACCTACCCCACCATCTACCATGACCATGTGACATCATATACACTCTACCCCTACCATCTACATGACCATGTGACATTCATATACACACTTACCCCTACCATCTACCATGACCATGTGACATCATATACACTCTACCCCTACCATCGACCATGACCATGTGCCATCATATCCCCACTCTAACCCCTACCCTCTACCATGACCATGTGACATCATATACACACGACCCCTACCATCTATACCATGACCATGACAATCACAGCTGTGACACCTACCCCTACCAATCTACCATGACCTGTGACATCATATACACTTTACCCACTACCATCCTACCATGACCATGTACATCATATACACTCTACCCCTACATCTACCATGACCATGTGAATCATATACACTCTATCCCTACCATCTACCATGACCATGTGACATCGATATCACCTTATCCCTACCATCTACCATACCCTGTGACATCATATTACACTCTATCCTACCATCTACCATGACCATGTGACAGTCATATACACACTACTCTACCATCACATGACCATGTGACATCATATACACTTACCCTACCATCTCCATGACCATGTAACTCATATACACTCTACCCTACATCCCATGACATGTGACATCATATACACTCTACCTACCTCACCACTACAACATCTACACAACTACCTAAACCTACACCTCACGCCTACCACCATCTACCATGACCATGTGACATCATATACACTACTACCCCTACCATGACCATGTGACATCATATACACTCTACCCTACCATCTACCATGACCTTTGACATCATATCAACTCTACTCCTACCATCTACCATGTACCAATGTGGCATCATATACACTCACCCTACCATCTACCATGACAGTGACATCATATACCACACCTACCCTCACCATCTACCATGACCATGTGACATCAATACACTCACACTTAACCCTACATCTACCATGACCTGTGACATCATATACACTCTACCCCTACCATCTACCATGACCATGTGACACATTACACACTACCCCTACCATCTACCATGACCCATGTGACATCATATACACTCACCCCTACCATCTACCATGACCATGTGACATCATATACACCTACCCCTACCATCTACCATACCATGTGACATCATATACACTCTACCCCTACCATCTACCATCAGTGACTCATCTACACTCTACTCTCTAACCCCTACCATCTATACCATGACCATGTGACATCATATAAACCTCTTACCCCTATCCATCTACCATGACCATGTGACAATCATATACACACTACCCCTACCTCTACCATGACCGTGACATCATATACACACTACCCCCTACCATCTACCATGACCACTGACATCATATACACCTACTACCCCCTTACCCTACCAGACATGTGACATCATATACACTCTCCCTCCCATCTACCATGACATGTGGACATCATATACACCTACTACCCCTACCATCTACCAATGACCATGTTACCTCATATACACCTACCCCTACCATCTACCATGACCATGTGACATCATATACACACTCTACCCTACCATCTACCATGACCATGTGTGACATCATATACACTCTATCCCTCCCATTCTACCATGACCATTTGACATCATTACAACTCTCCCTACCATACTACCATGACCATTGACATCATATACACTCTACTACCCACCATCTACCTGACCATGTGACATCATATTACACTCTACCCCTACATCTACCATGCCTGGTGCATCATATACACACCCCCCTACCTCTCCAGACCATGTGACATCATATACACTCACCCTACCATCTAACCATGACCATGTGCATCATATCACACTACCTCCTACCATCTACACCATGACCATGTGACATCATATCCACACCTACTCCTACCATCTACCTATGACACATGTGACATCATATACACACCCAACCATACCCTCTACCATCTACCATGACCATGTGACATCATATACACTCTACCCCTCCATCTACCTGACCATGTGACTCATATACAACACTAACCCTACCATCTACATGACCATGTGACATCATATACACTCTATCCCTACCTCTACCATGACCATGTGGACATCATACACTCTAAAACCCCTACCATCTACCAGACCATGTGACATCAGTAACTCTAACCCTACCATCTACATGACCATGTGACATCATATACACTCTACCCCTACCATCTACCATGACCATGTGACATCATTCAACTACATACATCTACTGACCTGCCTCTAATCAACCTACCCCTACACTACCATGACCATGTGCTCATATACACACCTACCCCTACCATCTACCATGACCATGTGACATCATAACACACTACTCCTACCATCTACCATGACCATGTGACATCAATACACACACTACCCTACCATCTACCATGACCATGGACATCATATACACTCTAACCCCTACCATCTACCATGACCATGGACATCATTACCACACTACCCCTACCATCTACCTGACCATGTGACATCATATACACTCTACCCCACCATCTACCATGACCATGTGACATCATATACCCACTACCCCTACCATCTACCATGACCATGTGACATCATATACCTCTACCCTACCATCTACCATGACCATGTGCATCATATACACTCTCTACCCCTAACCATCTACCTGACCATGTGACATCATATACACTCTACTCACCCTACCATTACCATGACCATTGCCAGTCATATACATCTCTACCCCTACAATCTCCATGAGACCATGTGACATCAGATACACTCTACCCTACCATCTTCCATGACCATGTGACATCATATCCACTCTTCCCTAAACCACTACCAGACCATGTGACATCATATACACTCTCCTTACCATCTCCCATGACCATGTGACATCATATACACTCTACTCCCTACATGATACCATGACCTTGTACATCATATACACTCTACCCTACCATCTACCATGACCATGTGACATCATATACACTCTACCCCTACCATCTACCATGACCTATGTTGACATCATATACACTCTACTATCCACCCCTAACCATCTACCATGACCATGGTGACATCATATCACTCTACCCCTACCATCTACCATGACCATGTGACATCATATACACTTACCCCTACCATCTACCATGACATGTGACATCTATACACTCTATCCCTACCATCTACCATGACCATTGTGACATCATCACACTCACCCCCCGACCTGACCATGTGACATCATATACCAACTCTCCCTACCATCTACCATGACCATGTGACATCATATACACTTATCCCTACCATCTACCATGACCATGTGACATCATATACACTCTACCCCTACCATCTACCATGACCATGTGACATCATTACACTCTACCCCTACCATCTGACCATGACCATGTGACATCATATACCTCTAACCCCTACCATCTACCATGACAAGTGGTCACAAGGCTACAAGCTGCTAGAAGCTGGAAGTGTTCACAAGTTTGAATGCAAAATTCCTGTAATCCAACGTCTCACAGATTCCACCTACAGTCCTACAGTGATCCGTGTAAAGGTACCGACCGCTCTTACGTAGCTTCCACTTTGTGTTCTTTGACATACCTCCCTTATTGTATTAGTCAATGGTAGTTGCTATCTGTTGGTCGGACATTGACTTCAATTGAGCAGGGCAGCCACAACCGACTGCGTTTAGAATTGGGGGTGGCCCTGAACGTTGAGAGTTGGGGTGGTGCCCTGAACGTTAGAGTTGGGGGTGGCCCTGAACGTTAGAGTTGGGGTTGGCCCGAACGTTAGAGTTGGGGGTGGCCTGAACGTTAGAGTTGGGTGGCCGACGTTAAGTTGGGGGTGGCCCTGAACGTTAGAGTTGGGGTGGCCCTGAAACTTAGAGTTGGGGGGTGGCCCTGAATGTTAGAGTTGGGGTTGGCCCTGAACGTTAGAGTTGGGGTGGCCTGAACGTTAGAGTTGGGGGTGGCCCTGAACGTTAGAGTTGGGGTGGCCCTGAATGTTAGAGTTGGGGGTGGCCAGCCGGTGAGCCGTTAGAGTTGGGGGTGGCCCTGAACGTTTAGAGTTGGGGGTGTTGAGTCTGACTGAACGTTAGAGTTGGGGGTGGGCCCTAACGTTTAGAGTTGGTGGGATGGCCCTGAACGTTAGAGTTGGGGGTGGCCTGAACGTTAGAGTTGGGGGGTGGCCCTGAACGTTAGAGTTGGACACGTAGGGGCCACTGACATATCACAGTACGACTCCATCCCCCCGTGCAGGCTCTCTGGTAACCGGATTAGACAAGGGCCCAGCAGTGGCTCTCGGACAAGGAAGGTGCCACTAAACTTACAGGTATTTCTGCACTTGTTGCATTAATTAAAAAATACAAAAGTGGGAATTTGTGGATTTTTGTACTGAGATTGTACTGGGATTATTTCGCAGCCTCTGTGTAAATAGGAGAACCAACAGCCATTTTTTTGCATCTGTTTAGATATGAGGTTGTGGTGTAACTTTCTAAAAGGAGTTTTAGCTCTTCCCCCCCCTTCCCCTCAGGGGGGCGACAGTAGTTAGATTATATTTGCGCAGACTGAGGGGGGCGCTGTTAGAATGGAAAGCACAATGTACAACGTATAATCCTTTACTACTTGCACCTCCCATAACTATTCAAGCAACAGTGTCTATGTTCATGTCTCACATCGCCACCATGTGTGGTGTGTGCTTACACTATTACTTTGTGTATTAGGGTAGTATGTGTGTCTGTGTGTAATCTTAGTAGTGTGCACTGATTGGATGAATGTTTATTATTGGAATATGTGCTAATAAAACACGTCTGCTTAAGTCTACGTGCTGTATTATATATAATAGACAAATAAAATGAATGGGCAGCACACCTATAATCTTAGCAGAATATCCATAGTAGATAAAAGTAAATGTGATTGGTCTAGACTATCTAAGTTAATGTGATTGGTCTAGACTGGCTAAGTTAATGTGATTGGT
>JAACNH010000415.1:0-52921 GCA_019447015.1 Hymenochirus boettgeri
ATGGGGACGGACTTTGTAATTGATTCCTTTAGGTACAGTGCTACATTGGGATTTCAGTAACACAGTTAAAGGACATGTCCACCCCATTTTACAACGCCAAACGCCATAGTAGTTTCACACAAAACACCCCCGATCACTAGTTAAATCACCTCAATCCTGGAAACTGCAAGCAGAGGGCCGGACCGGCAGCCGCATCCGTGATTGGCTAAGAGGCAGCCAATTAGGGATGCGGCTTCCGGCTGTGCAGATCGACGGGGGAAAGAGGTGATGTAAGTACAGATCGGGGGTGTTTTGTGTGAAATTACTATGGCGTTTGGGATTGGGAGCCCTATACTATAGAAAAGGGGTTTTGTGCTAGGGGGAGGGAGGGGAGGTCTGTACTGGGCATGAGAAAATTCTCCCGGAGGAAAGACGGAAGGCGGAGTCCTATATGGACCTACTATCCTCCTGGTGGGCAGTTTTTGGCACTTTGTGGGGAGATTACAGGAGAACCATATGGAGCTGGGATGTAAGGTAACACTACATGGTGGGGCCAGTAGTGGCTTAAATTGTAGTTTTGGGGGTGGACATGTCCTTTAACTGCAGGAATGGGTGTTATCTACAGAGTAACCGATCATGCTTATTCCTTTTCCTGATCTTAATGCTGAATCAATTAGTCTTACAGTGACAGAGAAATAAGCTTTACTTTTATAGAATGGATAGTTACTACATGGAGTGTGCCAGGGGGGGGGGCTGGGTGATTGACAGTTCTTCGCGGACTAGCTGTGCCCCGCCCCCTTTAAAAGGTAAAACTCCCAGAGCTAAAAAACAAGGGATAGGAAGGTCAGAGAAGGGAAATAAAAGAGGTAGATTTACGATTAGTGATAATTAATCCTAATTACTGTGTGATTACAGAGATAAAAAGAAAAAGCAACAACAGTAATTTGGTTCATTCAAGTTAATTTTCACTATTGTTTTCCTTTGACGCTGAGCATGCAGCATAGACCAGTAAATCATCACCGTCCGCCACCGAATAACGAGATAGGAAAGCCAATGTGTGGCAAAAATCCTATATACTTTCCATGTTTGATTATATGTGTCTATATACAGAATCATGGGGAAGTATCATTTCATTAACATGATTTATTGTATTCTCAGCAGCTGTTATTTGTCATCTTTAAAGGGTAACTATGGTGTTTATACAGCTGCTTTACATACTGCAAATCAAACTCCATTCAGCAGAGAGAAAATGTCCCTTCTGATAAAGGGGATGTTACCCTCGAAACGTTGTGTTACTTGTTGATGCTTGGCTCACAATAAACAGTTCACTTTGGAGTGCAAGCCTACTTTGTTCCTTTTCAGAAAATGTCCCTTCTACCTTCTGTTTGGCCCTTTAATAGCTACAATGAGCCAGGCAACAAGCTCCAGATGGAACATCTACAGGATAAAAGGAGCAGTGAATGTGTAACATGTGTGTGTTGTAGACATGTGAGGTTTGTAGAATGAACTGTGTGGAGCATGAAGAGTCTATTTCCCATTGGATTACAGAATGTCATGTCCACAGTCAAGACATTTTTACATGCTTTATCCTTACATGTTTCTATAGTAACTAAAGAACAAGTTTAAAGTTTTCTTTTAAAAAAGCTTTTTATTGGCAAATATATTACATAGATACACAGTCAATATTTAGCATTGATACTTATTATTCACAGCTTCAAGTCCCTGTGTCATTCTGAATACCAGGTTCTGGGCCAAATCCTTTCTGATGGGATCCAGTCTTACCTTGGTAGTTCCGGTTCTCAATGGGATTAAGATAGATAGGTGATAGATGATTGATAGATAATCAATAGATAATAGACATCTTGTTCACCCGCTTCTTTATATAGCAACAGGTTCTCAATGGATTAAGATAGATAGGTGATAGATGATGATAGATATCAATAGATAATAGACATCTTGTTCACCCGCTTCTTCAGAAGACCACAGGTTCTCAATGGGATTAAGATAGATAGGTATAGATGATTGATAATATCAATAGATAATAGACATCTTATTCACCCGCTTCTTCAGAATGGACCCACAGGTTCTCAATGGGATTAAGATAGATAGGTGATAGATGATTGATAGATGATCAATAGATAATAGACATCTTATTCACCCGCTTCTTCAGAATGGACCACAGGTTATCAATGGGATTAAGATAGATAGGTGATAGATGATTGATAGATGAACAATAGATAATAGACATCTTATTCACCTGCTTCTTCAGAATGGACCACAGGTTATCAATGGGATTAAGATAGATAAGTGATAGATGATTGATAGATAATCAATAGATAATAGACATCTTGTTCACCCCCTTCTTCAGAATGGACCACAGGTTCTCAATGGGATTAAGATAGATAGGTGATAGATGATTGATAGATAATCAATAGATAATAGACATCTTATTCACCCGCTTCTTCAGAATGGGCCAGGCAACAAGCTCCAGATGGAACATCTACAGGAGAAAAGGAGCAGTGAATGTGTAACGTGTGTGTTGTAGACATGTGAGGTTTGTAGAATGAACTGTGTGGAGCATGAAGAGTCTATTTCCCATTGGATTACAGAATGTCATGTCCACAGTCAAGACATTTTTACATGCTTTATCCTTACATGTTTCTATAGTAACTAAAGATCAAGTTTAAAGTTTTCTTTTAAAAAAGCTTTTTATTGGCAAATATATTACATAGATACACAGTCAATATTTAGCATTGATACTTATTATTCACAGCTTCAAGTCCCTGTGTCATTCTGAATACCAGGTTCTGGGCCAAATCCTTTCTGATGGGATCCAGTTTACCTTGGTAGTTCCGGTTCTCATGGGATAAGATAGATAGGTGATAGATGATTGATAGATAATCAATAGATAATAGACATCGTTCACCCGCTCTTTTAATAGACCCAGGTTCTCAATGGGATTAAGATAGATAGGTGATAGAGATTGATAGATAATCAATAGAAATAGACATCTGTTCACCCGTTCTTTAATAAGACCACAGGTTCTCAATGGGAATAAGATAGATAGGTGATAGATGATTGATAGATAATCAATAGATAATAGACATCTTATTCACCCGCTTCTTCAGAATGGACCACAGGTTCTCAATGGGATTAAGATAGATAGGTGATAGATGATTGATAGATAATCAATAGATAATAGACATCTTATTACCCTTGCTTCAGATAGGACCACAGGTTCTCAATGGGATTAAGATAGATAGGTGATAGATGATTGATAGATTAACAATAGATAATAGACATCTTGTTCACCTGCTTCTTCAGAATGGACCACAGGTTCTCAATGGGATTAAGATAGATAGGTGATAGATGATTGATAGATGAACAATAGATAATAGACATCTTGTTCACCCTCTTCTTTAGAATGGACTATTAAGATAGGATTGAGATAGATAGGTGATAGATGAATGATAGATGAACAATAGATAATAGCACTCGTTGTTCACCCGCTTCTTTAGAATGGACTATAAGATGGGATTAAGATAGATAGGTGGATAGATGAACAAGATGAATAGACATCTTGTTCACACCTTTCTTTAGAAATGGACTATTAAGATGGGATTAAGATAGATAGGTGATAGATGATTGATAGATGATCAATAGATAATAGACATCTTGTTCACCTGCTTCTTCAGAATGGACCACAGGTTCTCAATGGGATTAAGATAGATAGGTGATAGATGATTGATAGATAATCAATAGATAATAGACATCTTGTTCACCCGCTTCTTTAGAATGGACTATTAAGATGGGATTAAGATAGATAGGTGATAGATGATTGATAGATGATCAATAGATAATAGACATCTTATTCACCCGCTTCTTCAGAATGGACCACAGGTTCTATGGGATTAAGATAGATAGGTGATAGATGATTGATAGATGATCAATAGATAATAGACATCTTATTCACCCGCTTCTTCAGAATGGACCACAGGTTATCAATGGGATTAAGATAGATAGGTGATAGATGATTGATAGATGAACAATAGATAATAGACATCTTATTCACCTGCTTCTTCAGAATGGACCACAGGTTATCA
Source organism: Hymenochirus boettgeri (assembly GCA_019447015.1). Classification (NCBI taxonomy): domain Eukaryota; kingdom Metazoa; phylum Chordata; class Amphibia; order Anura; family Pipidae; genus Hymenochirus; species Hymenochirus boettgeri. The sequence continues at coordinate 4,083 of JAACNH010000415.1, forward strand.
ATGGGATTAAGATAGATAAGTGATAGATGATTGATAGATAATCAATAGATAATAGACATCTTGTTCACCCTCTTCTTCAGAATGGACTATTAAGATAGGATTGAGATAGATAGGTGATAGATGATTGATAGATGAACAATAGATAATAGACATCTTGTTCACCCGCTTCTTTAGAAGGACTATTAAGTTGGATTAAGATAGATAGGTGATAGATGAACAATAGATAATAGACATCTTGTTCACCGCTTCTTTAGAATGGACTATTAAGATGGGATTAAGATAGATAGGTGATTGATGATTGATAGATGATCAATAGATAATAGACATCTTATTCACCTGCTTCTTCAGAATGGACCACAGGTTCTCAATGGGATTAAGATAGATAGGTGATAGATGATTGATAGACGAACAATAGATATAATAGACATTTATTCAACTGCTTCTTCAGAATGGACCACAGGGACAATGGATTAAAGGGGCCCCTACACTATGCAATTTTGTGTACAATCGTCGTACGAACTCCACGATTGTACATCAATTGTATCGTTATGGTATAAATAAAGTCTGGTGCAATAATTGAGAAGATCTGATTGAATTGAAGGTGATCTGTCAGAACGGAAAATTTTTATCTGTACAATAAAATTGTTTATGTGTATGGATGATTGTCCACAAATGTCTTCTAACTCAATCCTGAAGTGTCAAATTAACAACTTCCTGGAAAAAGCAGAGGCTCAACAGTCGGAAATGGGTGTGAGACCGTAGAGTGTATATTTGTTTCATGATGGCAATGTGTGAGTGTACATGACACGTCTGGAAGGTGTGAGGACATAGAGTGTATATTTAGGTCATGATGGAATGTTGTGATGCGGTACATGACACAGTCTGAAAGGTGTGAGACCGAATAGAAGTGTATATTTAGTTCATGATGGCAATGTGTGAGTGCGGTACATGACACAGTCTGGAAGGTGTGAGACCGTAGAGTGTATGTAGTGTATATTTAGTTCATGATGGCAATGTGTGATGCGGGGTACATGACACAGTTGAAAGGTGTGAGACCATAGAGTGTATATTAGTTCATGATGACAATGTGTGATGCGGTACATGACACAGTCTGAAAGGTGTGAGACCATAGAGTGTATATTTAGTTCATGATGACAATGTGTGATGCGGTACATGAACAGTCTGGAAGGTGGAGACCGTAGAGTGTAATTGTGTCATGATGCAATGTGTGATACGGTACATGACACAGTCTGAAAGGTTGAGACCAGAGTGTATATTTAGTTCATGATGACAATGTGTGATGCGGTACATGACAGTCTGGAAAGGTGTGAGGACCGCTAAGAGTGTATATTAGTTATTCTGATGACAAGTGTGATACGGTACATGACACAGTCTCTGGAAGGTGTGAGACCATAGAGTGTATATTTGTTCATGATGCAATGTGTGATGCTGATGGGTACATGACACAGTCTGGAAGGTGTGAGACTCTAGAGTGTATATTAGTTCATGATGACAACGTGTGATACGGTACCTGACACGGTCTGAAGGTGGTGAGACCATGAGTGTATATTGTGTCCATGATGGCAATGTGTGATGCGGTACATGACACACAGTCTGGAAGGTGTGAGACCATAGAGTTGTATATGTGTCATGATGACAATGTGTGATACGGTACATGACACGGTCTGGAAGGTGTGAGACCATAGAGTGTATTATGTTCATGATGACAATGTGTGATACGGTACATGACACGTCTGGAAGGTGTGAGCCCATAGAGTGTATATGTGTTCATGATGAACATGGTGATACGGTACATGACACGGTCTGGAAGGTGTGTGGACCATAGAGTGTATTGTGTTCATGATGACAATGTGTGATACGGTACATGACACAGTCCGGAAGGTGTGAGACCATAGAGTGTATATTTATGTTATGATGACAATGTGTGATGCGGTACATGACACCGTCTGGAAGGTGTGAGACCAGTAGAGTGTATATTAGTTCATGATGGCAATGTGTGATGTGGTACCTGACACAGTCTGGAAGGTGTGGGACCGTAGAGTGTATTTAGTTCATGATGACAAGTGTGGATCAGGTACATGACACGGTCTGAATGGTGTGAGACCATAGAGTGTATATTGTGTCATGATGGCAATGTGTGATGCGGTACTGACACAGTCTGGAAGGTGTGAGACCATAGAGTGTATATTTAGTTCATGATGGCAATGTGTGATGCGGTACATGACACAGTCTGGAAGGGTGAGACCATAGAGTGTATATTTAGTTCATGATGCAATGTGTATGCGGTACATGAACAGTCTGGAAGGTGTGAGACCATGAGTGTATATTTGGTTAATGATGACAATGTGTGATGGGGTACATGACACAGTCTGGAAGGTGTGAGACATAGAGTGTAATTTAGTTCATGATGACAATGTGTGATACGGTACATGACAAGGTCTGGAAGGGTGAGACCATAGAGTGTATATTTGTTCATGATGGCAATGTGGATGCTGGGTACATGACACAGTTGGAGGATGGGTGAGACCATAGGTGTATATTGTTCATGATGCAATGTGTGATGCTGGTACATGACACAGTCTGGAAGTATGAGACGTAGAGTGTATATGTGTTCATGATGACAATGTGTGATGCGGTACATGAAACGTTGGAAGGTGTGAGACCGTAGAGTGTATATGTGTTCATGATGCAATGTGTGATGCGGTACATGACACGGTCTGGAAGGTATGAGACCGTAGAGTGTATATTGTGTTCATGATGACAATGTGGATGCGGGTACATGACACAGTCTGGAAGGTATGAGACCTAGAGTGTATATGTGTCCATGATGGACATGTGTGATACGTACATGACAGGTCTGGAACGTTGTGAGCCCGTAGAGTGTATATTGTGTTCATGATGACAATGTGTGATGCGGTACATGACACAGTCTGGAAGGTATGAGACCGTAGAGTGTATATTGTGTTCATGATGACAATGTGTGATGCGGTACATGACACGGTCTGGAAGGTGTGAGACCGTAGAGTGTATATTGTGTTCATGATGGCAACGTGTGATGCGGTACATGACACGGTCTGGAAGGTATGAGACCGTAGAGTGTATATTGTGTTCATGATGACAATGTGTGATGCGGTACATGACACAGTCTGGAAGGTATGAGACCGTAGAGTGTATATTGTGTCCATGATGACAATGTGTGATGTGGTACATGACACGGTCTGGAAGGTGTGAGAAAACCCTCGAGCTGTCTTGTGTCCATGATTACAAGTGTGATAGGGTACATGACACGGTCTGGAAGGTGTGGACCATAGAGAGTATATTGTGCCATGATGACTGTGTGATGGTAATGCACACGGTCTGGGAAGGTGTGAGACCATAGAGTGTATATTTGTGTTCATGATGACAATGTGTGATGCGGTACATGACACGGTCTGGAAGGTGTGAGACCGTAGAGTGTCCTTGTTGTTCGATGTGAAAGGGTGACTGCGGTTACATGACACGGTCTGGAAGGTGTGAGACCATAGAGTGTATATTGTGTTTATGATGGCAATGTGTGATGCGGTACATGACACAGTCTGGAAGGTATGAGACCGTAGAGTGTATATTGTGTTCATGATGGCAATGTGTGATGCGGTACACATGACAACAACAGGCGCATTAATTAATGTACGAACACACATCGACATTCGTTAGCAAATAAAATATGAAAGAAAAACCAGCGAACACAATCGCAAATGACTTCATTCTTCATTACCATTCGAGACCTCAACCCCAAAATGTGCTTTGTACATTCGTCATTTTCGCCATATTACACAATCAGCAACAATTAAATCTGCCCAAATATGGTGAATTGGTTGCTTTCTAGCGGCACATTCTATTCTGCAACAATTTAGATCTTACACAATCATATCTGCCTATTAATGCCAGATTGTGCACAGCAAATGGCAACAATTTTATTGTGTTCGTTAATGTCCGATTGTATGACTATTGTTTCCAATTTAAATCTGGTCGGTAGTTCATAGTCCAATTTCATTGCATCGTGTATGGGCCCCTTAAGATAGATAAGTGATAGATGATTGATAGATAATCAATAGATAATAGACATCTTGTTCACCCGCTTCTTCAGAATGGACCACATGTTCTCAATGGGATTAAGATAGATAGGTGATAGATGATTGATAGATGATCAATAGATAATAGACATCTTGTTCACCCGCTTCTTCAGAATGGACCACAGGTTCTTCAATGGGATTAAGATAGATAGGTGATAGATGATTGATAGATGATATGCATCTTATTCACCAGCTTCTTGAGAAATGATCACAGGTTCTCAACGGGTTTAAGATAGGTGATTGATAGATAATAGATGATAGAGATCTTGTTCACCTACTTCTTTAGAATTATCCACAGGTTCTCGATGGGATTAAGACGGGAGAAGTTTCTTGGCTATGGATCTAAAGTGACATCATTATAATCTCTGAGCTGCTTTATTAGCAATAGAGCCCTGGTGTCCATCCTGCTAGAAAATACATTATTACTACTAGACTGGTATCGAAATCCATTCTTCCAATATTCATGGCTGTGTTCTTGGATAGATGAGCCTTCTCCCATGGATATGTCACCCCACAGATTGTACATAAAAGGGGGGCTGTGGGAACACTCCTGTGGCAAAATTACTTTATAACAAAAAGTGGAAGTGCTACTGATCTGACCAAAACATTAGAACAAACAACAAAAGAGATGATCAATGCACATTCCTGGGCCCCATATATCATAATATCTATGCTAGTGCAAACAGTAAAAACATGGGGGTTTTTAAAGGGTATGTCCACCCTTCTTAAAAAATTTTCATATAATATTCTCCGTCCCCCCATCCCCAACCGCTATAGTTTTAAGTTCAGAAAGTGCCCCAAATATTACTTACCTCCCCTCTTTCCTCCGCCGCGCTGCAAGGCCCTCTGCTTGCAAGAAAATGCAAGCAGAGGGGCGGGACCGGCAGTCGCATCTGTGATTGGCTGAGCGCCAGCCAATCACGGAACGCAGCTGCCAGGAGTTCTGTGCGACGGAGGAAAGAGGGAAGGTAAGTAATGTTTGGGGCACTTTCAGAACTTAAAACTATAGCGGTTGGGGATGGGGGGACAGGAAGAATATTATATATAAAGGGTTTTACACTAGGGGGAGGGAATATAAATCGGGAGGGAGGGGGAGAAAACCTTCCCATGAAAATCCCACCAAGCAGGGAGTGTCAGCCCAGATAAATGACCCAAGGTAAACTGTTAGGACCTTCCATACTGGGGTTACCTTGACGTGGTTGGAAGGCTTTTCACTTTATTTGTAACTAAAAAACCCCATGTTTTTACTGTTTGCACTAGCATAGATATTGTGATATATGGGGCCCAGGAATGTGCATTGATCATCTCTTTTCTTGTTTACCCCACAGATTGTCTCAGGATGTTTTATAACAAATGGTTTATGGTAGCATTCACCTATTTTGCTACCCTTTTTGACCGAAGGCTATTGACTAAAGTTGGGTATACACGCCAACCATAAAGGGAAGATACTGTTGGATCCGATGGTTAATGTCCCTTTATTGTTTGTGTGTGTAGCGTATTTCCCAGCACTCCTATGGCTGACTAACGTTCACTGTCAGCCACACAATCGCTCAGAAATGCCCCAAAATTTCTCTGCCCTTATTTTTTAGGGAGTAGGTAAATCTGCAGTCCCGAGAATTCCCCCTATACATTGTATTAGTCACCCGTCCACCTTTTATAATGTCAAAAGAGCGCTTTGCAGGAGCACTGAAACAAGTGCACATTGCAGTGAGGGAAAACTAAAATACCGGGCACAGTCATCAGTTTATTGGAGAGAAATGCAAGTCAATGCGAGTACCTAGCCATAGGGTCTGTGCTATAAATTCTGATTGGTTGCTGCATAGTCATAGTATAGGCACCACTTTAATCCACCAATCTCTGAAAGATTTAAAAAGTATCTAAATGGCCTTATAAAGATTCATCCTGGAATGGTCTTTTAGTTATATATTAACCATTTCATTACTTTGTGTCTCTTATGTGAACACAGGGGGATAACAAGGGAAATTCACACAAAATAGCTCCTGTCAACTCTACTAAACTATTCAACACACTGACAAAATGGCTCCTGGTCTGTTGCCTTTTATACCCTGTGGTTTGGCACTGCTCAAAAATAGCTGTGATTGGTCTTATTCGGACATGTGGCTAAACAGTGACTGAAATGTCTTCATTTTGGTGACATTTCGATAAAGTTTCAAAAAGGCTTTAAAAAGTTCAGATCCACGTATTGTTGAAATGATTGTATTCAGGAGAATCAGAGCTTTAAGATATAGAAAGACTTTTAAACATGAACCTTATTTTTCTAAATTAAAAAGCAAAAAATGTCAAACAAATGTAGCTTTTTTTATATATATTTTTCCAAAAAAACCTGTAAAATCTCCGTTATTGTACATTTGTGCAAAGATGTTCCACAATACAATGAATGCAAAATCCTAGAAATAAGCCAACTAAGTACAAAACTAGCTGGCACTGAAAGGGTGAATAGTGATGTTTTAGATGCCCAGTGTAATACAGGAAGTCACTCAGTGACATCACTGAGTGATTGTAATATAGATTCTCACCACTGCACCTCCCCATTGAAAATGCCTAGCCTTATGTATTATATATTTTTATGTTTACTAATCATTTTATTCTCTCTGTTGTATTTAGAGCAAGAAACTAGTTTCTCTCTAGGAGTCTTCTGATGTGCAGTGATGTCATATATATTCCCCATATTTAGAACAGAATGATTTCTTTAGGGTTTAGTTTTTGATGAGAAAAAGAAAGGAGCTTCTGCCAAATTATTGTGTACGTGTGTACGAATCTTAAGGGCTTATTCCCATTGGACAGGTTTCAGACACAAACCCAGGGTTCAGGACTTCAAGACGTTAAGAAAGAATTCTATAGGATTCATGTATAATATTCAAGAGTATAATTTCCATTTAAGAGATAACCTGTCTGAAAATCCTTTTCTACATAAGTAACAAAAGAACATTTTCTATCATGTGTGAATCTGCCGATGCCTATTAAGATCTGACCTGTCTAAAAAGCATTTCCCACATGAAGGACAAGAGAAAGGTTTTTCTCCAGTGTGGATTCTCTGATGTCGAGTAAGTTGCCAGCTTTTGACAAAGCATTTCCCACATTCAGAACATGAAAATGGTTTCTCTCCTGTGTGAGTTTTCTGATGTTCAAACAGTTTGCTGCTTTGTGAAAAAAGTATCCCACATTCAGAGCAAGCAAACACATTTTCTCCAGAGTGAATTTTCTGGTGTTCAAATAGTTTGTAGCTTTGTGTAAAACATTTCCCACATTCAGAACAAGTAAAAGGTTTCCCCCCATTGTGAATTCTCTGATGTTTAATAAAGTAGCCTTTTCTTGCAAAACATTTTCCACATTCAGAACATGAAAATGGTTTCTCTCCTGTGTGAATTTTCTGATGTGCAATAAAGTAGCCTTTTCTTGCAAAACATTTCCCACATTCAGAGCAAGTAAATGGTTTCTCTCCTGTGTGAATCCTCTGATGTGCAATAAAGTAGCTTTTTCTCGCAAAACTTTTCCCACATTCAGAACAAGAAAATGGTCTCTCTCCTGTGTGAATTCTCTGATGTGCAATAAAGTACTCTTTTCTTGTAAAACATTTCCCGCATTCAGAACAAGAAAATGGTTTCTCTCCTGTGTGAATCCGCTGATGCACTATATAGGATCCTTTTCTTGCAAAACATTTCCCACACTCAGAACAAGAAAATGGTTTCTCTCCTGTGTGAATTTTCTCATGTGCAACATAGTGACATTTGTTTGCAAAACTTTTCCCACATTCAGAACAAGAAAATGGTTTCCCTCCTGTATGAATTCTCTGATGTGTAATAAGGTGGGTGTTTGTTATAAAACATTTCCCACATTCAGAACAAGAAAATGGTTTCTCTCTTGTGTGAATATACTTATGCTTAATAAGATCGGACCTTCCAGAAAAGGATTTCCCACACAGATTACAAGAGAAAGGTTCATCTCTATTGTGGATTTTCTGATGTATTGCAAGGTTCACATTTAGCGCAAAACATTTTCCACATTCAGAACAAGAAAATGGTTTCTCTCCTGTGTGAGTTCTCGGATGTTCATTAAGGTTGCTTTTATTAGCAAACAGTTTCCCACTTTCAAAACAAAATAATTGCTTGTTTTTTATGTAAAATTTTGGTTGTTTATAAAATGTTTTCTTTTTGTTATATTTGTCTTTTGCCATGCTGTTAAAGGTGATATTACATGAATCCTTTTCGTGTATCTGGTCTTCAAGTAAATTAATGGTACAATCTGAACGTTCTCCTTCCCATGATTCCCTCTCCTCTTTAATACCATTTGATATATTATTATCTGACAAGCTGTTAGGAACTTCCAATCCCCCTACACATGTCTCTGTTTAAATTATATTTAATTGTGTCCTGTAATCATTACTCACCCAGTGGGTGGATCTGCCGGTGATTCTCCTTTATCACACGGATGGGACACAGTTGGGGGATGGAGCCTGCAGGATCCTTCCAACTTACAGTCAGTGCAGCTCTGTGGGACGCCATCCCCAGACTTCTTCATAACAAAATGACACATTGTCTCCTTTAGAGTTAGTTTGGTGGCAGTGTTCCAACATGCACTGATGGAAGTGGGGTACTGTTTTATTGAGGACATGGGGGGACAATATTTAGAGGGATGTTACATAGTAACATAGTAACTGAAGTTGAATTAAGACAAACATCCATCAATTCCAATCTTTTCACCTTCCTTTTTAACCCTAACAATTGATCCAGAGGTAGGCAAAAAACCCAGCTAAAAAAGGGGCAGAATTCTGCATGTGTCTGTGAAAGCATGGCATGACGTAGCTGAAAGTGTGTAGATTCCAAACATATAAAGTTTCCAAGTTTTGGGGCAGTTTCTTTTGAAATAGAATAAGCTATTTAAATGACAGAGCACTTTGATTTTTTTACTTGTAAGTGCATGTGTCCCATTTGAGCTAGTTGGTTACGTGTGGGGATATTTTAGTTAATTTGGTAGATTTTCTATGTTAAAGGGCAAGTCCAACCCCAAAATGAAAACTTACATACAGGTAAATCACCCCCAAAACCCTAAACGGTAATAGTTTGAAATGTGAAATATATAAGTCTAACCTGAAATCCTGCACAATGTCCTGTTTCCCCTGTTTCTGCTTCCTGGTTCTTCCAGTTAGTAACTGTCAGTTATGGATTTGACAGTTGACATCACAGCCAATGACTGAATGTTAATCCCCTGTCTGCCTCTTTCTGAGCATGCCCCAGGCTCAGTACAGGCTCAAGGACAGGTTCTACAATTGCGCAGTTTCCATGAGGCATCCAGAACATAGCAGGCATAACATAATGAATTCCATAAGGACAAACTATAATATATCAACATATTATAAAGAGGCCATTCTTCTAACAGATGTTTCTTAAGGAGGGTGGAGTTGTCCTTTAAAGGAATAGTTCACGTAAAATAGCTCAGAGGCCAGGGCCGATACTAGCAAAAATACTTAATTTAAATTAATACCGGTCAGAAGTGGTTATACATTTTAATTTGGTATAAAATTCTTGAAAGTGCTGTTTTTTGGGGGGTCTCCTGTTACCAGAAAAGAGTGGGGTACCAACATATATCTGCTTCCATATAAATATATGTAAATATCCTCAAAACTAGTAAATAATGAAATGACTGCAAAAATCCTCAGGACACAATTCCTGTAATTCACCAAGTGCCTTTTTTGGACCACAGTTTACCCTTTAACCGCGTAAAACCCGTAGTACTGGTTACTATGGCTACGGCTAAAAGAGTATCACACACATCCGGTTTCTTTCGTAGTTAAATATATTTCGCAGATAAGATTGTAATTTAGACCAACTTTACTTACCAGGTCGTCTCTAAATGTCATATGAACAAAAAGACATTAATCTTTTTCTTTTCCAGGTAAAACGTTCTTATTTAGTACGCGCTTTTGGAAGCTAATTTGGCCAATGACACCAGAATTCAGAAATAATCATACTGCTCTCCTGTTCTATTTACAGGTTTCTAAAGAAGGAGAAAGGGGCAATCAAATTCTACCCTGGCTACTTGGACCAAAGACCCGTGCAAAGCTGCCACTTGGTCTTCATTATTGACGTTTGTTAAGCTTTATAAATGAGATTTTTCAAAAAGTTATGTGCTTTTAAGGACTGGAAACATGAAAGGTATTCAGGTATCCCCACCCCTCCGGGATCTTCTTGGGAGTCCTCCCTCGAAATGGTGGTGTTCTCCCACCCCAAATCTATTTCCGTGATACGACTAGGAGTCCAAAATCGTCCTCCCCCGTCACCACCCTCGGTGGCCCACACGCCCAACCCGTAACTACGCCTCCTCATCATTTTAGGGGATTATACTAACTAAAGCAGCTATAACAAGTTACTAACCGTCTCCATATGTAATACACATCTCTTCGCTCACCTTATTCTCTATAACTCCAGAACAATCAAATCCAGGTATCTACCCACTACAGGGAGATTCAATAAAAGTTCATTAATTAAAAATGGTGGTCAAATATGTTTGCCACAACAATCAGATGTTAACTGTTCAAATGTTAATAAGATCTGATTGTTGGCAAAATAAAGGCTGGTACACACACGTTTTACCAAAGTTCTTCCCGGGTCGTTGGACCGAAATAAATTGCCTTGTGTGGTATCCAGGCTTTTAGCACCCATCAAATTTTTTGAATCTTCCCTCATAGTGTGGTAGGGTTGCCCTATCATGAACCATTTTGGGACACCCCTTAACATAACACACAAATGGGCTCACGAATGTTTGTAATTGCATCCACCGTGCATCCTACTAAGTAATTCTATTTATTAAGTGTGTCCCTACTAGTTTCCCTGTGAATCTGGTAACACAGTTATCCTCACCTTCCCGTTAAGGACCCAATCACATACAATCTACATGCCGAAAGGCTGTCTGGTATTTAACTACAATCCTCTGCATGCCGGCATTGGTTTTCAAATACGTCATACGTCATCTGAACTGCTACACAACCAACAAACGCCTTGTAATACTGTATGTTTCATATGTATTCAAATTCAAATCTTTCATTGGCTTGCAATCTGTCACAGTCTCCAATATTACATCCGAATCCAACCCCTAATCTTCTAACACGTTTTCTTTTCAATCGGCCACATGTCTCACAGATTGTATTCGATCTGGCCATATTGTTTCTATTGTCGCCTCCCTGGGTGGGTTCCCTCCTAGGAAATCCTGACTGGTCTGGAGATGTCACAGAAATCCCACCAGTTACGCCTCCTTGTCTCCATGTTTAGTGGAATGGAATAAAGGACTCACACGTGCTTGTACCTGTCTCTGGGACTGGAACAGCCTCACTAAAGTCCTTCCCACTGGATCCCAATTCTGGCTTCCTACTTCCTTCCTCAGGAGCTCCGCCTCCACATCCTGTTGCAATGCTCTCCCTGGGACAGTGTTTAAACCCCCCTCTGGGCTGGACATGAAGTCAGAGGCCATGAACAATGGACATCCGGTCCCACACATTACTGATAAATTATAGGAAAGGATTAAGTTTCCTACCAACCACTGTGATCCCTCTTTATCCATCCATGCTGGACTGGTGTACTCAATCCTCTATAGATTAGACTGTAACAAGCAATATGGCAGCTCCCCCCATAGTAATAGAAATCTGTCCCACACATTTACTGATAAATTATAGAGAAAGAATATTTCCTATCCTACAGAACCAACTGTTACTCCATGCTGGACTGGTTGTACTCGAATCATCTATAGGATTGCTGTAACAAGCAATCTGGCAGCTCCGCCATAAGTATGAAGAAATCTGATCCCCCACACTTACTGCTAAATATAAGAGAAAGATAAGTTTCCTACAAACCCAACTGTTATCTCCATGCTGGCTGGATTGTACTCAATCATCTATAAGGATTGACTGTAACAGTCAATATGGCCGCTCCCCCATGTATAGAACTCTGTCCCACACATTACTGATAAATTTAGAGAAGGACAAGTTTCCTACACAATCAACTGGTATCTTCATGCTGGACTGGATGGTACTCTCATCATAGAATAGATTGCTAACAAGAAGCAATATGGCCGCTCCCCCAATAGTAATAGAAAATCTGTCCACACATTTACGGATAAATTATGAGAAAGGATTAGTTTTCCTACCAACCACCTGTTTATCCTCCATGCTGGACTGGATTGTACTCAATATCTATAGATTTAGACTGTAACAAGCGAATATGGCACCTCCCCCCTATATAGAAATCTGTCCCACCATTACTGATAAATTATAGAGAAAGGAATTAGTTTCCTCCTACCAACCTAACTGTTATCTCCATGCGGACTGATTGTACTCAATCATCCTAGTAGGATTAGAAAAACTGTAACATCATATGGCAGCTCCCCCTAGTATAGAAATCTGTGCCCACACATTACTGATAATTATAGAGAAGGTGTTTCCTACAACCACATGTTTATCTCCATGCTGTGAAAAACTGGGTTGTACTCCAATCCATCTATAGGATTAGACTGTTAACAAGCAATATGCAGCTCCCCCATAGTATAGAAAATCGTCCCACACATTACTGCTAAATTATAGAGAAAGGATTAGTTTTCCTACCAACCAACTGTTTCTCCATGCGTACTGGATTGTACTCAATCATCTTGGATTAACTTAACAAGCCAATATGGCAGCCTCCCCATAGTAAAGAATCTGTCCCACACATTACTGATAAAATATATAGAGAAGGATTAAGTTTTCCTCCTACCAACCAACTGTTATCATCCTCCATGCTGGACTGGATTGTACTCAATCATCTATAAGGATTATACTGTACAAGCAATAATGGTCAGCTCCCCCATATTAATAGAAATCTGTCCCCACATTACTGCTACAATTATAGAGAAAGGCTAAGTTTTCCTGGTACACAACCAACTGTTATCTCCCATCTGGGACTGGATTGTAACTCAAATCATCTATAGGATTTAGACTGTAAACACAAGCAATATTTATCTCCCCATATTATAGAAATATGTCCCCACACATTACTGAAATTATAGAGAAATGATTAGTTTCTTATTCTTACCAACCAACTGTTTATCTCCATGCTGGACTGGATTGTTACTCAATCGCTATAGGTATTAGACATTAGACAGCAATATGGCAGCTCCGCTCGCCCCCATAGTATAGAAATCTGTTCCCACACATATACTGATAAATTAATAGAGAAAGTATTATTTTCGCTACAAACCAACTGTTATCCTCCCATCTCCATGCTGGACTGGATTGGTACAGGTCAATCATCTATGATTTAACCTGTAACAAGCAATATGGCAGCTCCCCATAGTATAGAAATCTGTCCCCACACTTACTGATAAATTATAGAAAAGGATAGTTTCCTACCAACCAACTGTTATCTCCCAATGCTGGCACTGGATTGTACCAATCATCCAGATGATCTTAGACTGTAAAAATCTATGGCAGCTCCCCTGTAGTTAGAAATGCTGTCCCACACATTACTGAGATAATTTAAATAGAGGAAAGATTAGTTTCCCTACCAACCACTGTTTCCTCCAAAAATGCTGGAACTGGATTGTTACTACATCACGTATAGGAGTAAAGACCCTTTGGTACCAGCATATGCAGCTTCCCCAATACTGAGATTATCTGTCCACACATACTGATAAATTATAGAGAAAGGATTAGTTTGCCCTACAAAACCACTGTTATCTCTCATGCTGGACTGGATTGTACCTCAATCATCTATAGGAGTTAGACAGTAACAAGCAATTGGCACGCTCCCCCCCCATAGTATAGAAATCTGTTCCCACACACACATACTGATAAATGTAATAAGAAATTAGTTTCCTACAAACCACTGTTATCAGTCCCAATGCCTGGACTGGGATTTGTACTCAATCTCTATATGATTAAGACTGTACAAGCAAAATGGCAGCGTCCCCGAAACACAAAACATAGTATAGCCATCGTCCCACACATTACTGATAATTTAGCTACAGGCTTAGTTTCCTACACCACTGTTATCTCCATGCTTACTGGATGTACTCAATCATCTCTATGATTAAGACTGTAACAAGCAATATGGCAGCTTCCCCTCCCCCCATAGTATAGAAAAATCTGTCCCACACATTACTATAAACTTATAGAGAACGGATTAGTTTCCTACAAACCAACTGTTTATCCTCCATGCTGGTACGGTTGTACTCATCATCTATAGGATAGACTGTAACAGCAATATTGGTTGCAGCTCCCCCCCATAGTATAGAAATCTGTCCCCACAAATTACTGATAATGTTAGAGAAAGGATTAGTTTTCCTACAACCCAACTGTTATCCTCCATGCTGGACTGGATTGTACTCATCATCTATAGGGATATAGACTGTCAAACAAGCAATAATGGCCGCTCCCCCATCGGTATAGAAATCTGGGTCCCACACCTTACTGATAAATTATAGAGAAAGGATTAGTTTCCTCCCTACACCACCACTGTTATCCCCTCCATGCTGGACTGGAGGATTGGTACTCAATCAAGCTATAGGATTGACTGTAACAAGCAATATGGCGCTCCCCATAGTATAGAAATCTGTCGCCCACATTAACTGATAATTATAGAGAAGGGATTAGTTTTCCTACCAACCAACGTTCCTCCATGCTGGACTGGATTGTACTCTCAATCATCTATAACGAATATAGACTATATGGCATCTCTCCCCTAGTGATGAAATCTGTCCCCCACATTACTGGATTAAATTATAGAGAAAGTATAGTTTCCTACAAACCAACTGTATCTTCTCCATTCTGGACTGGATTGTCTCAATCATCTATAGGATTAGACTGTAACAAAGCAATATGGCATCCTCGCCCCATAGTATAGAAATCTGTCCCACACCTACGGATATTATAGTAAGGATTGTTGATTCCTACCACCAACTGTTATCTAGTCTCCATCTTCCATGCTGGGACTGGCTTGTACGCAATCATCTATAAGGAATGACTGTAACCATGCATATGGGCAGCTCTCCCATAAGTAGAGAAATCTGTCCCCACATTACTGTAAATTATATAGAAAAGGATTAGTTTCCTAACAAACCAACGTTTCTCTGCCTGACTGATTGTACTCAATCATCTAGATTAGCTGTACAAGCCCAATATGCAGCTCCCCCATAGTATAGAAATCTGTCCCAACATTACTGATAAATTAAGAGAAAGATTAAGTTTCCCTACAACACCAACTGTTATCCTTCCATGCTGGACTGGATTGTAACTACTCAATCATCTTAATGATTAGACTGTAACAAGCAATATGGCAGCTCCCCCATAGTATAGAAATCTTGTCCCCACACATTAACTGATAAATTATAGAGAAAGGATTAGTTTCCTACAAACCACTGTTATCGCAATTCCTGCTGGGACTGGATTGTCCTCAATCATCTATAGGCTTAGACTGTAACAAGCAATATTGGCAAGCTCCCCCATAGTAATAGAAATCTGTCCCCACATTACTGATAAATCTTATAGAGAAAAGATTAGTTTCCTCCTACAAACCAACTTTTATCAAAAATCCTGCTGGCCTGGATTGTCTCAATCCATGTATAGGGTTAGACTGTAAACAGCATATGGCAGAGCTCCCCCAAGTAAGAATCTGTCCGCACATATTACTGATAACTTATAGAGAAAATTAGGTTTTCTCCTACAAACCAACTGTATCTCGCCCATCTGGACTGATTGACTTCAATCAACTATATGGTTAGAAGAGCTGTAACATCAATATGGCAGCTCCCCATAGTTATAGAAATCTGTCCCACATTACTGATCATTATAGAGAAAGGATTAGTTTCTACAAATCGCAACTGTTATCTCCATGGGGGCTGGACCTGATTGTAACTCCATCATCTATGGATTAGACTGTAACAATCAATATGGCAGCTCCCCATAGTATAGATCTATCTGTCCCACCACATTACTGATAAATTATAGAGAAATGATTAGTTTTCCTAAAACCAAACTGTTATCCCTCCATGCTGGACTGGATTGTACTCATCATCTATAGGATTAGACGGTAACAACAATATGGCAGCCCCCCTAGTAATAGAAATCTGTCCCACACATACTGAATAAATTATAGAGAAAGGATTAGTTCCTCAAGCCAACTGTTTATCTCTCCACTCTCCGATTCTGGACTGGATTGTACTCCAATCATCTATGGATTAGACTGTAACAAGCAATATGGCAGCTCCCCATAGTCAATAGAAATCTGTCCCACACATTACGGATAAATTATAGAGAAAGGATTAGTTTCCTACAAACCAACTTTTATCGTCCATGCGGACTGTATTGTACTCAATCATCTATAGGACTAGACTGTCACAAGCATATGGCAAGCTCCCCCCAAGTAATAGAAATCTGTATACCAACACCTACTGATAATTATAAGAAAGATTAGTTTCCTACAAACAACTGTTTTTTGGCTGACCAACCGAAGTGCTGTGAATCGGCACAAAATATCAAACTGGGGCGTACTCTAGTCTTATATCCGGCATGTGCGATGACATCATCAGGGGCCGTAACGTGCGCACCAAAAGAGTAAAAGCTGAGTGTTTACCACCCTTCAAGGGAGGTGATTGTATATGTGGACAATCTCATTGGGGCGTTCCCTAAAAACCTGACTGAGACGATCAGGAAGCCTACTCATCAGTAAAGGTAGTGGAGGTACGGAGGCTAATAGAAAAACATTTTTATATTTAAAGCCACAGATCTCCCAATCAGCT
This sequence comes from Hymenochirus boettgeri, assembly GCA_019447015.1. Taxonomy (NCBI): domain Eukaryota; kingdom Metazoa; phylum Chordata; class Amphibia; order Anura; family Pipidae; genus Hymenochirus; species Hymenochirus boettgeri. The sequence continues at coordinate 20,996 of JAACNH010000415.1, forward strand.
AAAAGTAAGATTTTACAGTGTTCTTACCCTTTACCCCCACAACAACACCATATCCATGGAGTCTAAATGGGGGATTTTTTTTTATTTGCTCATTAGATATTATGTCCCTACTGTTATCCTCACTCAAATGGGTATTTAACAGATTCCAGGCTAATACACTGTTGTATCATATTTAACGTTATGTATGGTATGAAGTCATATCTTGTACCATTATTATAGCAGGGATTCTCAAAAACGGTTGTGCCTCCATATGTATGTTAACTAACAACTCCCAGCATTCCCTGGCTTCCCTCTGTAGTTGAGGAAAGCTGGAAGTATGTAGTTTTCAATTTTAAGAGTGCGTCTTTGAGATGTTTATATTTGTTTAGGAGGTCAATTCACAGTGATCCTGATGACGCCGCCATGGCAACTGGAACGTGTCCTTGTTATTCAACAAGCCCTGCATTTGGATTCAGCACCCAGGTATTAAAGGTTACAAGGAGTTCTGCCAACAATTCTATACGTACGTCATTACCCAGTATAAGCCAGGCTTTTAGGCTTTAAAAATGACCCCCAAAAAAATCAAACCAACCTTGGCTTATACTGGGGTTCATTTCCTGTACCTTTACCTTCCAATCGGCGGCCGCAACCGGAGCATTCGGAGTGTTCATAGCCAGCGTCAGCCACCTATCTCCCCTCACAAAGCCGTAATTCAAGGACGGAGCGCGTCCTCTGACTCAGTGGGACCAGTAGGAAAGGCTTGCTCTTCTTCTTTGGCAGTCGTTGGGAGGTTTAGAGTAGTGGATGGGCAGGAGCTAATACTCGAGTCAATCCGCTTTAACTACACTTAAAACTCTCGCTTTTTCCAGTTAAAGAAAAAGTACCCAGCTTATCGCTCGGCGACATATTCAGTCTTTGATGTATGTAATAGTTTTATTTATAAAGCGCCACATGGGGGCGCACGCTGTACAGTAAATAAAAATACAATAAGTCATACAAGGGGGATAAAGACATAGATAGTTTCAAGTACCTAAACATTCTTAAAGGTTTACGAATCGCTAACGAATTTTGGGCTGGTGGGGATGGCTCTGAGGTTGGTATGAGGGGGGAAGGGCTTCCCCTAAACACATTACCCTACCTCCCAAAGGCTACAGAAGATGCGAAACCTTTCCCCCAGGAACAGACAGCTCTACGCTCCGTCAGTTTCCTGGACTTTGGACAAGCACTGCCGGAGAACCATAAGGAGCATAGATGTAAGGTAGGATTAGTGTTTTGTGGGGGTGATATGCCAAGCTCAACGTACGAATCTATCCCAAACTAGAAACCATCTGACATCAATAAGCTAAAAGGCAGGTAGCAGGATCCCCAGAATCTCAAGCCACTACTGCCCATATTTCCAGTTATCAGAAGGGATCCACTATTAAGGATCAATATGCAAGGGTAAGTTCTCTAGTCATGTCATGCAATGTGCTATGATTTCCATGATCCGAGGTACATGTATCACACACCTACACAACGGATACAACCCAACAGGCTTATCAATCGCAATACTAGCCGTGTCCTTTACCTGGCCATTGGAGAATATGTAAGGCAAACTTCTGAACCAGTTTACAGGGGCATGTCCACCACCCAAACATAATGTAACCCACTACTCTCTGGCCCCCACTGTGTAGTGTACTCCGTACCTTCCATCCCTGCTCCTTATGGTTCTCCTGCTAGTGCCTGTTAAATTCCAAAAAGGGAGGAGTAGGAGTTGTTCTGTGAGTTTAGCCGTCTCCCTGTACTACTTACTCTTTTTCCATTCCCTCCTTGATGACTCTAGCATGTGCGGGTCCTTCAGGCTGCTTGGTGCCCTACCATTAAAAATCCCCCCAACTGGCCAAGTTAGCTGTGTCTATACAAGCCCAAAATGTTCCCTTAGTTCCCATGGCTGTCTGTGATTGGCAATCCGATTGTCAGTATATTTTCGTGGCTTGTATACAAAATCTAAGTTGGCGTGGGATGTGGGCTGGGGTGCCCTACACTATGGGGTGGGACACAGCCTTTAATAGATAGCGCGGAATTTGCAAGATCCTGACTGTCATTTTTCAAAGATCAGTATACCATAGTCCGGAGCATTCACCTATAACACAACTATACACATCTAATCAGCCCACATACACATTATACCACCATATACACACATCCACACACAAAACATATACACCACCTACACACAATAAACACAATCACAATACACAACATAAAACCTCACATAACCACAACATAAAACACATCACATACACAACATAATACCACATCATATACAACGTCATATACACTATATAGCACATCATAATCACACCATAATACTACATCACATACACAACATATACACGTCATAACACTCACATACACATCATAATACACCTCAGATAAACTATATACACGTCATATACACGTCATATACACATCATATAACACTATATACAACACATCATATACCACGGGGGCGGCGCGATAGTGACATATACACATCACATACACACCATATACACATCACATACACAACATATACACTCATATACACACACATACACATCACATACACACATATACACATCATATACACCACACATCACATACACAAACATAACACAACACATCATATACACACAAGTACATCCACACACTCCATACACAATATACACACCATATCAAAACCTCACATACAACCCCATATACACAACTATACACATCATACACACATCATATACACCGCAACATACACATCATATACACACCTCACATACACATCATATACACCCTTCACATACACCTCATATCACCTCACATACCCAACATATACACCTCACATACAAACATAATACACCTCACATACACATCACATACACACCATACACACATCACAATACACAACATATACACCTCATACACATCACATATACACGTCCATCACAACAGATACACATCATATACAACATATACACACACATCTACACACAAACATATCCACACATCACTACAAACATAATACACTCACATACACAACATTACCCCTCACCATACACAACATATCCAACATCACATACCCAACCTATACACATCACATGCACAACATATCACATCACATACACCACATAATACACATCAACTACAACAACATATACACATTAAAGGAGAAACGACATGTCCCCTAGTGACCTGGTAATTGATGATGGGAAGGAAAGAGAGGAGACAAAAGATCACTCCAGGCATGTGTGCAGATTCCACTCTGGGTTATGACCATATTGTTAATATAGAAATGGAAACGGGTGGGCTATGTCCTATGGTTTAGGGGGACATGATTAATATTCTGTTTTGGGATATATTGATTAAGGCGGTCGGTTGCGCCATCCAGGAAAGAGATAGAGTCAGACATTTATAGATGTGGGAATTTGAACTTCAGGTTTAGCTCGGGGGTGGAACAATTAGAATTTGGGTTATCATCCGTATATAGGTGATAAGAACTGATTATTTCTCTCGTTTCTCCCATCTGCTAGTGTAGAGGGAGAACCTAGAGGGACCCTAATACCGCCCTGATGGACCCCACACTAAGCGGAACAGGGATAAGTCTTCTTAGTAAAGAGACAGAGGAAGATCTGTTAGAGAGATAATTAGATAACCAACCCCGCAGCTCGATTTCGGATGCCCCAGAGAATATTATAGAAGCTGCATAAGGAAAGAGAGTGTCCACAGTATCAAAGGCAAGCCGATAGGGTCAATAGAACGAGGACCGAGAACGTCCTTGGCAGCTTGTAGTCATGTGAACTTTGCAGCACTGGCGGCGCTACACTGGGCACAATGCGCAAGTGCCGCCCCCCCAAGTGCCCCCTTCCAGGGTTGCCAATCCCACATTGTCCGACATTCACAGACATTCGGTAACTTTAATATGTCGGAGGGAGCCTATAGGGGAACATTACACAGGCAAGCATCTACACAACCCCCTCCCCCTGCATTCTGACGGTAATCCTTCCCCTCTGCTCATGTTCCTTTTGTATCCAGTGTTCCCAGGTGTTTTTTGGAGTGGGCGGCAGCCGGGCACTGTAAGTCTTCATACAATGGAGAGTCGTCCTTATTGTAAGTCTACTGTGCCTGCTACAGGACCCCTGCTGTGTCTGAGAGTCCTACTCTGGTGGTGGTGTTGGAGATCACTGACCTGCTCATTAATGTATGGTGCCCTGCCGGGAGAAGGGAGGGTTGCTCCTCTTCTGAATAATAAGACCCCCACACATTGTATACGAGACCCCCCACACATTGTATACAGACGCCCCCACGCATTGTAATACGAGACCCCCAGCACATTGTATATGAGACCCACCCATACTACATTGATTTCAGCTTCCTTCAAAGCCTACCACTGTATTGGGGTCTCATATACAATGTATGGGGGTCTCATATACAAAAAAAAAAAACATGTGGGGGTCTCATATACATTACTGGGGTCTCATATACAACCTGTTGGGGGTCCTCATATACAAGGTGTGGGGGTCTCATATACAATGTTGGGGTCGGGGGTCTACTACAGAAGAGCAGCTAACCCTCCCTTAGGAAGAATAAGGAATTAAATCAGTGATACCAGCAATTGATCTCACTCATCCCTTCTCGACTGACCGGTGTTAAAACCAAGCCCTCCCGGTCATTTATTAGCCCTTCAGTTCATCTAGCAGCCCAGTGTTAGCCTCCATTCATTATCCCGTTCCGTGTTGGCACGCCCTCCAGTTCACAAACGCTGTAAACAGTCAGCCTCCGTTCAACAACCAGCTTTAACAGTCAACTCTCCAATTCACAACCCCGCTTAGTCAGCCCGCCTTTCACAACCAGCTTTACAGTCACGCTCCACTTCACAAACCAGCTTTACAGTCGAGCCCTCCAGTTCACCAAACCAGCTTTACAGTCAACGCTACCAATTCCACAAACCAGCTTTAGTCAGCCCTCCAGTTTCCAACCAGCTGACAGTCAGCCCTCAGTTCACAAACAACCAGCTTGTACAGTCAAACGCTCCAATTCCCACAAACCAGCTTTAGTCAGCCCTCCAGTTCACAAAAACCAGCTTACAGTCAGCCCTCCAGTTCACAAACAACCAGTCTTTCAGTCAGCCCTCCAGTTTCACAAACCAGCGTTTAACAATCAACGTTCCAATCACAAACCAAGCTTTAGTCAGCCCTCCAGTTCACAAAAAACCAGCTTACAGTCAGCCCTCTAGTTCACAACCAGCTTTACCAGAGTCATCGACCCAATTCAACAAACCAGCTTATCACCCAATAGCTCACAAACCAGCTTTACAGTCGTCCTCTACTCACAAACCAGCTTTACAATTCAGCCTTCTAGTTTCATAAACAGCTTTAAAACAGTCGTGCCCCCACTTCACAAACCAGCTTTAGTCAGCCCTTCAGTTCACAAATCACTTATCGTCACGCCTCCAATTCCAAACCAACTTTACGAGCAGCCCTCCAAGTTTTCAAAAAAAAACAGTTTTACAGTTTAAATCTGCTAGATTATAAAAATACAGATATATTTATTATGAGATATAGATTATGGATATATTATGATTGATATAGTTTAGATTACACAGCTAGATTTATCTCTCTCGATAATGAGATACAGTAAGCTGTCTATGTTTAATCTGTCCTGTGTCGGTCTAACGGTTTGTCTATCTTCTCTGCCTATCTATCAGACAAATAATAAGATACTGTAGATCGACTAGATATAGATAGACATATAGAAAGAAGAAATATACTTATTATATAGATAACTGACATCGTGATAGATAGAAAACAATATAAAGACAGATTAGATAGATGTACAGACAGCGGCATTGCCCTGTATGTTAGCCAATCAATGCTCTTGCATCTAGTTCTTGTGTTAATTCTATAAACTAAAATTCTTAGTTAAATTACAAACACGCACACAGTTTAACTGTAAGGTAATGTAATGTTATTCGTACACCTTACAATTATACTGGCATAGCTAACTGGTGTTCTTTTATGTTGCCCCTTTTGGTTAACGTTTGTGCCCATCTTGTGCCCCCAGAAAAACTAGGACTGGAGCCACCACTGATTTGCAGAGGGCCGTTTCAGTTGAATGACACCGGTCAGATCCTGACTGCACGGGTCCCAATAAGTTATTAGCGTGGAGATATTTAGTAATGCGTGTAAAGACGAGACGGGAAAGGGAACGAGGGAGTTCGAGAGACAGTTAAGGTCCCGGGAGGGTTTTAAAACATGGACGATAAGCACACGATAACCCGGCCGAGAAGGTTTAGTGCTGAGCTTTTAATCACTGGAGTACAAGAATGAAAGTAAATGATAGAACATCTCCTAAATCCCTAGCCATAAGGTGTAAACACACCGTATGGAAGGTTATTTGTACATTTTCAACACTGAGAATGTTTATGTAATGTGATCTGGTCATACCCGAGCATGTTTAGTTACATAGGAAGACGCCTGTAATATTCCGTCACAGGTATTTTTCATACATTATCTTGATTGTTTTGGTTTGAGAACTCGCCCTCTCATCCCTCTCTCCTCGAGTCGCTCCGCTTCGCCGGGTGCAAGCCGTTTACGTTCACATCTAGACGTTTCCTAATCCTCTACCTTTTATAACTCTCTTCCCTCCCTCCTCAACTTTTCAGCACTGGGGGGCATTCCAGGAAGACGTGCAACAGCTAGACTGGTTCATCCGAACTTTTCATACCGCCTCCGCGCCCTCGCGTCCCGTGCCGGGGTGACAAATCCAGATCTAAGACTGGCCCCCCATCGAGACTGTGATCCTACCTGGTATCCTCCTCCTCACTCTCTCCCTCCCTCCTCCCCGCGCGGCGCCTGGGGACCAGCCAGGAATACTTGCCATCTAGGCCCCAGCTAGGACGGTACCAACCTTGATAAAACTCGCGTCGCCCGCGCCCCCATCCCTCGCACAGCCTGCGGCGCCTGGTGACAGCCAGTAAATAACGGTCTTCCCACAGACGGGGAGCCAGCCGACCAGGGAGAAAGCCGCCTCCCTCTCGCCGCTGCGCCGGGGACATCCAGGTCAATACGGCACATCGAACGGTTGAAGCCGAAAAACCGGGAGAAACCGCTCCCATCCCTCTCCCCCTCCGCCCTCGGCTCATGCCAAGGCACCGGGGGGACAGCCAGGAAGACGTGCCCATCGTAGACACTGTTTTCCGACTTTAGCACTCTCCGGCCCCGCTCCGCCTACGCGCCGCGGCGCCCGGGGGACATCCAGTAAGACTTGCCCATATAGACGGGGTGAGCCTACCGTTATACCGCTCGCCCCCCGCGCGCGGGTCGCCGGGGGACAGCCAGGCAAATTATTCATACTTTCACATCTAGACTGTAAGCCTACCTGGAAACGCCACCCCCTCCCGCCGCCAGCGCGCGTCGCCTGGGTGACAGCCAGTAAAGACTTGGCACCGCGAGACTGGTTCCCTACTAAACCTTTCTGAAGCATCCACACAACAAATGATTGTTACCACTCTCAACCTTTTACTAACCCATTCCCCCCCTTTTTGTAACTCCCCTCCCCACTTTTAGTATGTTGTCCACCACTATAAGCTCTGGACAGGGATCTCATTCCTTAAGTGTCAATGCATTGGCTGTCACATATCATATTTTATTACCATTTATTATATATATTCTTAATTTTTATGATGGAAGTGTATTTTCAATCATTTTTAATTTATCTGTATAAATTGCACTTATTAATCATTCCCCTTGTTGTATATTAATTTTTTTATAATGTACAGCGCTGCGACCCAAGTGGCGCTTTCATATAAAGGATATACGCTACCTCACAGTGTAATAAGGATATTACCCACAGAGAGTCCCCTGACCATCTAAAAGCAACAAGAACCGTAGGCCGTGATTTTATAGAGGTCAGGGAAAATCCGAGGTGAAATTATATCCTTATATATTGTCCTGAGGTGCGTATTATCTATATTTAACATAAGGCACATAACCAACACAAAAAACAGCACAGGCCAATCGCATAAACCCACTCAACAGGCACAAACACACCACTCATCTAACCAACCACCCCCCTGTAGATACTTCCCTAAGGAAGAGCTGCCAGCTAAGTCAATTGAAGACTCAATGAATCAACCGCTGCTCCTTTATCTTCATGTAGTTTCAATCTGTGAACAATCCGGAGGGAGGGGGATGGGAGTGGGAGGAGGGACCGGAGTGTAAAGGTTCGTCACACATCACACATATCATTTTTTGCACAATGGTGTCCAATGAACGTTTTTTTTCAGTCAGCATGCGCAGCCATCTCGTTATACACTGTTTCTGTTCAACGACACCTTGGTAACGTTGGTAACGGTGTGTACATAAGTTACTTTTTACCCCGTGAGCGTTTAGGAGGTGAATAGTTACACACATTTTAAAAACCATCATGTAATGGAAACTGCAACTAACTCCCCCAGCATGCCCTTGGTAGGAGAATCAAACAGCATGCCTTGAGTTGTATTTAAAAAAAATCTGAACTTACAAGGTTTTCCCATTCATCATTGCTATATAGGTTTCGGCGCCAGCAGCCCATAGTTACCATTCCCTGTCAGTTCCCGTGTACACACAAGTGATACAGAGGGTAACAATGTCCCCCATGGACGCTCACAATCAATGGTTCAGTATAACTTACAGTTACTCCCCCTTTCTCTATTGGGATCACAGCACAAAGAGCTACAAGTTCAAGAGGGGGCGTAGCTCTGCACTATATTGACAACAACAAAAACAAATGATTACAGCATTGTATTGTAACTTTGGGATTACTAGATTCAATTCACCACCATATGGCAGCATACAGGGAATTAACGTACAAAATTTAAAAAAAGGGGTACAGAGGCATTTTAAAAAGTTGGTAAGAAGCCTCTGGTTTTTTTTCTAGCTCATTAAAAACATATAATAATAAAAACCAATTTCCTTATGAAAATTCTTCCCCAGTGCCGTATAGAACACGTTTTTCTGGAACATACAAACATACATACTTTTATATATTATAGATTGGGAAGGGGTATAATGTGCCTCTTTAAACAACCAGATAAATTATCGAAAATAATCTCCCATATAGATGGTTTTGCTTCTTTCTCCCAATACAATTGTCTGTTGGTGCATGACAACTTGTTCCGCCGACAGTCCAGAACAGGAAAACGTTTCTTTTCTTTGTTATGTGAATCCGCTGTGGCCGACACGATCTTTATCTTCTAAAAAAACTTTCCACATAAAAAGACAAGAAGGTTTTTCCTCTCCCCTCCCCCATGTGGGTTCTTTGATGTGAAGTTTTTCCACATTTTAAAAAAAAACATGAAAAGTTTTCCATCTCCTGTGTGAGTTTTTCCTATGTTCCAATTAGTTTGTAGTTTGTGAAAAAACATTTCCACATTCCGTACACAAGAAAACTTTTTCTCCTCTCCTCCTATGTGAATTCCGATGTGCAAACACGGTGGGTTTGTTTTTCTTATAAAACATTTCCCACAATTCAAACAAGAAATGGTTTTTCTTTCCCCTGTGGAATTTTTTGATGTCTGAAAAGTTAGGTATTTTTTGCAGAACATTCCCACCATGCAGAACAAAGGAAAAGGGTTTCTCTCCTGTGTGAGTTCTCTGATGTACAATAAAAAAATGGTCCTTTCTTGTAAATTAAATCCTTTTCCCGTCCACATTTCAGACAATAAAATGGTTTCTCTCCTGTGTGAATTCTCTGGATATGCAATAAGTGGCATTGTCCTGAAACTTTTGTCTCTCTGTTTGTGTTCCTGATGTTTCAACTTCGTTGTAATTTCGTGACAAACATTTCCCGCAGTCAGAACAAGAAAATGGTTGTTCGCCTCCTGTGGTGAATCCTTTGATGCACTTCTAGGATCCTTTTCTGTAAAAACATTTTCCCGCATTTCAGAACAAGAAATTGGTTTCGCCCTCCTGTGTGAATATACTATGCCTAATAATATATGAGCTGTTCCTGACAAGCATTTCGTCCACATAAGTTATCAAGAGAAAGGTTTTGTTTCCCCTTTTTTTTCTCTTCTCCTTCCTCTCCAGTTGTGCGTCTCTGATGTCGATAAAGTTGCCCACTTTGGGCAAAACATTTTCGCACATTCAGAACCCGAAAATGGTTTCTCCCCGTGTGAGTTCTCTGAATGTGTAGTAAGGGTGCTTTTATATGTTTAAATTAATTGTTTTCCCACATTCGGAACAAAATAATTGCACATAATTCTTGGTTTTTTAGATGATTTTTCTTTTTGTGTTTGCATTGGTCTTTTTCCTCCCAATCTGTTATTTCAGGGTAATATTATATGGATCTGTTCCCTGTATCTTTCTCTAAAGAAGTGGATTAATGGGTACAATCTGGAACATTCTCCTTCCTATGATTCCATCTCTCCTCTTTAATTACCATTTTGATATATAATTATCTGACAAGCTGTTATTTTATGTTGGAATCCCATGGTATCAGTAGATGGATCGGTTTCCCTGTATCTATCTGTTCTCTAAGTGGAATTAATGGTACAATCTGAACATTCCTCCTTCCCATGATTCCATCTCCTCTTTTAATACCATTTGATTATATAATTTAATCTGACAATCTTTATTTTAGTTGATCCCATGGGTTCAGTTTAAGATGGATCTGTTTTCCCCCCTGTAATCTGTTCTCTAAGTGATTCCATGGAAACAATCGAACATTCTCCTTCCCATGATTCCATCCTCCTCTTTAATAAACCAGTTTGATATATAATTATCTGACAAGCTGTTTTTGGTTGGATTCCATTTAAATCAGTAGATGGAAATCTGTTCCCTGTATCGGTTCTGTAAGTGGATTAAATGGTAACATCGTGAACATTCTCCTCCCCCATGATTCCATCTCCTCTTAATAATTAATATATAATAACCATTTGATTATTAATTATCTGACAAGCTTTATTTAGGTTGGAATCCCATGGTATCGTAAGATGGATCTGTTCCCTGTATCTGTTCGTAAGTGGATTAATGGTACAATCTGAACCTTCTCCCTTCCCATGAATTCATCTCCTCTTTAATCAGTTGATATAAATTACTGACAACTGTTATTTTAGGTTTGGATGCCCATGGTATCAGTAGAATGGAATTCCTGTTCCCTGTATCTGTTTCTGTAATGTGGATTAAATGGCTAACAATCTGAACATTCTCCTTCCCATGATTCCATCTCTCCTCTTTTAAAATACCATTTGATATATAATTATCTGACAAGCTGTTTATTTGGTTTTGTGAAATTCCATGGTATCAGTAGATGTCTGTTCCCGTAGCTGTTCTGTACGGTGGATTAATGGTACAATCTGAACATTCTCCTTCCCATGATTCCATCTCCTCTTTAATAAAAATAACCATTTTGATATATTAAATTATCTCTGAGACAAGCTGTTATTTTTAGGTTGGATCCCATGGTATCAGTAGATGGATCTGTTCCCTGTATCTGTTTCCTGTACGTGGATTACTGGTACAATCTGAACATTTCCCCTCCGTCCCATGATTCCATTCTCATCTTTAATAATAAAAAATTTTAAAAAAATAAATTTATACCGTTGATATATACTTATCCTGAAAAAACAAGCTGTTTATTAGGTTGGATCCCATGGTATCAGTAGATGGATCTGTTCCCTGTAATCTGTTCTGTAAGTGGATTAATGGTACAATCTTGAACAGTCTCCTTCCCCATGATGCCATCTCCTCGTTAAATAACCATTTGATAATACAGGCTTGGTTACAGTTTCCTTATCAGTTGGGAGAAATTCACCATTTGGGGAATATTTTCTTCTGGTTCCTTCATCCACACTCTCCACTTTGGTTTTTATTCTCCACAGCACAAAGTTGTTTGCCAGATTAGGTTTTTAGTTATCACTGTTTATCTCTTCATAAGCCACAATCTGTAAATGAATACACATTAAAAAATCATTCTGATTCCTTTATAAGATCTGCAAGTAGAATAAATTTATTATGATAAAATGTGAACATATCTGGTTATGTGGAATGTTATTCTTGATAAATGATCACCCTTTTTTCCATTTCCACAAGAAGACCGACCTTGCTGTTTATGTAAATTATCATCCAATAACATAGTAAGCATCAGTAATAGTAAAACAGTATAGGGAATAAACGACATTACGCTCCATCAAGTCCAACCTTATTTCACCCTTTTTTTTTTTTTTTTGTTTATTTCTTTTTTTTTTAATACCTACCCTAAACAGTTGAATCCGCAGAGGAAGGCCCAAATAACCCCAGCTAAAAGGGGGAACCAAATCTTCCTCCTTGAATCTCCAAACGGAAGAGGAACAGTATCCCGGATCAACCAGATCTATAATGTTATTCATACCAGTAATTCCTCAATATTTATAGTATCCCTGTACCAACCAGAACTAACAGTATCTGCATTAATACCAGTAATTCTCAATATTATATAGCATCCTCCCCGTGCCAACTGGAACACAGTATATGTATTAATAAACCAGTAATTCTCCATATTATCATAATTATCCCTGTACCACCAGAACTACATATATATGCATTAATACCAGTATATCTGTGTTGTATTCAATTAGAGTCAACTGGGAACTTGAAATGTAGTTCTTGAAAGACGTTTCGCTAGTCATCCAACTGGGCTTTCTCAATTCATTCTGAATGAGAAGCCAGTCGGATGAAACTTAGCGCGAAACGTCTTCAAGAACTACATTTCAAGTCCAGTTATCTAATTGAATACAACAGAATGATACATGACCTGGATGAATCGAGAACAATCAATTCCGTAATCATAAGTATCCCGTCATACTTTAAATATATACCAGTAATTCTAATATTATATAGATCATCCCTTGTCCAACTGCAGAACTACAGTATAGTGTATAATCCAGTCAATCTCAATATTAATAGTATCCCTTGTACAACCAGAACTCATAGTATATATTATACCAGTAATTCGCAATTTCTCAATATTATATAGTATCCCTGTACCAACCAGAACTACAGTATATGTATTAATACCAGTAATTCTCAATATATTTTAGTTTTAGAAACTTATCCAGGCCTTTTTTAAAGCTATTTAATGAACTTGCCATTACCACATCTGCTGGAAGACAGTTCCACAGTTTCACCGTTCTCACTGTAAAGAAACCTTTCCTAACCTGAAGATGAAACTTCTTTTCTTCCAACCTTAAAGGATGTCCACGTGTCCTCTGATATGACCTATTAGTGAACAAAGCACCAGAGAGTTCACTGTATGGGCCATTAATATATTTGTATAAGGTTATCATGTCCCCACGCAAACGTCGCTTCTCCAATATAAACAGCCCTAACTTGTCTAATCTATCTGCATATTCAAGCCCCTCCATTCCCTTTATTAATTTAGTTGCCCTTCTCTGAACTGCCTCAATTTCCAAGATATCCCTTTTGTATATGGGATTCCAAAACTGCCCCGCATATTCCAAATGAGGCCTTACCAGTGCCTTGTAAAGAGGGAGAATAATATTTTTCTCTCTTGAATCTATTCCCCTCTTTATACAAGACAATATCTTGCTAGCTCTAGCCGCTGCTACCTGGCATTGTTTGCTACAGCTAAGTCTGTTATCTACCAGAACCCCCAAATCTTTTTCCATTACAGATGCACTTAACACAGAGTTATTTATGGTGTAGGGGGCACAGGGATTATTAAATCCCAAATGCATCACCTTACATTTATCAACATTGAATCCCATCTGCCATTCTGCTGCCCATTGTGATAATCTATCTAGATCTGCTTGCAACACTTGCACATCCATTGGAAGTTTCCAAAGCTCTGCATAATTTAGTGTCATCAGCAAACACAGAGACCTTGCTCTCAATGCCTCTTCTAGGTCATTTATAAACAGATTAAACAGAAGCGGCCCCAGTACAGAACCCTGAGGCACCCCGCTTAGAACTTTAGCCCACATAGATGTAGCTCCATTAACCACCACTCTCTGTTTGCAATCCAATAACCAGTTCTCTATCCATGAACAAATGTTTTCTTCAAGGCCAACAGTCCTCAGTTTATACATTAGTCGCCTATGTGGCACAGTATCAAAAGCTTTTGCAAAATCCAAGTATCCCACATCCACTGCTGTGCCTGAGTCCAACTTCTTACTCACTTCTTCATAAAAACCAATTAAATTTGTCTGACATGATCTATTTCTCATAAATCCATGCTGACTACTACTAATAAGATGATCTCTGGAGACAAAGTCAAGGATAACAAAGTTTCCATCACCTTCCCTACCACTGATGTTAGACTTACAGGTCTATAGTTACCAGGCTGTGAACGACTACCTTTATTGAATATTGGTATTACATTGGCTTTTTTCCAATCCAGTGGCACATCCCCAGACAAAAGTGAATCTAAAAAAATAAGAAACAATGGTCTAGATAGAACTGAACTAAGCTCTTTTAAATCCGAGGATGCAATCCATCTGGTCCTGGGGCTTTATTGATATTAACTTTGTCTGATTGTTTCCGTACCATATCCTCTGTCAGCCAATGTGAATACTCATCATTTCTTCCCTGCATATTATTACAATCCCTACTGTAAGGACAAGGATTCTCAACAGTAAAAACCGATTTAAAAAACGGTTTAGCAGATTAGCCCTTTCGGCATCCTCTACAACCATCTCAGCTCCATTATTTAATGGTCCCACATTCTCAGTCCTCATCTTTTTACCATTTATATACTTAAAAAACATTTTGGGGTTGGACTTGCTTTGTTCGGTCACTATTCCCTATATTAAATTACATTATATCATGGTCACTATTCCCTATATTAAATGACACTATATCATGGTCACTATTCCCTATATTAAATGACACTATATCATGGTCACTATTCCTATATTAAATGGTAATTATATCATGGTACTATCCCATATTAAATGACACTATATCATGATCCATGTCACTATATTAAATGACATATATCATGTCACTAATTTACCTATATTAAATGACACTATATCATGGTCACTATCCCTATATTAAATTGACACTATATAATGGTCACTATTCCCTATATTAAATGATAATCTTATATTTCATGGTCCACTCTTGTCCCTATATTTAAATTACAACTATATCATGATCACTATTCCCTATATTAAATGACACTATATCATGATCAACCCTATTCATTATAGTAAGTACACTTATACACATCAGTGTCCATTCCCTAATATTATAATCACACTATATCAGGTTACTATTCCCTTCATTAAAGACACTATATCTGGTCACTATTCCCTATATTAAATGACAACAATCATGCCTCACTATTCCCTAATTAACAATACACGAACTATATCAATGGTCACTATTCCCTATATTAAACATGACACTATATCAGTGTCACTACTACCTATAATTAAATGACACTCATATCATGGTTACTGTTCCCCTATATTAAATGACACTATATTCTGGTCAAACTATTCACTAATTTTAAATGACACGATATCGATGGATCACTTTTTTCCCTATATTTTCAATGACCAACTGATTCATGGTCACTATTCCCTATATTAAATGACCTATATCATGAGTCACTAATTCCTATATTAAATGACAATATCATGGTCAATATTCCCTATATTAATATGACCACTATAATCATTGTCACTATTCCCTATATTAAAGACACTATATCATGATCACTATTCCCGATATTAAATGGACCTGTATCATGGGTCCTATTCCCCTAATTAAATGACACATATCATTGTCACTATTCCCATATTAAATGACGACTATATCATGATCCCACTATCCCATATTAAATGACACTATACAAGGATCACTATTCCCTATATTAAATGACACATACCATGGTCGCTATTCACTATATATGACACTATACCATGATCACTATTCCTATATTAAATGACACTATACCATGGTCTGCATTCTATATTAAATCTACACTATACCATGGTCGCTAGTCCCGAGATTAAAGACACTATTCATGATCAATATTCCCTATATTAAAATGACACTATATCATGATCACTATTCCCTATATAACATTACACTACCAGGTCGCTATTCCCTATATAA
Organism: Hymenochirus boettgeri; assembly: GCA_019447015.1. Lineage (NCBI taxonomy): Eukaryota > Metazoa > Chordata > Amphibia > Anura > Pipidae > Hymenochirus > Hymenochirus boettgeri. Next base: position 37,090 of record JAACNH010000415.1, read on the forward strand.
CTGGACACTATATCATGATCACATTCCCTATATTAAAGTGACACTATATCATGGTCACTATTCCTAAGTAAATGACCACTATATTATGGTCACTATTCCACTATTTAAATGACACTATATCATGAACACTAGTCCAAGATTAAATGGACACTAGATCATGGTAACTATTCCCTATATAAATGGACACTTCTCATGGTCGCTATTCCCTATATTGAAATGACACTAATATGGTCCACTATTCCCTATATAAATGACACTAGATCATGATACACTATTCCCCCTATATTAAATGGATCACTATATCATGGTCATATCCCTATTATTAAATGACCACTATTCATGGTCGCTATTCCCTATATTAAATGACACTATATCATGGTCACTATTCCCCTTATTAAATGACACTATAGCATGGTTCACATTCCTAAAATTTAAATGACACTTATCATGACACTATCCCTATATTAAATGACACTATATTCATGGTCACGATTCAATATATTAAATGACACTCTATCAGTGATCAATAGTACTATATTAAATGAAATATATCACGATTCACTATTCCCTACACATTAAAGACACTAGATCATGCTCACTATTCCCTATATTAAAGACCACTATATTATGGTCACTGTTCCCATATCAAAACACTATATCATGGTCCACTATTCCCTATATTAAATGACACTATATTCATGATCATATTCCTATATTAAATGCCACTATATCATGGTCACTATTCCCTATAATAAATGACACACTTAGGCATGGTCACTATCACTATATTAAATGGACACTATATCATGGTCACTATTCCCTAGATAAGGACCACTATATCATGATAACTTAGTACCCTATATTAAATGACACTATTCACAGTACATATTCCCTATATTAAATGACACTATAGTATGCGTCACTATTCCCATATAAATGACACTATATCATGGTCACTAGTCCCTATATAAAATGACACTATTCATGGTCACTATTCCCTATAGTAAAATGACACTATATCATGGTTCAAGTTCCTATATTAAATGGAAATTTATAATGGCCACTATTCCCTATAGTAACTGACACTATATCATGCGTCACTAATTCCCTATATTAATGGGACCATAGTATATGGTCACTATTCCCTATATTTAAATGACACTATTCATGGTCACGATTCCCTATTATTAAATGACCTATATAATGATCACTATTCCATATAGTAAAGACACATATAATGTCACTATTCCTTATATTAAATGACACTCTATATCGTGGTCACTTTCCCTATATTAAAGACACTATATAGTGGTCACTATCCCTATATTAAAATAACCACTATATCACGATCCTATTTCCCTATATTAAATGACACTATATTCAAGAATCACTATTCCCTATATTAAAATGACACTATATCACGGTCACTATTCCTATATTAAATGACACTATCATTCATGGTCAATATTCCCTATATTAAATGACCAATATATCTATGCATCACTATTCCCTATATTAAATGACACTATATCACGATCACTATTCCTCCTAGATTAAAATGACACTAATTCATGATCACTATTACCTATATATGACACATATCATGATCACTATTACATATATTAAATGACACTATATCATGTCACTATTCTATATAAATGACACTATATCATGGTCATATTCCCTATTTTAAATGACACTATATTCATGGTCCCCTATTCCCTAATTAAATGACATAAGCATGGTCACTGTGCCCTATGATAAATGAACCTTATATCATTGATCACTATTCCCTATATTAAAGGACACTATATTCATGGTCACTATTCCCTATAGTTAAATGACACTATATTCATGGTCACTATTCCCTATATTAAATGACCACTATATTCACGATCATATTCCCTATAATGAAAGACAACTTATCACGATCACGTATGTCCCTTATTAATGACACGTTATATCATGATCATATTCCAGATTAAATGGGACACTATATCATGGGTTCACTATCCCATATTAAAGGACCACACCTATATCATGGTCACTATTCCCTATATTAAATGACACTATATCATGGTCACTATTCCCTATATTAAATGACACTATATCATGGTCACTATTCCCTATATTAAATGACACTATATCATGGTCACTATTCCCTACATTAAATGATAACTATATCATGGTCCACTCTGCCCTATATTTAAATTACAACTATATCATGATCACTATTCCCTATATTAAATGGACACTATATCATGATCAATATTCATATAGTAAAGGACACTAAAAATCATGTGTCCCGATTCCCTATATTAAATGACACTATATTCAGGTTACTATTCCCTTACATTAAAGACACTATATCATGGCACCCATTCCCATATATTAAATGACACTAATCATGCTCACTATTCCCTATATAAAATGACAACTATATCATGGTCACTATTCCCTATATTAAAATGACACTATATCACGGTCACTATTACCTATATAAATGACACTCATATCATGGTTACTGTTCCCCTATATTAAATGACACTATATTCTGGTCAAACTATTCACTAATTTTAAATGACACGATATCGATGGATCACTTTTTTCCCTATATTTTCAATGACCAACTGATTCATGGTCACTATTCCCTATATTAAATGACCTATATCATGAGTCACTAATTCCTATATTAAATGACAATATCATGGTCAATATTCCCTATATTAATATGACCACTATAATCATTGTCACTATTCCCTATATTAAAGACACTATATCATGATCACTATTCCCGATATTAAATGGACCTGTATCATGGGTCCTATTCCCCTAATTAAATGACACATATCATTGTCACTATTCCCATATTAAATGACGACTATATCATGATCCCACTATCCCATATTAAATGACACTATACAAGGATCACTATTCCCTATATTAAATGACACATACCATGGTCGCTATTCACTATATATGACACTATACCATGATCACTATTCCTATATTAAATGACACTATACCATGGTCTGCATTCTATATTAAATCTACACTATACCATGGTCGCTAGTCCCGAGATTAAAGACACTATTCATGATCAATATTCCCTATATTAAAATGACACTATATCATGATCACTATTCCCTATATAACATTACACTACCAGGTCGCTATTCCCTATATAACTGGACACTATATCATGATCACATTCCCTATATTAAAGTGACACTATATCATGGTCACTATTCCTAAGTAAATGACCACTATATTATGGTCACTATTCCACTATTTAAATGACACTATATCATGAACACTAGTCCAAGATTAAATGGACACTAGATCATGGTAACTATTCCCTATATAAATGGACACTTCTCATGGTCGCTATTCCCTATATTGAAATGACACTAATATGGTCCACTATTCCCTATATAAATGACACTAGATCATGATACACTATTCCCCCTATATTAAATGGATCACTATATCATGGTCATATCCCTATTATTAAATGACCACTATTCATGGTCGCTATTCCCTATATTAAATGACACTATATCATGGTCACTAGTTCCCTCTTATTAAATGACACTATAGCCTGGTTCACATTCCCTACAATTTAAATGACCCTTATATGACCTTCATCCACTATATCTATATCCATGACAACTATATCATGGGTCACATATCACCTATATTAAATGACATCTATCAGAGATCATAGCTATTCTATATTATAACATGATACATTATACACGATTCATTATGTCCCTACACTATTATACCAGCACACTAATCATGTCACTATTCCCTATATTAAAGACCACTATATCTGGTCACTTTTCCCTATACTAAAGACAACATATCATGCGTCACTATTCCTACATTAAATTACAGACACTATATTCAATGTCACTATTCCTATATTTCAACATGCCACTATATCATGTCACTATCTCCCTATAATAAATGACACACTTAGGCATGGTCACTATCACTATATTAAATGGACACTATATCATGGTCACTATTCCCTAGATAAGGACCACTATATCATGATAACTTAGTACCCTATATTAAATGACACTATTCACAGTACATATTCCCTATATTAAATGACACTATAGTATGCGTCACTATTCCCATATAAATGACACTATATCATGGTCACTAGTCCCTATATAAAATGACACTATTCATGGTCACTATTCCCTATAGTAAAATGACACTATATCATGGTTCAAGTTCCTATATTAAATGGAAATTTATAATGGCCACTATTCCCTATAGTAACTGACACTATATCATGCGTCACTAATTCCCTATATTAATGGGACCATAGTATATGGTCACTATTCCCTATATTTAAATGACACTATTCATGGTCACGATTCCCTATTATTAAATGACCTATATAATGATCACTATTCCATATAGTAAAGACACATATAATGTCACTATTCCTTATATTAAATGACACTCTATATCGTGGTCACTTTCCCTATATTAAAGACACTATATAGTGGTCACTATCCCTATATTAAAATAACCACTATATCACGATCCTATTTCCCTATATTAAATGACACTATATTCAAGAATCACTATTCCCTATATTAAAATGACACTATATCACGGTCACTATTCCTATATTAAATGACACTATCATTCATGGTCAATATTCCCTATATTAAATGACCAATATATCTATGCATCACTATTCCCTATATTAAATGACACTATATCACGATCACTATTCCTCCTAGATTAAAATGACACTAATTCATGATCACTATTACCTATATATGACACATATCATGATCACTATTACATATATTAAATGACACTATATCATTGTCACTATTCCATATAAATGACACTATATCATGGTCCATAATTCTTACACTATTCCTTTTAAATGACACTATCATTCACGTCCACTATTCCCCTAATTTAAATATAAGATTCACGGCCTTGTAAAAAATATCATTGTCACTATTCCCTATTTAAAGACACTATATTCATGGTCACTATTCCCTATAGTTAAATGACACTATATTCATGATCACTATTCCCTATATTAAATGCTTAGCACTATCCTATATTACTATACGATCCATTTCATTTCCCTATAATTAAATACAACTTATCATGATCACTATGTCCCTTATTAAATGACACTTATATCATGATCTATGTCCCTAGATATTAAATGGGACACTATATCATGGGTTCACTATCCCATATTAAAGGACCACACCTATATCATGGTCACTGTTAGCTATATTAAATGACACTATATATGCGTAATATTACATTATATTAAAGACACTATATCACGGTCACTGTCCCTATATAAAGACACTATTACAATGGTCACTTACTCCCGTCTATTAATGACACTATATCACGATCACTATTCCCTATATAAATGACACTATATCACGAGTCACTATTCCCTATATTAAATGGACACGATACATGATACTATTCCTATATTAAATGACACTATATCATTTCACTATTCCCTATATTAAATGACACTATATCATGGTCACTACTCCCTATATTAAATGACACTATATCACGGTCACTACTCCCTATATTAAATGACACTATATCATGGTCACTATTCCCTAAGCTTCCCATTACCTTCATCTCCATAATGAGCTCAGGGTTATTAGATATCAACAGCTCCAACAACGCATTCTGTGTAGTAGGAACTTCTACCATCTGTGAAAGAAAATGCTCATATAGGAAATTTTGGAACTTTATACCTTTTGTGGTGCTGGCAGTTCCCTTACTCCAATCTATGTCAGGGTAGTTAAAATCCCCCATAACCACAACATGCCCCATACCAGCAGCCTTCGCCAACTGCATATGGAGATTCATTTCCACCTCCTCCCCGGCATTTGGTGTCTTATAACATACTCCATAATGTTTCTGCCGTATCGTTTGCTCCCCCATCTATTCCATGTTTTAAATTTGGCTTCAATTCCTGTTTAACATACATACATACTCCTCCTCCTTTCTTATTAACTCTGTCATGTCTAAATAAGGAGTATCCTTCAATATTTACTGTCCAGTCGTGTGAATCATTAAGCCATGATTCTGCTATACCAATTACATCATACTTTTCCTTTAAAGCTATTATTTCAAGTTCGCCGGTTTTTCCAGCCAGACTTCTTGCATTTGTAAACATACATTTTAGATTATCAATTGATTTATTTCCATACATGGTCGTACATGCCTCCTTATCCTCTATGCTCCCCCCTCCCCCTTCTCCGTCCTCCATTGTGTTAATAGCCCCCAGATCCCTAACTTCTCTATCTACCCCTGTGTATTTCAACGTACCCTCCCCCCCCATACCTAGTTTAAAATCTCCTCCAACCCCCTAGCCATCTTTTCCCCCAAAACAGCTGCACCATTGAGGTGCAATCCGTCTCTACTAAAGAGCCTGTAGCCAACAGAAAAGTCAGCCCAGTTCTCTATAAACCCAAACCCCATCTCCTTACACGACTTTCTTAGCCACGCATTTATACTCCTGAGCTCCCGTTGCCTCCCTAGCGTAGCACGTGGCTGCGGTAGTATTTCTGAAATCACTACCCTGGAGGTCCTTACTTTTAACTTGGCCCCTAACTCTCAGAAATCATCTTTAAGGACCTCACCTCCTCCTCTAACTTTGTCATTGGCACCAATGTAAACGTAAGGTTCCTAGAGGAAACTACCACCTACCAAAATATTAGCCATTCCCATATTCAATTTTTAAACCTATTTCTACTTTAAGTGGTAGGTATACTAATATCAATGTTTTTCTATAGCTGGATGTTGCAATGTCCGTTTACGTTATCCATAAAGATTATTGTATAAGTGATATACAATTCCCATTTCACCTAAAACTATTACATTAAGTCTAATAAAGCAGCGAATCAGAGAACAGTCCAGGACTGTAAAGCTGGGTACACACTTTATCGATAAAGGGGCGATTATGTTGGATATAACTGAATAAGTCCTTTATCGTTAGTGTGTACCACAAGTATGAACTCAGGATCAATCGGAACTGCCTGAAAGTATCCCTTAGCCACAGCTAGCCGCTAAAGGAGTTGTCATTCCTCAACGTTCTGTCAGCCATGGGTGTACTAACATCTAAGCCAATGACAATGATATTTCCCTAGATGGCTCCACTGAGCATGTATAAGCTTGTAAAAAAGGCTGGAGAGCTTAGAGAGGGGGAAAGTGCCAACACCTTTCATTACTGCCTATAACACTTTCACCGCTTTATAAATACGATTGTTTTAAAGTGAGACTATAAGGGGTGAAAGGGGTTAATTGATGTATATGAGATTTTGGAGTTCAGTTCATGTTAACACTGGTACCAGGACAATCAGCACAAAGATGAAATACCTATTTTTGCCATTGTGGGCCCTAGAACTACTATCCAGCTCATTACAATTAAAGCTATGTTTTAACTATACTTACCCCGTGCTACATGGCTCCTTCGGGGACCAGGGGGCAGGACTGCCAATTTACTGAGTGCCGTATTCAGATGAAGCGAGGGGTTCGGTCAACACACGAGGAGCAGTGAGTCCGAGACATTGTTTGTAATTTAACCAGTGATACAGTAAGGCCCAGGGCACACATGGGCGTGTAGCAAGTGACAAGGTCCAGGGTATATAAATGAAGAAAGTCCCCTGCAGGACACATTAGAGTGGGGGTTGGTAAACTGACACGCCAGGCACTACTCTCCAGCATTTTCTATTGTTAATCGTATTTACAGCTCTAGGTTAGTATATAAGATTTAATTCTATATCAGCCTGAAACCCCTTAAACTTTCTAATCACCCCAGCGAAGGGTCATAAAGCTGCTAGCAGATTATTATCGTATCAATATCCAAAGTGGCAAAGCACAAAGCATTGTGTCCAGTAAACATTACTCACCCAGTGGGTGGATCTGCCGGTGCCACAAAATGCACATTGTCTCCTATTTTTTAAAAAAAAAAATTAGTTTGGTGGGTCAGTGTTTCGGTGACATTGATGGAAGTGGTGTCCAGGTTTATTTGGAGTTCCGGGAGACGACCGTAGCGGGCAGCCACAAAATGACACATTGTCTCCCTTAGAGTAGTTTGGTGGCACGTGTTTCGTGAGCATTGATGAAGTGGGTCAGTTTATTATTGAGTCCGGAGACGGACCCTTAGCAGGCATGCCACCAAATGACACATTGTCTCCTTTGAGAGTTTGGTTTGTGGCAGTGTTCTGTGAAGCATTGATGGAAGTGGGTACAGGTTTATTATTGATCCGAGACGGACCTTAGCGTGCAGCCCAAAATGGACCATTTCTCCTTTAGAGTTAGTTTGGTGCAGTGTTTCCAACATTCACTGATGGAAGTGGGGTACTGTTTTTATTGATGACATGGGGGGTACAATTTTAGAGGATTTTACAATAGTAACTATAGTAACTGAAAGTTGCATAAGTAAAACATCCATCAATTCCACAATCTTTTCACCTGTCCTTTTTAACCCAACATTGGATCCAGAGGTAGGCAAAAACCCCGCTAAAAAAGTTGCATAGATCTCTGCATTTGTCTGTGCAAAGCATGGCATGACGTATTGAACAGTGTTAGATTCCATAACATATAAAGTTTTCCAATTTTTGGGGCGTTTTCTTTTGAATAATAGCTTTTAAATGACAGAGCACTTTGATATTTTTTACTTGTAAGGCATGTTCCCCTTTGAGCTAGTTGGTTACGTGTGGGATATTGTAGTTAATTGGTAGATTTTCTATGTAAAGGCAAGTCCAACCCAAAATGAAACTTACATACAGGTAAATCACCCCAAAACCCTAAACGATAATGTTGAAATGTAAATATATAAGGTCTAAAACCTTAATCCGGCCCAAATGTCCTGTTTCCCCTGTTTTTCTGCTTCCTGGTTCTTCCAGTTGTAACTGTCAGTTATGGATTTGACAGTTGACATCAAGCCCAATGACTGAATGTTAATCCCCTGTTGGGCCTCTTCTGAGCATGCCCAGGCCATACAGGCTCAGTACGGTTTCTACCTTGCTCATGTTTCCATGAGGCATCCAGAAGCATAGCAGCAACAGTAATGAATTCATAGAAAACTATAATATATCAACATATTATAAAGAGGCCATTCTTTCTAAAAGATGTTCTTAGGAGGGTGGAGTTGTCCTTTAAAGGAATAGTTCACTAAAATAGCTCAGGAGCCAGGGCCGATAATAGCAGAACTATTAATTTAACCGTCAGAAGTGGTTATACATTTTAATTTGGTATAAAATTCTTGAAAGTGCTGTTTTGGTTGGGGGGTCTCCTGTACAGGAAAAGTGGGGTACCAACATATATCTGCTCCCATATAAATATATGTAAATATCATCAAAACTATGTAAAATAATGAAAGTAAACTGCAAAAATCCTCAGGAAAGCAATTCCTGTCAATTCACCTAAAGTCATTTTTGGACCACAGTTACCCTTTAACGCGTAAAACCGTATTACTGGTTACTATGGCTACGGCTAAAAGAGTATCACACATCCGTTTCTTATTTAAATATATTTCCAGATAAGATTGTATTGAGACCAGACTTTACTTACCAAAGGTCGTCTCGAAATGTCATATGAACAAAGACATTAATCTTCTTTCTTTTCCAGGTAAAACGTTCTTATTTAGTACGCGGCTTTGGAAGCTATTTGCAAAGGACACCAGAATTCAGAAAATCAGACTTGCTCTCTGTTCTATTTACAGGTTCTAAAGAAGGAGAAAGGGGCATCAAATTCTACCCTGGCTACTTGGACCAAAGACCCGTGCAAAGCTGCCACTTGGTCTTCATTATTGACGTTTGTTAAGCTTTATAAATGAGATTTTTCAAAAAGTTATTTTGCTTTTAAGGCACTGGAAACATTGAAGGTATTCAGGTATCCCACCCCTCCTGGATCTTCTGGGAGTCTCCCTCAATTGGGGTGTTCTCCCACCCCAATCTTCCGTGACGGAGAGGAGTCCAAAATCTCCTCCCCCGTCACCCCTCGGGTGGCCCACGCCCAACCCATAACTACGCCTCCTCTCATTTTAGGGGATTACTAACTAAGCGCTAGCTATACAAGTTACTAACGTCTCCATATTGGTAAATACACATTCTATCGCTCACCTTATTCTCTATATACAGAACAGCAATCATCCAGGTATCTACCCATATACAGGAGATTTCAATAAAAGTTCTTATTAAAAATGGTGGTCATTTTGCCACAACCATCAATGTTAACTTTCAAATGTTAAATAAGATCTGATTGGTTGGGGGCAAATAAAGGCTGGTAACACGTTACAGTTCTTCCGGTCGATTGGACCGAAATATTGCATTGTGTGTACCAGGCTTTAGCACCATTATACAAATTTTATTGAATCTTCCTCATAGTGTGGTAGGGTTGCCATATCAGTGAACCATGTTGGGACACCCATTAACATACACACAACATGGCTGAATGAATGTTTAATTGCAATCACAGTGCAGCCCTACTAATTATATTTATTAAGTGTGTCCCTACTAGTCCCTGTTGATCTGGTAACACAGTTATCAACCTTCCCCTAAGACTCAATCACATACAATCTACATGCAGAGAAAGGCTGTCTGGTATTTACACCCTACAATCATGATGCGGCTGCATGGTTTCAATACAGTCATAACGTCCATAATGAACTGCTACACGCCTTGTAATATGTATATTTCATATGTTTCAATTCAATCTGTCATTAGAGCTGCAATCTGTCACAGTCTCCTAGATATTACATCCAATCCACCCCAATCTTCTAACAATTTCTTTTCAATCTGCCACAGTCTCACAGATTGTATTCGATCTGCATATGTTTCTATTGTCTCCCTGGGTGGGTTCCCTCAAGTAAAAATCCTGACTGTCTGTAGATTGGTCACAATCCCCACAGTCTTACCTCCTTGTCTCCCATGTTTAGTGGTGGAATAAGGACTCACACTGCTTGTACCATGTCCTCTGGGAACTGGAACAGCCTCACTAAATCCTCCCACTGGATCCCAATCTGGCTTCCTACTTCCTGTCCTCAGGAGCTCCGCCTCACATCCTGTTGCAAGGCTCCCTGGGACATGTAGTCTTTACCCTCTGGCTGGACAGATGTCAGGAGCAATGGAACAATGGACAATCCTGTCCCACACATTACTGATAAATTATAGAGAAAGGATTAGTTTCCTACAACCAACTGTTATCTCCATCTGGACTGGATTGTACTCAATCATCTATAGGATTAGACTGTAACAAGCAAAATGGCAGCTCCCCCATAGTATAGAAATCTGTCCCACACATTACTGATAAATTATAGAGAAAGAATTAGTTTCCTACAAACCAACTGTTATCTCCATGCTGGACGGGATTGTACTCAATCATCTATAGGATTAGACTGTAACAAGCATATGGCACTCCCCATAGTATAGAAACTTTCCCAACATTACTGATAAATTATAGGAAAGATAGTTTCCTACAAACCAACTGTTATCTCCATGCTGGACTGGATTGTACTCAATCATCTATAGGATTAGACTGTAACAAGCATATGGCAGCTCCCCCATATGTATGAAATCTGTCCACACATTACTGATAATTATAGAGAAAGGATAGTTTCCTACCAACTGTTATCTCATGCTGGACTGGATTGTACTCAATCATCTTAGGATTAGACTGTAACAAGCAATATGGCAGCTCCCCATAGTATAGAAATCTGTCCCACACATTACTGATAATTATAAGAAAGGATTAGTTCCTACACAACCAACTGTTATCTCCATGCTGGACTGGATTGTACTCAACATCATAGGATTAGACTGTAACAAGCAATATGGCAGCTCCCCATAGTATAGAAATCTGTCCCACACATTACTGATAAATTATAGAGAAAGGATTAGTTTCCTACCAACCAACTGTTATCTCCATGCTGGACTGGATTGTACTCAATCATCTATAGGATTAGACTGTAACAAGCAATATGGCAGCTCCCCCATAGTATAGAAATCTGTCCACACATACTGATAAATTATAGAGAAAGGATTAGTTTCCTACAACCAACTGTTATCTCTCCATGCTGGCTGGATTGTACTCAATCATCTATAGGATTGGACTGTAACAAGCAATATGGCAGCTCCCCCATAGTATAGAAATCTGTCCCACCATACTGTAAATTATAAGAAGGATTAGTTTCCTACAACCAACTGTTATCTCCATGCTGGACTGGATTGTACTCAATCATCTATAGGATTAGACTGTAACAAGCAATATGGCAGCTCCCCCATAGTGAAATCTGTCCCACACATTACTGATAAATTATAGAGAAAGGATAGAAACCAACTGTTATCTCCATGCTGGACTTGGATTGTACTCAATCATCTATAGATTAGACTGTAACAAGCATATGGCGCTCCCTCCCCCATAGTATAGAAATCTGTCCCACACATTACTGATAAATTATAGAGAAAGGATTAGTTTCCTACACACCAACTGTTATCTCCATGCTGGACTGAATTGTACTCAATCATCTATAGGATTAGACTGTAACAAGCAATATGGCAGCTCCCCCATAGTATAGAAATCTGTCCCACACATTACTGATAAATTATAGAGAAAGGATTAGTTTCCTACAAACCAACTGTTATCTCCATGCTGGACTGGATTGTACTCAATCATCTATAGGATTAGATTGTAACAAGCAATATGGCAGCTCCCCCATAGTATAGAAATCTGTCCCACACATTACTGATAAATTATAGAGAAAGGATTAGTTTCCTACCAACCAACTGTTATCTCCATGCTGGACTGATTAGAGACTGTACAAGCAATATGGCAGCTCCCCCATAGTATAGAAATCTGTCCCACACATTACTGATAAATTAGAGAAAGGATTAGTTTCCTACAAACCAACTGTTTCTCCATGCTGGACTGGATGTACTCAATCATCTATAGGATTAGACTGAACAAGCAATATGGCAGCTCCCCATAGTATAGAAATCTGTCCCCCACATTACTGATAAATTATAGAGAAAGGATTATTTCCTACCAACCAACTGTTATCTCCATGCTGGACTGGATTGTACTCAATCATCTATAGGATTAGACTGTAACAAGCAATATGGCAGCTCCCCCATAGTATGAAATCTGTCCCACACATTACTGATAAATTATAGAGAAAGGATTAGTTTCCTACAAACCACTGTTATCCCCATGCTGGACTGATTGTACTCAATCATCTATAGGATTAGACTGTAACAAGCAATATGGCAGCTCCCCATAGTATAGAAATCTGTCCCACACATTACTGATAAATTATAGAGAAAGGATTAGTTTCCTACAAACCAACTTTATCTCCATGCTGGACTGGATTGTACTCAATCATCTATAGGATAGACTGTAACAAGCAATATGGGCATCCCCCATAGTAATGAAATCTGCCCCACACATTACTGATAATTATAGAGAAAGGATTAGTTTCCTACAAACCAACTGTTATCTCCATGCTGGACTGGATTGTACTCAATCATTTATAGATTAGACTGTAACAAGCAATATGGCAGCTCCCCCATAGTATAGAAATCTGTCCACACATTACTGATAATTATAAGAAAGGATTAGTTTCCTACCAACCAACTGTTATCTCCATGCTGGACTGATTGTACAATCATCTATAGATTAGACTGAACAAGCAATATGGCAGCTCCCCTAGTATAGAAATCTGCCCCACACTTACTGATAAATTATAGAGAAAGGATTAGTTTCCTACAAACCAACTGTTATCTCCATGCTGGACTGGATTGTACTCAATCATTATAGGATTAGACTGTAACAAGCAATATGGCAGCTCCCCATAGTATAGAAATCTGTCCCCCACATTACTGATAAATTATAGAGAAAGGATTAGTTTCCTACACAACCACTGTTATCTCCATGCTGGACTGGATTGTACTCAATCATCTATAGGATTAGACTGTAACAAGCAATATGGCAGCTCCCCATAGTAAGAAATCTGTCCCACACATTACTGATAAATTATAGAGAAAGGATTAGTTTCCAACAACACCAACTGTTATCTCCATGCTGGACTGGATTGTACTCAATCATCTATAGGATTAGACTGTAACAAGCAATATGGCAGCTCCCCCTAGTATAGAAATCTGTCCCACACATTACTGATAAATTATAGAGAAAGGATTTTTTTCCTACAAACAAACTGTTATCTCCATGCTGGACTGGATTGTACTCAATCATCTATAGGATTAGACGGTAACAAGCAATATGGCGCTCCCCCATAGTATAGAAATCTGTCCACACTTACTGATAAATTATAGAGAAAGGATTAGTTTCCTACAACCAACTGTTATCTCCAGCTGGACTGGATTGTACTCAATCATCTATAGGATTAGACTGTAACAAGCAATATGGCAGCTCCCCCATAGTATAGAATCTGCCCCACATTACTGATATTATAGAGAAAGGATTAGTTTCCTACAACCAACTGTTATCTCCATGCTGGACTGGATTGTACTCAATCATCTATAGGATTAGACTGTAACAAGCAATATGGCAGCTCCCCCATAGTATAGAAATCTGTCCCACACATTACTGATAAATTATAGAGAAAGGATTAGTTTCCTACAAACAACTGTTATCTCCATGCTGGACTGGATTGTACCAATCATCATAGGATTAGACTGTACAAGCAATATGGCAGCTCCCCCATAGTATAGAAATCTGCCCCACACATTACTGATAAATTATAGAGAAAGGATTAGTTTCCTACAACCAACTGTTATCTCCATGCTGGACTGGATTGTACTCAATCATCTATAGATTAGACTGTAACAAGCAATATGGCAGCTCCCCATGTATAGAAATCTGTCCCACACATTACTGAAAATTATAGAGAAAGATTAGTTTCCTACAAACCAACTGTTTCCATGCTGGACTGGATTGTACTCAATCATCTTAGGATTAGACTGTAACAAGCAATATGGCAGCTCCCCATAGTATAGAAATCTGTCCCACACATTACTGATAAATTAAGAGAAAGGATTAGTTTCCTACAAACCAACTGTTATCTCCATGCTGGACTGGATTGTACTCAATCATCTATAGGATTAGACTGTAACAACAAATGGCAGCTCCCCCATAGTATAGAAATCTGTCCCACACTTACTGATAAATTATAGAGAAAGGATTAGTTTCCTACAAACCAACTGTTATCTCCATGCTGGACTGGATTGTACTCAATCATCTATAGGATTAGACTGTAACAAGCAATATGGCAGCTCCCCCATAGTATAGAATCTGTCCCACACATTACTGATAAATTATAGAGAAAGGATTAGTTTCCTACAAACCAACTGTTATCTCATGCTGGACTGGATTGTACTCAATATCTATAGGATTAGACTGTAACAAGCATATGGCAGCTCCCCATAGTATAGAAATCTGTCCCACACATTCTGATAAATTATAGAGAAAGGATTAGTTTCCTACAACCAACTGTTATCTCCATGCTGGACTGGATTGTACTCAATCATCTATAGGATTAGACTGTAACAAGCAATGGCAGCTCCCCCTAGTATAGAAATCTGTCCCACACATTACTGATAAATTAAGAGAAAGGATTAGTTTCCTACAAACCAACTGTTATCTCCATGCTGGACTGGATTGTACTCAATCATCTATGGATTAGACTGTAACAAGCAATATGGCAGCTCCCCCATAGTATAGAAATCTGTCCCACACTTACTGATAAATTATAGAGAAAGGATTAGTTTCCTACAACCACTGT
>JAACNH010000415.1:53044-79369 GCA_019447015.1 Hymenochirus boettgeri
TACTAACAATTTCTTTCCAATCTGCCGCAGTCTCCTAGATATTACATCCAATCTATCCAAATCTCCTACCAATTTCTTTTCAATCTGTCACAGTCTCCTAGATATTACATCCAATCTATCCAAATCTCCTACCAATTTCTTTTCAATCTGGCACAGTCTCCTAGATATTACATTCCATCTACCCAAATCTACTAACAATTTCTTTCCAATCTGGCACAGTCTCCTAGATATTACATCCAATTTACTAACAATTTATTTCCAATCTGGCACAGTCTCCTAGATATTACATCCAATCTACCCAAATCTCCTAACAATTTCTTTCCAATCTGTCACAGTCTCACAGATTGTATTCGATCTGCATATGTTTCTATTGTCTCCCTGGGTGGGTTCCCTCATAGGAAATCCTGGACTGTCTGTAGATTGTCACAAATCCCCACAGTCTTACCCTCCTTGTCTCCATGTTTAGTGGATGGAATAAGGACTCACACTGCTTGTACCATGTCCTCTGGGAACTGGAACAGCTCACTAAATCTCCCACTGGATCCGACGGGCTTCCTACTTCCTGTCCTCAGGAGCTCCGCCTCACATCCTGTTGCATGGCTCCCTGGGTCATGTAGTCTTTACCCTCTGGCTGGACAGGATGTCAGGAGCAATGGACAATCCTGTCCCACACATTACTGATAAATTATAGAGAAAGGATTAGTTTCCTATAACCAACCAACTGTTATCTCCATGCTGGACTGGATTGTACTCAATCATCTATAGGATTAGACTGTAACAAGCAATATGGCAGCTCCCCCATAGTATAGAAATCTGTCCCACACATTACTGATAAATTATAGAGAAAGGATTAGTTTCCTACAAACCAACTGTTATCTCCATGCTGGACTGGATTGTACTCAATCATCTATAGGATTAGACTGTAACAAGCAATATGGCAGCTCCCCCATAGTATAGATATCTGTCCCACACATTACTGATAAATTATAGAGAAAGGATCCTACCAACCAACTGTTATCTCCATGCTGGACTGGATTGTACTCAATCATCTATAGGATTAGACTGTAACAAGCAATATGGCAGCTCCCCATAGTATAGAAATCTGTCCCACACATTACTGATAAATTATAGAGAAAGAATTAGTTTCCTACCAACCAACTGTTATCTCCATGCTGGACTGGATTGTACTCAATCATCTATAGGATTAGACTGTGTAACAAGCAATATGGCAGCTCCCCCATAGTGTAGAAATCTGTCCCACACATTACTGATAAATTATAGAGAAAGGATTAGTTTCCTACAAACCAACTGTTATCTCCATGCTGGACTGGATTGTACTCAATCATCTATAGGATTAGACTGTAACAAGCAATATGGCAGCTCCCCCATAGTATAGAAATCTGTCCCACACATTACTGATAAATTATAGAGAAAGGATTAGTTTCCTACAAACCAACTGTTATCTCCATGCTGGACTGGATTGTACTCAATCATCTATAGGACTAGACTGTAACAAGCAATATGGCAGCTCCCCCATAGTATAGAAATCTGTACCACACATTACTGATAAATTATAGAGAAAGGATTAGTTTCCTACAAACAACTGTTTTTGGCTGACCAACCGAAAGTGCTGTGAATCGGCACAAAATATCAGCTGGTGCGTACCTAGTCTTATAGCCGGCATGTGCGATGACATCATCAGGGGCCGCTAACGTGCGCACCAAAGAGTAAAGCTGCAGTGTTACCTGGCAAGGGAGGTGATGTAGATGTGGACAATCTCATGGGGGCGGTCCTAAAAACCTGACTTGAGACGATCAGGAAGCCAGACTCATGCAGTAAAGGTAGGGGAGGTACGGGAGGCTAATAGAAAAACATTTTAGATTTAAAGCCACAGATATCCAATAAGCTAAAGTAGATTTTACAGTGTTCTTACCTTTACCCACAACACCATATCCATGGAGTCTAAATGGGGATTTTGTATTTGCTCATTAGATATTATGTCCCATACTGTTATCTCACTCATAATGGGTATTTTATACAGATTCCAGGGCCTAATACACTGTTGTATATATGTTACGTATGTATGTATGATGTCATATCTTGTACCATATATTAGAGCAGGGATTCTCAAACGGTGTGCCTCCAGATGTATGTAAACTACAACTCCCAGCATTCCCTGGCTTCCCTCTGTAGTTGAGGAATGCTGGAAGTTGTAGTTTTCAGATTTTTAAGAGGGCGTATTGAGATGTTATATTGTTTAGGTCAATTACAGTGATCCTGATGACGGCCGACAATGGCAACTGGAACGTGTCTTTGTTATTTCAAGCCCTGCATTTGGATTCAGCACCCAGGTGATTAAAGGTTACATGAGTTCTGCCAACAATCTATATACGTACCGTATATACTCCAGTATAAGCCAAGGTCTTTAGGCTTTAAAATGACCCCCAAAAAAATCAAACCTTGGCTTATACTGGGGTCAGTCATTACTTACCTTCCAATCGGCCGCAAACCGGAGCAGTCGCGAGTGTTCATAGCAGCGTCAGCACCTCTTCTCAGCCCTCACAGACGTAATTCAAGGACGGAGCGCGTCCTCTGACTCAGTGGGACCAGTAGGAATATGGCTTGCTCTTCTTTGCAGTCTTTGGGGGGTTTAGAGTAGTGGGCAGGAGCTATACTCGAGTCAATCCGCTTTACTCCTTTTTCAGTTAAAAAAAAGTACCCCAGCTTATACTCGGGTCGACTTATATTCGAGTCTGTATGTATGTATAGTTTATTTATAAAGCGCCACATGGGGGCGCAGCGCTGTACAGTAATAAAATACAATAAAGTCATACAAGGGGGATAAATACATAGATAGTTCAGTACATAAACATATATTAAAAGGTTACGAATACGCTACGAATTTGGGCTGGTGGGGATGGATCTGGATGGTGGTAGGGAGGGGGAAAGGGCTCCCCTACACATGTAACACTACCTCCCAAAGGCTACAGAAGAGGCAGAAACCTTTCCCGCAGGAAGACAGCTCCTACTCCTCAGTTTCCTGGACTTTGGACAAGCACTGCCGGAGAACCATAAGGAGCAGAGATGTAAGGTAAGGATTAGGTTTGGGGGTGGATATTCCAAGGCTCAACGTACGAATCGAGTCCCAAACTAGAAACCATCTGACATACAATAAGTTAAAAGGCAGGTAGCAGGATCCCCAGGAATCTTCAGCCACTACTGCCCATATTTTCCAGTTACAGGAAGGGATCCACTATTAAGGATCAAGTATGCAAGGGTAGGTTCTCTAGCATGTCATGCATGTGCTATGATTCCATTATCCGAGGTACATGTATCACACACCCTACACAACGGATACAACACAGGCATTATGCAATCGCAATACTAGCCGTGTCATTTACATGGCATTGGAGAATATGTAGGCCAAACTTCCTGACCAGTTAAAGGGCATGTCCACCCCAAAACTATAATGTAACCCACTACTGGCCCCACTGTGTAGTGTAATCCGTACCTTCCATCCCTGCTCCTTATGGTTCTCCTGCAGTGCCTGTTCAAAGTTCCAAAAAGGGAAGAGTAGGAGGTGTCTGTGAGTTAGCCGGTCCCTGCTACTTCCATGCCCTCCTGGAGGACTCTAGCATGTGCGGGTCCCTTCAGGCTGCTTGGTGCCCTACCATTAAAAATCCCCCCAACTGCCAAGTTAGCTTTGTAATACAAGCCCCAAAATGTCCTTAGTTCCCTGGTTGTCTGTTGCTTGGACCGAGTGTCAGTATATTGCTGGGGTTGTATTACAAAAAATCATAGTTGGCGGGGGGAGTGGGCTGTGGGGGGCCCACTATGGGGGGTGGACCCGCCCCTTTGAAGGATAGCGACGGAACTGTTGAAGTGGCAAGCTGGCAGGGAAGGGGGCAAAGGAGAGGAGGGACACATGGGACGGAGAGGAGGAGGAACAACAATAAACAGCAGATCAACACCGACACATGAGGAAACACCGGGAACAGAACACAAACAATAAAGCACTCACAACAAACCCACATTTATACACCACATAAAAACCCACACACAATATAAACAGAATACACACATTAAATCACATACAGTTGATAACTATATACACCTCAATACACAATCTCCACCTCACATTACACAACTATACGCGTCATATTTGATACATCACATACCATATAGAACATTCATCTCTATATAACAGAATACACAGTCAGATCCAAATCATCCCCAACCATTCATATCCATCTTTAAAGGGCGTGTCCACCCCATAGTGTAGGGCACCCCAGCCCACCCCCAACTGCCAAGTTAGCTTTGTAATACAAGCCCCAAAATGTCCTTAGTTCCCATGGCTGTCTGTGATTGGCATCCGAGTGTCAGTATATTTCTGGGGCTTGTATTACAAAACTAAGTTGGCGGTTGGGAGTGGGCTGGGGTGCCCTACACTATGGGGTGGACACGCCCTTTAAAGAACGTCTGAAAGGGGGGAGACCAGAAGTGTTAGTATTCTGATGGCAATGTGTGATGCGTTACATGACACATCGGAAGGTGGTGAACCGTAGAGGTAATTTAGTTCATGCTGCAATGTTGTGATGCGTCCATACACAGTCTGAAAGTGTGAGACCTAGAGTTATATTATTTCTGATGACCTGTGTACTGCGGTACTGCACAGTCTGCAAGGGGTGAGACCAGAGAGTGTATATTTATTTCTGATGGACAATGTGTGATGCGGTACATACACGGTCTGAAGGTGTGAGACCGTAGAGTGTTTGTGTCCATGATGACAATGTGTGATCCGGTACCTGACACGTCTGACAGGTTGTTGAGACCATAGATTTTATATTTAGTTCATGTTACAATGTGTGATGCGTACATACACATTCCTGGAGGTGTTAGACGTATAGTTTCTTTAGTTCATGCTGACCACGTGTATACGGTACATGACACAGTCCTGACAGGTGTGAGACCATAAGTGTATATTATTCATGATGTGCAATGGTGTGATGCGGTACATGAACACAGTCGGAGGTTGTGAGCCGTAGATGTATATTAGTTCATGATGACAACGTGTGATACGGTACCTACCGGTTGAAAGTGTGTGAGACCATAGAGTTTAATATTGGTGTCCATGCATGGCATGTGGTTGATGCGGTACATGACACATCTGTAAGGTGTGAGACCATAGAGTGTAATATGTGTTCTGATGACAATGTGTTTACGGTACATGCACGGTCTGGAAGGTGTGAGACCAAGAGTGTATTTGTGGTTCATGTGACAATGTGTGATACGGTACAATGACACGGTCTGGAAAGGTGTGGAGACCATATGTGTATATTGTGTTCATTTGACAATGTGTTAATACGGTACATGACACGGTCCTGGAGGTGTGAGACCATAGAGTGTAGTATTTTGTTCTAATTAAATGTGTGATACGGTACATGACACAGTCTGGAATGTGTTGGAGACCATAGAGTGTATATTTAGGTCTATGACAATGTGTGTGCGGTACATTACACAGTCCTGGAAGGTGTGAGACGTAATTGTATATTTAGTTTCAGGATGGCAATGGTGATGTGGTACATGACACAGTCTGAAGGTGTGAGACCGTATAGTGTAGTTTAGTTCATGATGACAACTGGTGTTGATACGGTACATTGGAACACGGTCCTGAAAGGTGTGAGAACCTAGAGTGTATATTGTGTCCATGATGGCAATGTGTGGAATGCGGTACATTACCCAGTCTTGAAGGTGTGAGACCATAGGTGTATATTTAGTTCATGAGGCACTGTGTGATGCGGTACATGACACGGTCTGGACGTGTGAGACCATAGAGTGTAATTTGTTCATGATGGCAATGTGTGATGCTGTACAATGACACCGTCTGGAAGGTGTGAGACATGAGTGGTATATATTTGGTTAATGATTCAATGTGGATGTGGTACATGACACAGTCGGAAGGTTGAGACCAAGATTGTATATTAGTTCATGAGACAATGTGTGATACGGTACCTGCACGGTCCTGGAAGGTGTTAGACCATAGAGTTTATATTTAGTTCATGATGGCAATGTGTTTGATGCGGTACATGACACAGTCTGGAATGGTGTGAGACCATAGAGTGTATATTTTAGTTCTGATGGCATGTGTGATGCGACTGACACATGTCTTTAAGGTAAATGAGACCGTAGAGTGTATATTGTGTTCATGCTGACAATTGTGGAGGCGTACATACACGGTCTGGAGGTGTGAGACCGTAGAGTGTAGATTGTGTTTCATGATTGCAATGTTGTGATGCTTACAAATGAACACGTTCCTGGAAGGTATGATACCGTAGAGTGTATATTGTGTTCATATGACAATGTGTGATGCGGTACAATGACACGTCTTTGAAGGTATGAGACCGTATAGTGTATATTGTGTCCATGATGGCAATGTGTGATAACGGTACATGACCGGTCTGGAAGTGTGAGACCGTAGAGTGTATATTGTGTTCAATGATGACAATTGTGATGCGGTACACTGACACGTCTGGAAGGTATGAGACCGTAAGTGTTATTTTGTTCATGTATGACAATGTGTGATGTCGTACATGAACACTGTCTGGAAGGTGTAGACCGTAGAGTGTAATATTGTGTTCATGATGGCACCTTTGATCGGTACACGTGACACGTTGTCCCTGGAAGGTATGAGGACCGTAAGTGTATATTGTGTTCTGGATGACAATGTGTGATGGCTGTAACAATGACACCAGTCGGGAAGGTATATACCGTAGAGTGTCTATTGTGTCCCCTATGACATGTGTGATGTGGTACATGACACGGTCTGGAAGGTGTGGAGACCATAGAAGTGTATATTGTGTCCCTGATGACACGGTGTGATGTGGTACCTGACACGGTCCTTGAAGGTGTGATACCATAGAAGTGTAATATTGTGTCCATGATGACATTGGTGATGGGTACATGACACTGTCTGGAAGTTGTTAGCAAGAGTGTATATTGTGTTCATGATGACACTGTGTTATGCGTCTACATGACACGGTCCTTGAAGGTGTGAGACCGTAGAGTGTATATGTGTTCATGATACAAGTGTGATGCGGTACATCGCACGTTCGGAAGGTGTGAGACCATAGAGTGTATATTGGTGGTTTTAGGATGTTTCCATGTGTGGATGCGGTACACATGACACAGTCGGGAAGGTATGAGACCGTAGAGTTTATTTGTGTTCATGAAGGCAATGGTGAATGCGGTAACAACATGACACCCCATGCGCATTAATTAATGTACGAACACACATCGACATTCGTTGCAAATAAAATATGAAAGAAAAACCAACAGCGAACACATCGCCAATGACTCATTCTTCATTAACCATTTCGTAGACCTCAACCCCAAAATGTTGCTTTGTACATCGTCATTGTCTCGCCATATTACAAACAATCAGCAACAATTAAAAATCTGCCCAAATAGGTGAATTGGTTGCCTTTCTAGCGGCACATTCTATTCTGCAACAATTTAATCTACACAATCATATCTGGCCTATTAATGCCAGATTTGTGCACAGCAATGGCAACAATTTTATTGTTGTTCGTTAATGCCGATTGTATGACTATTGGTTTTCCAATTTAAATCTGGTCCGGTAGTTCATAGTCCAATTATTTCCATTGCATCGTGTATGGGCCCCTTAAGATATAAGTGATAGATGATTGATAGAGAATCAATAGAATATAGCATCTTGTTCACCCGCTTCTTCAGCATGGACCACAGGTTCTCAATGGGATGAAATAGATAGGTGATAGATGATTGATAGATATCAATAATAATAGCATCTTGTTCACCACACGGCCCGCTTCTTCAGAATGGACCACAGGTCTCAATGGGATTAAATAGATAGGTTGATGATGATTGATAGATGATCAATAGATAATAGACATCTTGTTCACCTGCCTTCTTCAAATGGACCACAGTTCTAATGGGCATTAAGAAAAAAAAAAAAAAATAGATAGGTGATAGATGATTGATGATGATATGCTCTTAGTCACCAGCTTCTTGAGACATGATCACAGGTTCTCAACGGGTTTAAGATAGGTGATTGATAATAATAGATGATAGAGATCTTGTTCCCTACTTCTTTATATATCCACAGGTGCTCGTTGGATTAAGACGGGAGAAGTTTCTTGCTATGGATCTAAAGTGACATCAATTATAATCTCTGAGCTGCTTTATTTAGCATAGAGCCGCCTGGTGTCCTTCATCCTCGCTATAAATACATATTACTACTAGAACTGGTAGACGAAATCCATTCTTCCAATATTCATGGCTGTGTTTTTCTTTGATAGATGAGCCTTCTTCCCATGATATTCACCCCACATATTGTACATAAAGGGGGTCTGTTGTGACACTCCTGTGGCAAATCCTTTAATAACAAAAGTGGAAGTGGCTACTGACTGACCAAAACATTAGAACAAACAAACAAAAAGATGATAATGCACATTCCTGGGCCCCATTATCATCATATCTATGCTAGTGCAAACAGTAACAAACATGGGGTTTTAAGGGTATTTCCACCCTTCTTAAAAAATTTTCATATAATATTCCTCCGTCCCCCCATCCCCAACCGCTATAGTTTTAAGTTCAGAAAAAAAGGTTGCCCCAAATATTACTTACCTCCCCTCTTTCGCATCCGCCGCGCTGCAGTCCCCATGCTTGCAAGAAAAGGCAACAGAGGGCGGGAACGGAACGCGCAGTCGCATCTGTGATTGGCTGACGCCAGCCAATCACGGAACGCAGCTGCCAGGAGTTCTTTGCGACGGAGGAAAAGGATAGGTAATTAATGTTTGGTGCACTTTCAGAACCTTAAACTATAGCGGTTGGGATGGGGACAAGAATATATATAATAAATCGTTTTACACTAGGGGATGGAATATAAAATCGGGGGGAGGGGGAGAAAACCTTCCCATGAAAATCCCACCAAGCAGGGAGTGTTTTCACCCAGAGAAATGACCCAAGGTAAACTGGTTAGGACTTCCATCGGGGTTAACCTTGACGTGGTTGAAGCTTTTTCACTTAAAAATTTGTAACTACAAAACCCCATGGTTTTTCGTTTGCACTAGCATAGATTTGTATATGGGGCCCGGAATGTGCATTGATCATCCTCTTGTTCTTGTTTTTACCCCGCACAGATTGTCTCAGGATGTTATAAAAATGGTTTTGATGGTACATTCACCTATTTTGCTACCCTTTTGACCGAGCTATTGAACTTAAAGTTGGGTATACACGCCAACCATAAGGAAAGACTGTGGGATCCCGATGGTTAATTTCCCTTTATTGTTTGTGTGTGTACGTATTTCCCAGCACTCCTAGGGCTGACTAACGTTCACTGTCAGCCACAAATCGCTCAGGAAATTGCCCCAAATTTCTCTTGCCCTTATGTTTTAGGGAGTAGGTTAAATCTGCAGTCCGAGAATTCGCCCTATAACATTGTATTAGTCAACCGTCCACCTTTATAATAATGTCACAATAGCCGCTTTGGCAGGAGCACTGAAACAAGTGCAAGCATTGCAGGGAGGGGAAACTAAGAAATACCGGGCACAGTCATCATTTTTATTGGAGAGAAATGCAAGTCAATGCTAGTACCTAGCCATAGGTCTGGTGCGAGTAAATTCTGATTGGTTTGCTGCATAGTCCATAGTTAGGGCACCACTTTAGAATCCACCAATCTACATCTCTGAAATATTTAAAAAGTAGCTAAATGCCTTATAAAGAGTCATCCTGGAATGTCTTTTTAGTTATATAATTCCATTTCATTACTTTTGGTCTCTTATGTTAACACAGGGGGATAACCAGGAATTCACACAAAACAATAGCTCCTGTCAACTCTAAACTCTACTAAACTATCACACCATCTGACAAAATGGCTCTGGTCTGTTTCTTTATCTTTAATACCCCCTGTGGTTTTGGCACTGCTCAATAGCTGTGGATTGGTCTTTCCGTACTGTGCTAAACAGGACTGAAATGGTCTTCATTTTGGTGACATTTCCCGATAAAGTTTCAAAAAGGCTTTAAAAAAAAAGTTCAGATTCCACGTATTGTTAAATGATTGTATTCCAGGAGACTCAGAGGCTTTAAGATATAGAAAGACTTTTAAACATTAACCTTATTTTTGCTAAATTAAAAAGCAAAAAATGTTCAAAACAATGTCATAGCTTTTTTATATATATTTTTTCAAAACCTGTAAAATCTATCTCTCCGTTATTGTGTACATTTGTGCAAAGATGTTTTCCACCAAAATACCTGAATGCAAATCCTAGAATAAGCCAACTAAGTACAAAACTAGCTGGCAACTGAAAGGTGATAGTGATGTTTTAGATGCCCAGTTTAATACAGGGAAGTCCCTCAGTGACATCACTGAGTGATTGTAATTAGATTCCACCACTCTGCACCTCCCCCCATTTAAAATGCTAGCCTTATGTATTATCTATTTTTATGTTTACTAATCATTTTATTCTCACTCTGTTGTATTTAGGTCAAAAACTAGTCTTCTAGGAGTCTTCTGTATGTGTCAGTGAGTTCATATATATTCCCCATATTTAGACAGAAATGATTTCTTTAGGGTTTTTAGTTTTTTGATGAAGAAAAGAAAGGAGCTTCTTCTGCCAAATATTGTGTACTGTGTACGACTCTTAGGCTTATTCCCCATTGACAGGTTTTCAGACACAAACCCAGGGTTTCAGGCCCTTCAAACGTTAGAAGATTCTATAGGATCAATGTATAATAATTCAAGAGTATAATTCCATTTAGAGTAACCTGTCTGAAAAATCCTTTTCTACATAGTAACAAAAGAACATTTTCTTCAATGGTGTGAATCTGTCTGTCCTATGCCGTTATGTAAGATCTGCCTGTCTAAAAACATTTCCCACAGAAAGGCAAGAGAAAAGTTTTGTCTCCAGTGGTGGATTCTCTTATGTCGATAAGTTGCCAGCTTTTTACAAAGCCATTTCCCACATTCCGAACATGAAAATGGTTTCTCTCCTGTGTGAGTTTTCTGATGTTTCAAACGTTTTGCTGCATTTGTGAAAAAAGTAAATCCCACATTCAGAGGCAAGCAAACACATTTTCCCTCCAGAAGTGAATTTTCGGTGTGCAAATAGTTGTAGCTTGTGTGTAAACTGTTCCCACATTCAGAACAAGTAAAAGGTTTCCTTCCCCGCCATTGTGAATTCCTCTGATGTTTAATAAAGTAGCCTTTTCTTGCAAAACATTTTCCACATTCAAACTGAAATGTTTCTCCCTCCTGTGTGAATTTCTGATGTGCAATAAGAGTAGCCTTTTCGTTTCTTGCAAAACATTTCTTTCCCACATTCATAGCAAAAGTAAATGGTTTCCTTTCTCCTGTGTGAATCCTCTGATGTGCATAAGTAGCTTTTTCTTTCTCTCCTCGCAAAAACTTTTCCCACTTCAACAAGAAAATGGTCCTCTCCTGTGTGAATTCTCTGATGTGCAATAAAGTATCTCTTTTCTTGTAAAATCATTTCCCGCATTCAAACAGAAAAAATGGTTTCTCCTCCTGTGTGAATCCGCTGATGCACTATAATAGAATCCTTTTTCTTGCAAACCATTTCCCAACTCCAGAACAAGTAAAATGGTTTTTCCTCTCCTGTGTGAATTTTCATGTGTCAACATAGTGACCTTTTTTGCCAAACTTTCCCACATTCAGAACAAGAATGGTTTCCCTCCCTGTAGGAAATTCTCTGATGTGTAATAAGTGGGTGTTTGTTATAAAACATTTCCACATTCAGAACAAGAAAATGTTTCTCTCTGTGTGAATATCTTAATGCTTCATAAGATCGGGGACCCTTCCAGAAAAGGATTTCGCCACACAGATTACAAGAGAAAGGTTCATCTCTATTTGGATTTTCTGATGTAATTGCAAAGGTTACATTTAAGCGCAAAAATTTTCCACCTTCAGAACAAGAAATGTTCTCTCTCCTGTGTGAAGTTCTCGGATGTGTCATTAAGGTTGCTTTTCTTAGCAAACAGTTTCCCCACTTTCCAAAACAAAATAAAATATGCTTGTTTTTTTATGTAAATTTTGGTGTTTATAAAATGTTTTCTTTTTGTTATTTTGTCTGGGGTTGCTGCTGTTAAAGGTGATATTACATAATCCTTTTCTGTATCGGGCTTCAATTACTTAATGGTACCACTGAAAGTTCTCCTTCCCTGATTCCCTCGTCCTCTTTAATACCATTTGATATAGTATTATCTGACAAGCTGTTATTTAGGTTGGGAATCCCAGGGGTACAGTAGATGGATCGTCCCTGTATCTGTTCGTAGTGGATTAATGGTACAATCTGAACAGTCTCCTCCCATGATTCCATCTCCTCTTTAATATCCATTTGATATATAATTACTGACAAGCTGTTATTTAGTGGATCCCCATGGTATCAGTAGATGGATCTGTTCCCTGTATCTGTTTCTGTAAGTGGAATTAATGGTACAATCTGAACATTCTCCTTCCATATTCCATCTCCCTTTAATCCATTTGATATTAATTATCTGACAAGCTGTTATTTTAGGTTGGATTCCATGGTATCAATAGATGGATCTGTTGCCCTGTATCTGTTCTGTAAGTGGGTTAATGGTACAATCTGAACATCTCCTTCCCATATTCATTCTCCTCCTTTAATACCATTTGATATACAGCTGGTTACCGTTTCTTATCAGTTGGAGAACTGGGCACCATTTGGAAATTTTCCTTCTGGTTCCTCATCCCAATCTCACTTGGTTATTCGCACAGCACAAATTTGTTCCAGATTAGGTTTCGTAGCCTTTTTCTTCATAGTCACAACCTGTACATTATTACAAACATGAAAAATATTCTATCCTTTATAGACCTGCAGGTTAGATTATAAATCCAGATTATTATTATTATAGTGAACATAATAATCTTCATATTAAAATTATTATAGATAATATATCTCCCCTCTCCCTTAAATGTATCACCAAAACCTGTGAAATTCTAAGGTGGACTTTAAAAAGCATTTTCATTGGCAGTAAACTATTAGTGCACCCTCCATCCAACATTTAGCCCACCCACTTTTAAGGCCACACCCCCAAAAAGTATCAGGTGTGCTAGGGGATGGATTGATAATTATATGAGAGTTGAGAGTTCAGTTCAGCTAATAATGCCCTCAGTGTATGTTTTACCATTTCCCATCTGTACTCACACTAAACCACACTTTTCATATCTGTATCTTGGTTCCTGTTCAGATTAATTCTATCTCAGTCTAAAGCCCCTTGTACTTTCTAATAACCTCAGAAGTGGATCACAAGCCCTAGTAAGGGATCATCTCTTAGACAACCAGCAGGTAACTACTGTTTCAGAAAAGAAGGGATTCTGGGAACTTCCAATCCCCTACCATTGCTCTGTTTAAATTATATTTAATTGTTGTCCTGTAATCATTACTCACCAGTGGGTGGATCTGCCGGTGATTCTCCTTATCACTTCCTGTAAAAGGGTCTTGTTCCTTTAAATACTCCACTCCTCCTGGAGAAATAGATGGAACATCCTCACACCTTATGCAGAACCTGAACACACAATGTTACAGTTCACCACCCAGACAGAGAGACGGATTATCATCCACTGTTCTAACCAATCACGGATTGGGACACAAACCCACCTCTCCAGTCAGCAGGTGGATGATGTGGAGATGAGTCCAGGATCGTCTTGGCATTTTCCTTCGGTATGACGGAGCGACGATGGGACACAGTTGGGGGATGGGCCTGCAGGATCCTTCCAACTTACAGTCATGCAGCCTGTGGGAACGCCATCCCCGACTTCTTCATAACAATGTAGTCCTGGTTATTGGAGGGAGAGAGAATTATCTATCTCTGTACATGAAGTGGGCCATAGCTAATGGAGCCACTGCCCCAAGCGATAAACTAATCAACTCTATGGACATAGGTGAACATCCAATAAGCCCCACCCCCTGCACCACTCACGAGCCTCCTCACCTCCCCCGTAGCAGGTGATAATCTCCATTGTGAGATTCAGGATTCCTCTCATTCCAGAATGGTTTTTAATCCTTGTTCCCCATCACTGGGTCCCAGTCGGCTTTTCCTCTGAGATCCCCATTAGGTCCTTGTGGTGGGATTAATGTTAAAGCTCCTCTGGAATTAAATGGACAGAGACATTTGTTATATGACCGACCATATCCAATAAACACATTACAGCACAGATACACAGATAACAGATACATAGATAACAGATACACAGATAACAGTCTATAATTGACAGGCAGGTAGTTTCCATTATATAATTATAGCTAAACACTGCTTGCTTTTACCCGCCATTAGAAGTTGTTAGAACCAGTTTACATGTTGTGTATAAACTGTGACTTTTTCCTGTACCTACACATGGCAGTGGGCAATTAAAGGGCTAATTACCCCTGCACTGTGTAGGTTAGAAAGAGCTAAAAAGCTCCTCCTCTCCCCAGCACCTGTCTACTTTCATTCCTGCTTGTGTGTAGGACTGTTTCACCCCTGGACCATTTATTTTCCGGTAGTTCCCTCTCAACTACTGATGCCTCGCTCCTCTCTATAGTGCAAGCAGGAGAAAAACACATCAGCCCTTCAGTTTTGCCGGGCTTTGATAATTAATAGGCTGCGGTGCCGGTATTACTTTGCGGTCGAGTCTTAATGACCTCATCAATGTTCAGTGGGCCATCTGCATGTCTCTTCTGTAACAACTTTCTGTGGTTATTCATTGAGCCCTCCTGCCTATATGTATGCCTGCAGCTGTGAGTACATGCCTTCTATTGCCCTGTCGTTGCGTTGTAGAACTTTGTTGCTTATGACCTTTTCTGTTTGTGAGATTCTGTGTCATCTAGAGGTCCAGACCCCGGTCCAGGGGGTGAGCTGCTTGGAGAGTTTGAAATCAATCCTCCCCTCCCAGTTTTGGATAGGATGATTATTCTGAATGATGAGTATATGTATTCTTTTTATTTCTTTCCCCAATTGCTTATAGCCCCACGCAGAGCTAAGAATCCATGTACGTACACTGGAAAAACAACTTTATTTTACTGGATAGCTTAGAATTTTGGTTGCCGGATAATAGCACGGCTGTTTGAAGAACGCACGCAAGATGTCAGTGCTGGCGCGCATCACGTTGATGCATACATGACATCACTGGGGCGCACAGATTGCAGTGCAGTACAGGCTATAGTAAGCTGGGAGTGTTTGACAGCTTACTATAGTATTTGGTGAATGGAACTCATAGTTTCCATTCACAAATAGGATTTTTTTTCGAAGTCTTTGCTACTGAGCTACTGACCAATATTAGGCGATCAGTATACGCAGATTATCATTCCATCAATTTCAAGGGAAACTAAGGCTATAATAGGAAAGTTTGCGGAGGTACCAAAAAGAGACCAAATTGAATTTCTAGGATCATTTAAGTGTACAAAAACTTGTGCGCCTCTCAGTACCATTCGGTTTCCACTGAAAACCCACTGAAAAGTGGTGCGTGTGTGGGTGGGTTGTGTATTTCTATACCAGATTTCACCCACTCAAACTGCGAACACTTTGGCTCCTGACATTCTCCTAAAGCAAAACTAAAATGTGAAGAATGATAGATCTACCAAATGTTTTTTGCTTTGGAGTATTTTCTATCAAGAACTATTTGACACTATGACATTTCATAACCAATAGGGACTTCACTAAATAAAATAGATTGAGTCCGGACACGGACCTTAGCGTGCAGTACAAAATGACACATTTTCTCCTTTAGAGTTAGTTGGGGCAGTGTTTCGGTGAGCAATTGATGGAAGTGGGGTACAGGTTATTCTTGAGTTCCGGATACGACCTTACGTGCCTCCACAAATGACACATTGTTCTCCTTTAAGTTAGTTGGTGGCAGTGGTTCTTGGCATTGATGGAAGTGGGATCCAGGTTTTATTTTTGGTTCGGATACGGACTTAGCGTGCAGCCACAAAAATGACCATTGTCTCCTTTAGAGTTAGTTGTGGCAGTGTTTCGGTGAGCATTGATGGAAGTGGGTTACATGTTTATTATTGATCCTGGAGACGGACCTTAGCGTGCACCACAAAATGACACATTTTCTCCTTTAGATTAGTTTGGTGGAGGGTTTCGGTGTAGCATTGATGGAAGTGGGGTACAGGTTTATTTTGAGTCCCCGAAGACGGACCTAGTTAGCGTGCGCCACAAATGAAACAACTTGTCTCCTTAGAGTTAGTTTGGTGGCAGTGTTTTCGTGACATTGATGGAAGTGGTGGTCCGGTTTATTATTGAGTCCGGAGACGGACCTTAGCATGGCAGGCCACAATGACACTTGTCCCTTTAGAGTTTGTTTGGTGGGCAGTGTTTTCGGTGAGCATTGATGGAAGGGGGTAACTGTTTTATTATTGATTCCGGAGACGGACCTTAGCGTGCAGCCACAAATGACCACATTGTCTCCTTTAGAGTTAGTTTGGTGGCAGTGTTTCCAACATGCACTGATGGAAGTGGGGTAACTGTTTTATTGAGGACATGGGGGACAATATTTAGAGTGATGTTACATAGTAACATAGTAACTGAAGTTGAATAAGACAAACATCCATCAATTCCAATCTTTTCACCTTCCTTTTTTTTGAACCCACAATTGATCCAGAGGTGGCAAAAAACCCACCTAAAAAAGGGGCAGAATTCCCTGCATGCTGTCTGTGAAAGCATGGCATGACGTAGCTGAAAGTGTTAGAATTCCAAACATAATAATGTTTCCAAGTTTTTTGGCATTTTGCTTTGAAATAGATAACTAGTTAATACAGAGCCACTTTGATTTTTTTACTTGTAAGTGCAGGTGTCCCTTTGAAGTAGTTGGTTACGTGTGGGGAATATTTTAGTTATTTGGGTAATTTTCTATGTTACGGGCAAGTCCAACGCCCCATGAAACTTAACATACAGGTAACTCACCCCCAAAACCCTAAACGGTAAAAATAGTTTAAAATGTGAAATATGATAAGTCCTAAACCTGAACTCCTTCACAATGTCCTGTTTTCCCCTGTTTTCTGTCTGCCTGGTTCTTCAGTTAGTAACTGTCATTATGGATTTGACAGTTGGACATCACGCCAATGACTGAATGTTACTCCCCTGTCTGCCTCTTCTGATCATGCCCAGTGCTCGTACAGGCTCAGTAAGGTTTCTACATTGCTCAGTTTTCCATGAGGCAGCCAGAAGCATAGCAGGCATACATATGAATTCATAGCACAACTATAATTATGGCAACATATTATAAAGAGGCCCATTTCTTTTCTAAGATGTTCTTAGGAGGGTGGAGTGCCTAAAGGAATATTCACTAAAATAAGCTCAGAGCCAGTGCCCTAATAGCAGACTATTAATTTAACCGTCAGAAGTGGTTATACATTTTAATTTGGTATAAAATTCTTGAAAGTGCTGTTTTGGTTGGGGGGTCTCCTGTACAGGAAAAGTGGGGTACCAACATATATCTGCTCCCATATAATATATGTAAATATCATCAAAACTAGGAAATAATGAAAGTAACCTGCAAAAAAATCCTCAGGAAGCAATTCCTTGTCAATTCACCTAAAGTCATTTTTGGACCACAGTTTACCCTTAAAAACCGTAAAACCGTATACTGGTTACTACTATGCTACGCGCTAAAAGAGTAATGCACAACATTCCGTTTGCTTATTTAAATTAGTTCCAGATAAGATTGTATTGAGACCAGACTTTATTACCAAAGGTCGTCCGAAATGTCATATGAACAAATACATTAATCTTCTCTTTCGTTCCAGGTAAAACGTTCTATGTATAGCGGCTTTGGAAAGCTATTTGCAAAAGGACACCAGAATTCATAAACTCAGACTTGCCTCTGTTCTATTTACCGGTTCTAAAGAAGGAGAAAGGGCAATCAATCTACCCTGGCTACTTGGGACAAAGACCCCTGCAAAGCTGCCACTTGGTCTTCATTATGAGTTTGTTAAGCTTTATAAATTAGATTTTTCAAAAAAGTTATTGCTTTTAAGGCACGGAAATCATTGAAGGTTCATGTATCCCACCCCCCTGGATCTTTATGGGAGTCTCCCTCGAATTGGGGGTGGTTCTCCCCCCCAATCTTCCGTTGACGGCGATGGATTCCAAAATCCTCCTCCCCCGTCACTAAACCCTCGGGTGGCCCAACGCCCAACCCATACACGCCTCCTCTCATTTTATAAGGGGATTAACACTAAGCTAGCTATACAGTTACTACTTCTCATATTGGTAATACACATTCTAATCTGCTCACTTCTTCTCTTATACAGAACAAATCATCCAGGTATCTACCCAGATACAGGGAGATTTCAATAAAAGTTCTTATTTCAAAATGGTGGTCATTTTGCCACAACCAATCAGCTGTTAACTTTCAAATGTTTTAAATAAGATCTGATTGTTGGGGGCAAAATAAGGCTGGTACACACGTTTACAGTTCTTTCCGGCATGACCGAACTATTTGGCATTGTGTGTACCGGATGCTTAGCACCATTACCAATTTTATGAAATCTTCCTCATAGTGTGGTAGGGTGCCATATCAGTGAACCATGTTGGGACAAGGCCCATTAACATACACACATACATGGCTGAATAATGTTTATTGCAAATCACGTCAGCCCTACTATTATATTTTTAATGGGTCCCTACATGCCCTGTGATCTGTAACACGTTATCACCTTCCCTTAAAGACGTCAATCACATACAATCTCACATGCAGAAGGCTGTTCGGTATTTTACACTACAATCATGATGCAGGCTGCATTGGTTTCAATACAGTCATACGTCATAATGAACTGCTACACAGCCTTGTAATATGTATATTTCATATGTATTCAAATTCAATCTGTCATTAGAGCTGCAATCTGTCACAGTCTCCTAGATATTACATCCAATCCACCCAATCTTCTTAACATTTCTTGTCAATCGGCCACAGTCCTCACGAGTGTATTCGATCTGCATAGGTTTCTATTGTCTCCTGGGTGGTTCACCTCATAGAAATCCCTGGACTGTCCCCTGTAGATTGGTCACAAATCCCCACAGCTTATTATACCCTCCTTGTCTCCCAGGTTTGGTGGTGGAATAAGGACTTCACACTGGCTTGTACCATGTCCTCTGGGAACTGGTACAGCCTCCTAAATTCCTCCCACTGGATCCCAATCTGGCTTCCTACTTCCTGTCCTCAGGAGCTCCGCCTCCCACCTGTTTGCAGGCGCCCTGGGACATGTAGTCTTACCCTCTGGCTGGACATGATGTCAGGAGCAATGGAACAATGGACAATCCTGTCCCACACATGGACGATAAATTATAGATAAAGGATTGAGTTCCTACCAACCAACTGTTATCCTCCATGCTGTACTTGATTGTACTCAATCATCTATAGGAATTAGACGTAACAACAATATGGCAGCTCCCCCATAGTATAGAAATCTGTCCCACACATTACTGATAAATTATAGAGAAACGAATTAGTTTTCCCTACAAACCAACTGTTAATCTCCATGCTGGACCTGATTTTACTCAATCATCTATAGGATTAGACTGTAACAAGCAATATGGCAGCTCCCCATAGTATAGAATCTGTCCCACACATTACTGATAATTATAAGAAAGGATAAGTTTTCCTACAAACAACTGTTATCTCCATGCGGACTGGTGTATCAATCATCTATAGGATTAGACTGTACAAGCACTATGGCATCCCCCCCCATAGTATAAGAACTCTGTCCCACACATTACTGATCAATTATAGAGAAAGGATAAGTTTTTTCCTACCAATCACTGTTATCTTCATGCTGGCTGATTGTACTCAATCATCTAATGATTATAATTTAACAAGCATTGGGCAGCTCCCCCATAGTATAGAAATCTGTCCCACACATATACTGATAAATTATAGAGAAAGGATTATTTCCTACCACCAACTGTTATCTCCTGGCTGGACTGGAATGTACTCAATCATCTATCGGATTAGACTGTACAAGCATATGGCACTCCCCCATATATAGAACTCTGTCCACACCTTAACTGATAAATTATAGAGAAAGGATTATTTTCTACCACCAACTGTTATCTCCATGCGGACTGGATTGTACTCAATCATCTTAGGATTTATAGACTGTAACAGCAATATGGCAGCGTCCCCCATATATCGAACTGTCCCACACATTACTGATAAATATAGAGAAAGGATAGTTTCCTACAACCAACTTTTATCTCCAGGGCTGGACTGGATTGTACTCAATCATCTATAGGATTAGACGTGTAACAAGCAATATGCGCTCCCCATAATATAGAAATTGTCCCACCATTACGGCTAATTATATAGAAAGGATGTAGTTTCCTACTCAACCACTGTATCTCCATGCGCTGACTGGAATTGTACTCATCATCTCTAGGAGTAGACTGTAACAAGCAGATATGCAGCTCCCATAGTAAGGGAAATCTTCCCACACATACTGAATAATTCTAGAGAAAGGATTAGTTTCCTACCACCACTGTTATCTGCCATGCTGGAACTTGATTTGTTACTCATCATCTATAGGATTAGACTGTAACACAAGCAATATGGCAGCTCCCCATAGTATTAACGAAATCTGTCCACACATTACTGATAAATTATAAGAAAGGATTAGTTTTTTTCCTACAAACCAACTGTTATCTCCATGCTGGACTGGATTGTACTCTCAATCATCTATAGGATTAGACTGTAACAGCAATATGGGCAGCTCCCCCAGTAGAAATCGGTCCACACATTACTGATAAATTATAGAGAAAGGATTAAGTTTCTTACCAACAACTGTTTATCTCCATGCTGGACTGGATTGTAACTCCAATCATATAGGATTAGACAGTACAAGCATATGGCAGCTGCTCCCCCATAGTATGAAATCTGTCCCCACATTACTGATAAATTATAGAGAAAGGTTAGTTGTTCCTACAAACTCAACGTACTCCATCTGGACTGGATTGTACTCATCATCTAATAGGATTAGACTGTAACAGCAATTGGCAGCTCCCCTCATAGTATATAACACGTCCCACAATTACTGGGGATAAATTATAGAGAAGGATTGTTTCCTACCACCAACTGTATCTCCATGCTGGACGGATGTACTCAATGCATCTAATAAGGATTTAGACTGTACCAAGCAATATGGCAGCTCCCCATAGTATATAGAAATCTGTCCCACACATGCTGATAAATTATAGAGAAAGGATTAATTTTCCTACCAACCACTGGTTATCTCCATGCGGACTGGATTGTAACTCAATCATCTATAGGATTCGACTGTAACAATAATAAGGGGCAGCTCCCCCCTATATTATATCTGTCCCACACATTACTGATAAAGTATAGAGAAAGGATTATTCCTCCTACAACCAACGTTATCTCCATTCTACTGGCTTGTACTCAATCTCTGAGATGAGACAGTAACAAGCAATATGGCATCTCCCCATAGTCTAGAAATCTGTCCCACACATTACCTGAGAAATTATAGAGAAAGAATTAGTTTCCTACAAACCAACTGGTTTATCTCCATGCTGGACTGGATTGTACTCAATCACATCAATCTTTAAGGATTAGACTGTAACCGAGCAAAATGGCCGCTCCCCCCTTAGTATAGAAATTGTCCCACACACTTACTGATAAATTATAGAGAAAGGATTAGTTTTTCCTACAAACCAACGGTTTCTCCATGCTGGACTGGAGTGTACATCAATCATCTATAAGGATGACTGTAAACAAGCATATGGCAGCTCCCCATCGTATAGAAATCCTGTCCACACATTACTGAAAATTATAGAGAAAGGATTATTTCCCTTCCACAAACCACTGTTATCTCCATGCTGGACTGTATTGACTCAATCATCATGGATTAGACTGTAACAACAAGCAATATGCAGCTCCCCCATATTAT
This sequence comes from Hymenochirus boettgeri, assembly GCA_019447015.1. Lineage (NCBI taxonomy): Eukaryota > Metazoa > Chordata > Amphibia > Anura > Pipidae > Hymenochirus > Hymenochirus boettgeri. Next base: position 75,007 of record JAACNH010000415.1, read on the forward strand.
ATGAAACCGAGTCCCCCACAAATTACTGATCATTATAGAGAAAGGATTTAGTTTTTCCTAGTTTCCTACAAACCAACTGTTATCATCCAGCTGGACCTGGATTGTACTCAATCATCTAATATGATTAGACTGTAACAAGCAATATGGCAATCTCCCCCATAGTATAGAAATCTCCCACACATTACTGATATTATAGAGAAGGATTAGTTTCTCCTACCAACCACTGTTTCTCCATGCTGGACTGGATTGTACTCAATCAATCTTAGGATTAGACTGTAACAAGTCAATATGGCGCTCCCCCCCCATGTAATAGAATCTGCCTCACACATTACTGAATAAATTATAGAGAAAGGATTAGTTTCCACCACCCGACCAACTGTGATCTCCATGCTGGACTGGATTGTACTCAATCATCTATGATTAGACCTATATGGCAGCTCCCCATATAAGAGAATCTGTCCCACACATTACTGAAATTATAGAGAATAGGATTAGTTTTCCTACCAAAACCAACTGTTTATCTCCATGCTTGGACTGGAATTGTACTCAATATCTATAGATTAGACTTAACAAGCAAATGGCAAGCTCCCCATAGTATAGAAATCTGTCCCCACACATTACTGATAAATTTATAGAGGAAAGTTATTAGTTTCCCTCCAACCAACTGTTATCTCCATGCTGGACTGGATTTACTCAATCATCTATAGGAATAGACTGTAACAAGCACATATGGCAAGCTCTCCCATAGTATAGAAATCTTGTGTCCCACACTACTTAATAATTAATAGAGAAAGGAGTAGTTTTCCTACAAACCCAACTGTTATCTCCATGCTGGACTGGATGTACTCATCATCTATAGGATTAGACTGGTACAAGCAAGATGGCAGTCCCCCTAGTAATAGAAATCTTGTCCCCCCAGCATTCTGATAACTTATAGAAAGGTTAGTTACCTACACACAACTGTTATCTTCACGCTGGACTGATTGTACTCAATCAGCTATAGGATTAGACTGTAACAAGCAAATATGGCAGCTCCCCCCATATATAGAAATCTGGTCCCACACATTACTGATCATTATAGAGAGAAGGATTAGTTTCCTACACACCAACTGTTATCTCCATGCGTACTGGATTGTACTCATCACTAAGGATGAGACCTGGTAACAAGCAAATATGGCAGCTCCCCCATAGTAATAGACATCTGCCCACACATTACTGATAAATTATAGAAGAAAGGATGAGTTTCCTACAAACAAAACTGTTTTATCTCCATGCTGACTGTATTGTTAGCTCATCATGTATAGTGGTTGACTGTAACACGCAATATGGCCCTCCCCCCATAGTATAGAAATCTGTCCCACATATGACTGTAAATTATAGAAAAGGATTGTTTCCTACAAACCAACTGTTATCCTCCATCTGGTACTGGATTGTACTCATCACTATGGGTTGCTGTAAACGCAATATGGGCAGCTCCCCATAGATAAGAAATCTGGTCCCCAACATTACTGCTAAATTATAGCGAAACGGATTAGTTTCCTACAAACCACGTTATCTCCATGCTGGATGGATTGTACTCAATCATCTATAGGATTAGACTGTAACACAAGCAATTATTGGCAGCTCCCAATGTATCGAAATCTTTCCCACACATTATGATAAATTATAGAAGAAAGGATTAGTTTCCACAAACCAACTTTATCTCCATGCTGGACTGGATTGTACTCAATATCTATAGGATTAGAACGTAACAAGCATATGGCCGCTCCCCCAAGTATAAGAAATCGTCCCACACTTCTGGATAACATTATAGAGAAAGGAGTAGTTTTTCCTACAGCCAACTGTTATCACTCCATGCTGGACTGGATTGTACTCAATCATCTATAGATTAGACTGTAACAAGCATATGGCGCTCCCCATAGGATATAAATCTGTCCCACACATTACTGATAAATTATAGAGAATTATTAGTTTCCTACAAACCAACTGTTATCCTCCAGGGCTGGACTGGATTGTACTCAATCATCTATAGACTAGACGTAACAAGCCATATGCAGCTCCCCCCATATTATAGAAATCTGTACCCACATACTGATAAAATTATAGAGAAAGGATTAGTTTTTCCTACAAACCACTGTTTTTGGCTGCGGCAACCGAAAGTGCTGTGACGCGGCACAAAATATCAGCTGGTGCGTACCTAGTCTTATAGCCCGGCATGTGCCGTGACATCATCAGGGGCCGCTAACGTGCGCACCAAAGAGTAAGAGCAGTGTTTCCTGGCAAGGGATGTGATGTAGATGTGACAATCTCATGGGGTCGGTCCTAAAAACCTGACTTGAGACGATCATGAAGCCAGACTCATGCATTAAAGGTAGGGGAGGACGGGATGCTAATGAAAACATTAGACTTAAAGCCACGATATCCAATAGCTAATAGATTTTACAGTGTTTCTTACCTTTAACCCCAACACCATAGTCCATGGAGTTCTAAACTGGGGATTTTGTATTGCTCATTAATATATGTCCCATACTGTTATCTCACTCATAATGGGTATTTTATACAGATTCCAGGGCCTAATACCTGTTGTATATATGTTTTACGTATGTATGTATGAGTCATATCTTGTACCATATATTAAGCAGGGCTTTCTCAACGGTGTCCTCCATATTGTATGTAAAACTAACAACTCCCACATTCCCTGGCTTCCCTCTTTAGTGAGGAATGCGGAAGTTTTAGTTTTCATATTTTAATAGGCGTATTGAATGTTATCTTGTTTAGGTCAATTACAGTGTCCTGATTGACGGCCGACAATGGCAACTGGAACGTGTCTTTGGGTTATTTCCAAAGCCTGCTTGGATTCCAGCACCCAGGTGATTAAATGGTTTACATGAGTTCTCTGCCACAATCTAATCACGTACCGTATATACTTATACTTCCAGTATAAGCCAAGGTCTTAGCTTTAAAATGACCCCCCAAAAAAATCAGAACCTTGGCTAATACTGGGGTCAGTCACTTACTTACCTTCCACTCGGCCGCAGACCGAGGCAGTCGCTAGTGTTTCATAGCAGGCGTCACACCCTCTTCTCAGCCTCACAGACTTAATTCAAGACGGGGGAGCGCGTCCTCTGACTCATTGGGGACAGTAGGAATATGGCTTGCTCTTCTTTGCAGTCTTTGGGGGGGGTTTAGAGTAGTGGCATGAGCTATACTCGAGTCATCCGCTTTACTCCTTTTTCAGTTAAAAAAGTACCCCAGCTTATACTCGGGTCGACTTATATTCGAGTCTGTATTTATGTATCGTTTATTATAAAGCGGCCACAATGGGGTCGCAGGCGCTGTCAGTAATAAAATACATAAAGTCATACAAGGGGATACATACATAGATAAGTTCAGTACTAACTAATATTAAAAGGTTACAATACGCTACGAATTTGGGCTGGTGGGGATTGATCTGGAATGTGGTAGGAGGGGAATGGCCTCCCCGACACATGTAACACTACCCCACCTCCAAAAGGGCTACCGAAGATGCAGAAACCTTGTCCTCCCCGCAAGGAGACAGCTCCTACATCCTCAGTTTCTGACTTTGGACCGGCACTGCCGGAGAAACCATAAGGAGCCAGAGATTTAAGGTAAGGATTCAGTTTGGGGGTGGATATTCCAGGCCTCAGCCGTACGCATCGAGTCCCCAACTAGAACCATCGAACATCAAATAAGTTAAAAAAAGGCAGGAGCCGGATCCCCAGATCTCAGCCACTACTGCCCAATATTTTTCCAGTTATCATGACGGGATCCACTATTAAGGACAAGTTGCCGGGTAGGTTCCTATCATGTTCATGCATGTGCTATGATTCCATTATTCCGAGTGAACAGACATGTATCACACACACCTACACAACGATACAACAACAGGCCTTATGCATCGCAATACTACCGTGTCATTTACATGGCATTGGGAAGAATATTTATGCCAAACTTCCTGACCAGTTAAAGGGCATGTCCACCCCAAAACTATAATGTACCCACTACTGGCCCCACTGTGTAGTGTACCGTACCTTCCATCCCTGCTCCGATGGTTCTCCTGCAGTGCCTGTTCAAGAGTTCCAAAGGGAAAGTAGGAGGTGTCTGTGAGTTAGCCGGTCCCTGCTACTACTTCCATGCCCTCCTGGGGACTCTAGCAATGGTGCGGGTCCCTTCAGGCTGCTTGGTGCACTACCATTAAAAAATCCCCCCAACTGCCAAGTTAGGCTTTGTAATACCAGCCCCAAAATGGTTCCTTAGTCTCCATGGCCTGTCTGTGGATTGGCATCCGAGTGTCGAGATATTTCCTGGTGGCTTGTAATTACAAACTAAGTTGGGGTTGGGA
>JAACNH010000415.1:79393-175136 GCA_019447015.1 Hymenochirus boettgeri
GTGGGCTGGGGTGCCCTACACTATGGGGTGGACACGCCCTTTAAAGAGATAGCGAAGGAATTTGCAAGATCCTGACTGTCATTTTTCAAAGATCAGTATACACATAGTCCGGAGCATTCACTCTATACACAACATATACACATCATATACACACCATACACATTATATACACACCATATACACACATCACACACACAACATATACACATCACATACACAACATAAACACATCACATACACAACATATACATACACACATATACACGTCATATACACTATATACAATCATATACACCCATATACACATCACATACCAACATATACACGTCATATACACATCACATACACATCATATACACATCATATACATATATACACTCATATCAACGTCATATACACATATATACACTATATACACATCATATACACCATATACACTATACACATCACATACACACCATATACACATCACATACCAACATATACACGTCATATACACATCACATACACATCACATACACAACATATACACATCATATACACCACACATCACATACACAACATTACACATCATACGCATACACCACACATCACATCACACACATATACACACCATATACCCTCACATACACACCATACACAAACATATACCACATCATACACACATCATATACACCTCACATACAACATCATATACACCTCACATACACATCATATACACCTCACATACACCTCATATACACCTCACATACACAACATATACACCCTCACATACATCAAACATATACACCTCACATCACATCACCTAACACCATACACACATCCATACACAACATATACACATCATACACATCACTACACTCACATACACAACATATACCCATCATATACAACATATACACACAACATATACACACAATCATAAATACACACCATCACATATACACAAAACAATACACACACATACACAACAATATACATCACATACACAACAAATCACATCACACACAATATACACATCAACATATAACACATCACATACCACATATACAACATAATAACAAAGGAGAAAACGACAGGTCCTAGTGACATTGTTAATGTGATGATGGAAGGAAAGAGAGGAGACAAAGATCACTCCAAGGCAGTGTGCAGATTCCACTGGGTTAATGACCATATTGTTAATAGAGATGGAAAAGGGTGGGCTAGGTCCTAGTTTAGGGGGACATGATTAATTCTGTTTTGGATAGATTGAGTTTAAGGCGGCGGTGCGCCATCCAGGAAGAGATAGAGAGCAGACATTTATAGATTTGGGATTGAACTTCAGGGGTTAGCTCGGGGGTGGACAAGTAGATTTGGGTATCATCCGTATATAGGTGATAAGAACTGATTATTCTCCCCTGAGAGATAGTTAGAGGGAGACAGAGAGGACCCTAATACCGAGCCCTGAGGGACCCCCACACTAAGCGGAACAGAGAGGAAGTCTATTAGTAAAAGAGACAGAGGAAGATCTGTTAGTAGTAGATATAAAAACCCCCCGCAGCTCGATTTTCGGATGCCCAGAGAATATAGAATCTGCATAAGGAGAGAGTGGTCCACAGTATCAAAGGCAGCCGATAGGTCCAGGAGAACGAGGACCGAGAACTGTCCTTTGGCATGCTTGTAGGTCCATTTGAGACTTTCAGCACTGGCGGCGCTACACTGCGGGGCACAATGGGCGCAAGTGCCCCCCAAGTGCCCCCCTTCCAGGGTTGCCAATCCCACATGTCCGAAAATTCACAGACATTCGGTAACTTTATATGTCGGAGGAGCCTATAGGGACATTACACAGGCACAGCAGCTACAGCCCCTCCCCCTGCATTCTGACTGGTAACTCCTCCCCTCTGCTCATGGTTCCTTTTGATCCAGTGTTCCCAGGTGTTTGGAGGGGGCGGAGCCGGAGCACTGTAAGTCTTCATAGCAATGGAGAGTCGTCCTTATTGTAAGTCTACTGTGCCTGCTACAGACACCTGCTGTGCTGAGGTCAGTACTGGGTGTGGTTTGGGAGACACTGACCTGCTCAGTTAATGTATGTGCTGCCTGGGAGAAGGAGGGTTAGCTACTCTTCTGTATAAGAGACCCCCACACATTGTATACGAGACCCCCACACATTGTATACGAGACCCCCACACATTGTATATGAGACCCCCCATACTACATTGATTTCAGCTTCCTTCAAAGTCCTACAATGTATGGGGGTCTCATATACAATGTATGGGGGTCTCATATACAACATGTGGGGGTCTCATATACAATGTAATGGGGTCTCATATACAACATGTGGGGGTCTCATATACAATGTGTGGGGGTCTCATATACAATGTGTGGGGGGTCTCAAATACAGAATAGCAGCTAACCCTCCCTTCTCCCAGGCAGCACATACATTAACTGAGCAGGCAATGTGTGGGGGGTCTCAAATACAGAATAGCAGCTAACCCTCCCTTAGGAATAATAAGGAATATAAATCAGTGATACCAGCAATTAGATTCATCACTCATCCCTTCTACTGACAGGTGTTAAAACCAGCCCTCGGTTCATTTATTAGCCCTTCAGTTCATTAGCCAGCCCAGTGTTAGTCCTCCAGTTCATTAGCCAGTCCAGTGTTAGTCAGCCCTCCAGTTCACAAACCAGCTTTACAGTCAGCCCTCCAGTTCACAAACCAGCTGACAGGTCAAAGCTCCAATTCACAAACCAGCTTTAGTCAGCCCTCCAGTTCACAAACCAGCTTTTACAGTCAACGCTCCAATTCACAAACCAGCTTTACAGTCAGCCCTCCAGTTCACAAACCAGCTTTACAGTCAACGCTCCAATTCACAAACCAGCTTTAGTCAGCCCTCCAGTTCACAAACCAGCTTACAGTCAGCCCTCTAGTTCACAAACCAGCTTTACAGTCAACGCTCCAATTCACAAACCAGCTTTAGTCAGCCCTCCAGTTCACAAACCAGCTTTGATTTTTTTGGGCAAAATAAGGCTGGACAGCACCGTTACAGTTCTTCCGGTCGTTGGAACCGAAATATGCATTGTGTGTACCAGCTTTAGCACCATTATACAAATTTTATTGAATCTTCCTCATAGTGTGGTAGGGTTGCCATATCAGTGAACCATGTTGGGACACCCATTAACATACACACAACATGGCTGAATGAATGTTTAATTGCAATCACAGTGCAGCCCTACTAATTATATTTATTAATGTGTCCCTACTAGTCCCTGTGATCTGGTAACACAGTTATCACCTTCCCTTAAAGACGCAATCACATACAATCTACATGCAAAAGGCTGTCTGGTATTTACACTACAATCATGATGCAGGCTGCATTGGTTTCAATACAGTCATACGTCATAATGAACTGCTACACAGCCTTGTAATATGTATATTTCATATGTATTCAAATTCAATCTGTCATTAGAGCTGCAATCTGTCACAGTCTCCTAGATATTACATCCAATCCACCCCAATCTTCTAACAATTTCTTTTCAATCTGCCACAGTCTCACAGATTGTATTCGATCTGCATATGTTTCTATTGTCTCCCTGGGTGGGTTCCCTCATAGAAATCCTGACTGTCCTGTAATTGTCACAAATCCCCACAGTCTTACCCTCCTTGTCTCCCATTGTTTAGTGGATGGAATAAGACTCACACTGCTTGTACCATTCCTCTGGGAACTGGAACAGCCTCACTAATCCTCCCACTGATCCCAATCTGGCTTCCTACTTCCTATGTCCTCAGGAGCTCCCCTCACATCCCTGTTGCAAGGCTCCCCTGGGACATGTAGTCTTTACCCTCTGGCTGGACATATGTCAGAGCAATGGAACAATGGACAATCCTTCCCACACATTACTGATAAATTATAGAGAAAGGATTAGTTTCCTACCAACCAACTGTTATCCTCCATGCTGGACTGATTGTACTCAATCATCTATAGGATTAGACTGTAACACAATATGGCAGCTCCCCCATATGTATAGAAATCTGTCCCACACATTACTGATAAATTATAGAGAAAGATTAGTTTCCTACAAACCACCTGTTATCCTCCATCTGGACTGGATTGTACTCAATCATCTTAGGTATTGACTGTAACAAGCAATATGTGCAGCTCCCCATAGTATAGAAATCTGTCCCACACATTACTGATAAATTATAAGAAAGGATAAGTTTCCTACAACCAACTGTTGATCTCCATGCTGGACTGGATTGTACTCAATCATCTATAGGATTAGACTGTAACAAGCACTATGGCAGCTCCCCCCATAGTATAAGAAATCTTGTCCCACACATTACGTGATAAATTATAGAGAAAGGATAAGTTTCCTACCAATCACTGTTATCTTCATGCTGGACTGGATTGTACTCAGTCATCTATAGGATTTATTGTAACAAGCAATATGGGCAGCTCCCCCATAGTATAGAAATCTGTCCCACACATTACTGATAAATTATAGAGAAAGGATTAGTTTCCTACCAACCAACTGTTATCTCCATGCTGGACTGGATTGTACTCAATCATCTATGGATTAGACTGTACAAGCAATATGGCAGCTCCCCCATATATAGAATCTGTCCCACACACTTACTGATAAATTAAGAGAAAGGATTGTTTTCCTACCAACCAACTGTTTACTCCATGGCTGGACTGGATTGTACTCAATCATCTATAGGATTAGACTGTAACAAGCAATATGGCAGCTCCCCCCATAGTATGAATCTGTCGCCGCACACATTACTGATAAATTATAGAGAAAGGATTATTTCCTCAAACCCAACTGTTATCTCCATTGCTGGACTGGATTGTACTCATCATCTATAGGATTAGACTGTACACAAGCAATAGGCAGCTCCCCCCATAGTATAAGAATTTCCCACACATTACGATAATTATATAGAAAGGATTAGTTTCCTACCAACCAACTGTTATCTCCATGCTGGACTGGATTGTACTCAATCATCTATAGGATTAGACTGTAACAAGCAATATGGCAGCTCCCCATATAAGAAATCTGTCCCACACATTACTGATAAATTATAGAGAAAGGATTAGTTTCCTACCAACCACTGTTTACTCCCATCTGGCTGGGATTGTACTCATCATTATAGGATTAGACTGTAACAAGCAATATGGCAGCTCCCCCATAGTATAAGAAATCTTCCACACACATTACTGATAAATTATAGAGAAGGATTAGTTTCCTCTACAAACCACTGTTATCTCCATGCTGGACTGAGATTGTACTCAATCATCTATAGGAATTATCACTGTAACAAGCAATATGGCAGCTCCCCATAGTAAGAAACTGTCCCACACATTACTGATAAATTATAGAGAAAGTGATTAGTTTCTTACCACCAACTGTTATCTCCATGCTGGACTGGAATTGTACTCAATCATCTATAGGATTAGACATAACAAGCAATATGGCAGCTCCCCCCATATATAAAATCTGTCCCACACATTACTGATAAATTATAAGAGAAGGATTAGTTTTCCTACAAACCAACTGTTACTCTCCATGCTGGACTGGATTGTACTCAATCATCTATAGGATTTAGACTGTAACAAGCAATATGGCAGCTCCCCCATAGTTATAGAAATCTGTCCCACACTTACTGATAAATTATAGAGAAAGGATTAGTTTCCTACCAACCAACTGTATCTCCATGCTGGACGGATTGTACTCAATCATCTATAGGATTAGACTGAACAAAGCAATATGGCAGCTCCCCATATATAGAAATCTGTCCCCACACATTACTGATAAATTATAGAGAAAGGATTATTTTTCCTACCAACCAACTGTTATCTCCATGCTGGACGGATTGTACTCATCATCTATAGGATTGACTGTAACAACAATATGGGCAGCTCCCCCAGTATAGATATCTGTCCCACACATTACTGATAAATTATAGCAGAAAGGATTATTTTTCCTACAACCAACTGTTATCTCCATGCTGACTGGATTGTACTCAATCATCTATAGGATGTTAGACAGTAACAGCAAATGGCACCCTCCCTCAGTAAATCTGTCCCACACATTACTTGATAAATTATAGAGAAAGAATTAGTTTCCTACAAACCAACTGTTACTCCATGCTGGACTGGATTGTACTCAATCACTATGGATTAGACTGTAACAGCAAATGGCAGCGCTCCCCAATAGTATAGAAATCTGTCCCACACATTACTGATAAATTATAGAGAAAGGATTAGTTTCCTACAAACCAACTGTTTATCTCCATGCTGGACTGGATTGTACTCAATCATCTATAGGATTGACTGTAACACAAGATAATGGCAGCTCCCCCATATATAGAAATCTGTCCCACACATTCTGATAAATTATAGAGAAAGATTAGTTTCCTACAAACCAACTGTTATCTCCATGCTGGACTGGATTGATACTCATCACTATAGGATTAGACTGTAAACAAGCAATATGGCAGCTCCCCCATATTATAGAAATCTGTCCCACAAATTACTGATAAATTATAGAGAAGGATTAGTTTTCCTTACAACCAACTGTTATCATCCATGCTGGACTGGATGTACTCAATCATCTATAGGATTAGACTGTAACAAGCAATATGGCAGCTTCCCCCATAGTATAGAAATCTGTCCCACACATTACTGATAATTATAGAGAAGGATTAGTTTCCCTACCAACCACTAGTATCCTCCATGCTGGACTGGATTGTACTCAAATCATCTATAGGATTAGACTGTAACAAGCAATATGGCAGCTCCCCATAGTATAGAAATCTTTCCCACACATTCTGATAAATTATAGAGAAGGATTAGTTTCCTACCAACGCAACTGTTATCTCCATGCTGGACTGGATTGTACTCAATCACATAGATTAGACTGATATGGCAGCTCCCCATAGTAAGAAATCGTCCCCACACATTACTGATAATTATAGAGAAAGGATTAGTTTCCTACAAACCAACTGTTATCTCCATGCTGGACTGGATTGTACTCATCATCTATAGGATTAGACTGTAACAAGCAATATGGCAGCTCCCCCATAGTATAAAATGGTGTCCACACATTACTGATAAATTATAGAGAAAGGATTAGTTCCTACCACCAACTGTTATCTCCATGCTGGACTGGATTGTAACTCAATCATCTATAGGAATAGACTGTAACAAGCAATATGGCAGCTCTCCCATAGTATAGAAATCTGTCCCCACACTTACTGATAAATTATAGAGAAAGAATTAGTTTCCTACAAACCAACTGTTATCTCCATGCTGGACTGGATTGTACTCAATCATCTATAGGATTAGACTGTAACAAGGCAATAATGGCGGTCCTCCCCCATAGTATAGAAATCTGTCCCACACATAGCTGATAATTATAGAGAAGGATTAGTTCCTACACACCAACTGTTATCTCCATGCTGGACTGGATTGTACTCAATCATCTATAGGATTAGACTGTAAAAGCAATATGGCAGCTCCCCCCTAGTATAGAAATCTGTCCCACACATTACTGATAAATTATAGAGAAAGGATTATTTCCTACAACACAACCAACTGTTATCTCCATGCTGGACTGGGATGTACTCAATCACTATAGATAACTGTAACAAGCAATATGCAGCTCCCCCATAGTAATGCTAGATCTTGTTCCCACACACTTAACTGATAAATTATAGAAGAAGGATAAGTTTCCTACAAAACAACTGTTCTCCATGCTGGACTGGATTGTACTCATCCATGTATAGTGGTTAACTGTAACAAGCAATATGGCACACTCCCCCATAGTATAGAAATCTGTCCCACATATCTTACTGATAAATTATAGGAAAGATTAGTTTTCCTACAAACCAACTGTTTCTCCTGTGGACTGGATTGTACTCATCAACTATAGGGTTAGACTGTAACAAGCAATAATGCCGCTCCCCATAGTATAGAAATCTGTCCCACACATTACTGATAAATTTAGAGAAGGATTAGTTTCCTACAAACCACGTTATCTACCCATGCTGGAACTGGATTGTACTCAATCATCTATAGGATTAGACTGTAACAAGCAATATGGCAGCTCCCCAAGTATAGAAATCTGTCCACACATTACTGATAAATTATAGAAAAGGATTAGTTTCCTACAAACCAACTGTTATCTCCATGCTGGACTGGATTGTACTCAATCATCTATAGGATTAGAACTGTAACAAGCATATGGCAGCTCCCCCATAGTATAAAAATCTGTCCCACACATTACTGGTAAATTATAGAGAAAGGATTAGTTTTTCCTCAAGACCAACTGTTATCTCCATGCTGGACTGGATTGTACTCAATCACATCTATAGGATTAGACTGTAACAAGCAATATGGCAGCTCCCTGCTGTGGATAGAAATCTGTCCCACACATTACTGATAAATTATAGAGAAGGATTAGTTTCCTACAACCAACTGTTATCTCCATGCTGGACTGGATTGTACTCAATCATCTATAGGACTAGACCTGTAACAAGCAATTGGCAGCTCCCCCCATAGTATAGAAATCTGTTACCACACATTACCTGATAAATTATAGAGAAAGGATTAGTTTTCCTACAAACAACTGTTTTGTGGCTGACCACCGAAAGTGCTGTGAATCGGCACAAAATATCAGCTGGTGCGTACCTAGTCTTATAGCCGGCATGTGCCGATGACATCATCGAGGGGCCGCTAACGTTGCGCACCAACAGAGTAAAAGCTGCAGTGTTCCCTGGCAAGGGAGGTTGATGTAGATGTGGACAATCTCATGGGGGCGGTCCTAAAACCTGACTTGAGACGATCCAGAAGCCAGACTCATGCAGTAAAGGTAGGGGAGGTACGGAGAGCTAATAGAAAAACATTTTAGATTTACAGCCACAGATATCCAAAAGCTAATAGAATTTTACAGTGTTTCTTACCTTACCCACAACACCATATCCATGGAGTCTAAATTGGGATTTTGTATTTGCTCATTATATTATGTCCCATACTGTTATCTCACTCATAATGGGTATTTTATACAGATTCCAGTGGCTAATACACTGTTGTATATATGTTACGTATGTATGTATGATTCATATCTTGTACCATATATTAGAGCAGGGATTCTCAAACGGTGTGCCTCCATATGTATGTAAACTACAACTCTCCACATTTCCCTGGCTTCCCTCTGTAGTTGAGGAATGCTGGAAGTTGTAGTTTTCAGATTTTTAAGAGGGCGTATTGAGGATGTTATATTGTTTAGGTCAATTCACAGTGTCCTATTGACGGCCGACAATGGCAACTGGAACGTGTCTTTGTTATTCAAGCCCTGCATTTGATTCAGCACCCCGGTGATTAAAGGTTACATGAGTTCTCTGCACAATCTTATACGTACCGTATTACTCCAGTATAAGCCAGAGTCTTTAGCTTTAAAATGACCCCCCAAAAAAATCAAACCTTGGCTTATACTGGGGGTCTCATCTTACTTACCTTCCAATCGGCCGCAAACCGAGCGATGTCGCGAGTGTTCATAGCAGGCGTCACACCTCTTCCTCAGCCCTCACAGACGTAATTTCAAGGACGGGGCGCGTCCTCTGACTCATGGGACCAGTAGGAATATGGCTTGCTCTCTTTGCAGTCTTTGGGGGGTTTTAGAGTAGTGGCAGGAGCTATACTCGAGTCCATCCGCTTTACTACCTCTTTTTCAGTTAAAAAAAGTACCCCCAGCTTATACTCGGGTCGACTTATATTCGAGTCCTGTATGTATGTATAGTTTTTATTTATAAAGCGGCCACATGGGGGCGCAGCGCTGTACATACATCAAATACAATAAAGTCATACAAGGGGGATAAATACATAGATAGTTCAGTACTAAACTATATTAAAAGGTTACGAATACGCTACGAATTTGGCTGGTGGGGATGGATCTGGATGGTGGTAGGAGGGGAAAGTGGCTCCCCTACACATACACTACCCTCCCAAAGGCTACAGAAGAGGCAGAAACCTTGTCCCGCAGAAACAAAGCTCCTACCCTCAGTTTTCCTGGACTTTGGACAGCACTGCCGGAGAACCATAAGGAGCAGAGATGTTAAGGTAAGGATTAGTTTGGGGGTGGATATTCCAAGGCTCAACGTACGAATCGAGTCCCAACACTAGAAACCATCTGACAATACATAAGTTAAAAAAGGCAGTAGCAGGATCCCCAGGATCTCAGCCACTACTGCCCATATTTTCCTCCAGTTACAGAAGGGATCCACTATTAAGGATCAGTAGTCAAGGTAGGGTTCTCTAGCATGTCATGCATGTGCTATGATTCCATTATCCGAGGACATGTATCACACACCCTACACAACGATACAACACAGGCATTATGCAATCGCAATACTAGTCCGTGTCATTTACATGGCATTGGAGAATATGTAGGCCAAACTTCCTGACCAGTTAAAGGGCATGTCCACCCCAAAACTATAATGTAACCCACTACTGGCCCCCTGTGTAGTGTACTCCGTACCTTCCATCCCTGCTCCTTATGGTTCTCCTGCAGTGGCCTGTTCAAAGTTCCAAAAAGGGAAGAGTAGGAGGTGTCTGTGAGTTAGCCGTCCCTGCTACTTCCATGCCCTCCCTGGGGACTCTAGCATGTGCGGGTCCCTTCAGGCTGCTTGGTGCCCTACCATTAAAAATCCCCCCAACTGCCAAGTTAGCTTTGTAATACAGCCCCAAAATGTCCTTAGTTTCCCATGCTGTCTGTGATTGGCATCCGAGTGTCAGTATATTTCTGGGGCTTGTATTACAAAACTAAGTTGGCGGTTGGGAGTGGGCTGGGGTGCCCTACACTATGGGGTGGACACGCCCTTTAAAGAGATAGCGAAGGAATTTGCAAAGATCCTGACTGTCATTTTTCAAAGATCAGTATACACATAGTCCGGAGCATTCACTCTATACACAACATTACACATCATATACACATCCATACACATTATTACACACCATATACACAATCACACCACAACATACACACATCACAACATAACCATCACATCATAAACACATCACATACACAACATAAACCAACATCATACACTACACAAACATAACACACTTCACAACACACATATCACACATATACACGTCATATACACTATATACACATCATATACACACCATATACACATCACATACACAACTATACACGTCATATACACATCACATACACATCATATACACATCATATACACTATATACACATCATATACACCTATATACACATATATACACTATATAACACCTCATACACACCATATACACTATATACACATCACATACACACCAATACACTCACATACACAACATATACACTTCATATACACATCACATACCATCACATACACACACATATACACATCATATACACCACACATCACATACACAACATAATCACACATCAACAGCATATCACCAAATCACCTACACACATAACAACACCATATACCCTCACATACACACCATACACAAACATATACACATCATACACACTCATATACACCTCACATACACATCATATACACCTCACATACACATCATATACACCTCACATACCTATCTCACATCACACCTATCACCTACATACACACAATACACCTCACTCCAACACATCACATACACACCATACACACATCACATACACAACCTATACATCATCTACACATCACATACACCACATACACAACATATACCATCATAATACAACATATACACACAACATATACACACAACATATACACACAAGACATACACATAACAACATATACACACACATCACAACATATACACATCACATACACAACATATACACCACACTACACAAATAACACAGCACATCACACATAACACATCACATACACAACATATACCCTCACATACACCACTATACACATATAAGGCGAAAACGACAAGGTCCTAGGACATTGTTATGTGATGATGGAAGGAAAGAGAGGAGACAAAGATCACTCGCGAAGGCAGTGTGCAGATTCCCACTGGGTTAATGACCATATTGTTAATAGAGATGGAAAAGGGTGGGCTAGGTCCTAGTTTAGGGGGACATGATTAATTCTGTTTTGGATAGATTGAGTTTAAGGCGGCGGTGCGCCATCCAGGAAGAGATGAGAGCAGACATTTATAGATTTTGGGATTGAACTTCAGGGGTTAGCTCGGGGGTGGACAAGTAGATTTGTGGTATCATCCGTATATAGGTGATAAGACTGATTATTTTCCCCAGAGAGATAGTTGTAGAGGGAGACAGAGAGGACCCTAATACCGAGCCCTGAGGGACCCCCACACTAAGCGGAACAGGAGAGGAAGTCTTATTAGTAAAAGAGACAGAGGAAGATCTGTTAGAGAGATAAGTAGATAACCACCCCGCAGCTCGATTTCGGATGCCCAGAGAATATAGAATCTGCATAAGGAGAGAGTGGTCCACAGTATCAAAGGCAGCCGATAGGTCAAGGAGAACGAGGACCGAGAACTGTCCTTTGGCAGCTTGTAGGTCATTTGAGACTTTGCAGCACTGGCGGCGCTACACTGGGGCACAATGGGCCAGTGCCCCCCCAAGTGCCCCCCTTCCAGGGTTGCCAATCCCACATGTCCGAAAATTCACAGACATTCGGTAACTTTATATGTCGGAGGGAGCCTATAGGGGACATTACACAGGCACAGCAGCTACACAAGCCCCTCCCCCTTCATTCTGACTGGTAACTCCTCCCCTCTGCTCATGGTTCCTTTTGATCCAGTGTTCCCAGGTGTTTGGAGGGGGCGGAGCCGGAGCACTGTAAGTCTTCATAGCAATGGAGAGTCGTCCTTATTGTAAGTCTACGGTGCCTGCTACAGACACCTGCTGTGCTAAGGTCAGTACTGGGTGTGGTTTGGGAGACACTGACCTGCTCAGTTAATGTATGTGCTGCCTGGGAGAAGAGTTAGCTACTCTTCTGTATAAGAGACCCCCACACATTGTATACGAGACCCCCACACATTGTATACGAGACCCCCACACATTGTATACGAGACCCCCACACATTGTATATGAGACCCCCCATACTACATTGATTTCAGCTTCCTTCAAAGTCCTACATGTATGGGGGTCTCATATACAATGTATGGGGGTCTCATATACAACATGTGGGGGTCTCATATACAATGTAATGGGGTCCTCATATACACATGTGGGGGGTCTCATATACAATGTGTGGGGGTCTCATATACATGTGGGGGTCTCAAATACAGAATAGCAGCTAACCCTCCCTTAGGAATAATAAGGAATATAAATCAGTGATACCAGCAATTAGATTCATCACTCATCCCTTCTACTGACAGGTGTTAAAACCAGCCCTCGGTTCATTTATTAGCCCTTCAGTTCATTAGCCAGCCCAGTGTTAGTCCTCCAGTTCATTAGCCAGTCCAGTGTTAGTCAGCCCTCCAGTTCACAAACCAGCTTTACAGTCAGCCCTCCAGTTCACAAACCAGCTTTACAGTCAACGCTCCAATTCACAAACCAGCTTTAGTCAGCCCTCCAGTTCACAAACCAGCTTTACAGTCAACGCTCCAATTCACAAACCAGCTTTACAGTCAGCCCTCCAGTTCACAAACCAGCTTTACAGTCAACGCTCTCCAATTCCCAAACCAGCTTTAGTCAGCCCTCCAGTTCACAAAACCACTTACAGTCAGCCCTCTAGTTCACAAACCAGCTTTACAGTCAACGCTCCAATTCACAAACCAGCTTTAGTCAGCCCTCCAGTTCACAAACCAGCTTACAGTCAGCCCTCCAGTTCACAAACCAGCTTTACAGTCAGCCCTCCAGTTCACAAACCAGCTTTACAGTCAACGTTCTCCACCAACCAGCTTTAGTCAGCCCTCCAGTTCACAAACCAGCTTACAGTCAGCCCTCTAGTTCACAAACCAGCTTTACAGTCAGCGCCCCAATTCACAAACCAGCTTTAGTCAGCCCAATAGCTCACAAACCAGCTTTACAGTCAGTCCTCTATCTCACAAACCAGCTTTACATTCAGCCTTCTAGTTCATAAACCAGCTTTACAGTCAGTGCCCCAATTCACAAACCAGCTTTAGTCAGCCCTTCAGTTCACAAATCAGCTTTACAGTCAACGCTCCAATTCACAAACCAACTTTACAGTCAGCCCTCCAGTTCAAAAAAACAGTTTTACAGTTTATCTGATAGATTATAATAAGATAGACAGATATATATTATTATGAGATATAGATATGGATAGATTATGATTGATAATAAGTTAGATACACAGATAGATTATCTATCTCATAATGAGATACAGTATATCTGTCTATGTTATAATCTGTCTGTGTCTGTCTAACTGTTTGTCTATCTTATCTGCCTATCTATCAGACAAATAATAAGATACTGTAGATCGATAGATATAGATAGACAGAGAGAAAGAAGAAAGATACTTATATAGATAGATATACTGAACAGTCGGATAGATAGAAAAACAGATAGAAAGACAGATATAGATAGATGGACAGACAGCGGCATTGCCCTGTATGTAGCCAGACAATGCTCTTCATCTATTCTTGTAGTTTAATTCTATAAACTTAAAATTCTTAGTTAAACACACACACAGTTTAACTGTAAGTAATGTAATAGTTATTCCGTACACCTTACATTATACTGGCATAGCTAACTGGTGTTATTTATGTGCCCCTTTTGTTAACGTTTGTGCCCATCTTGTGCCCCCAGAAAACTATGGAGCTGGAGCCACCACTGATTTGCAGAGGGCCGTTTCAGTTGAATGACCCGGTCAGAATCCTGACTGCAACGGGTCCAATAAGTTATTAGCGTGGAGATATTTAGTAATGCGTGTAGAGACGAGACGGTAAAAGGGAGACAGGATGGAAGTTCGAGAGACAGGTAAGGTCCAGGGAGGGTTTTAAAACATGGACGATAAAGCACCGATACCGCCAGAAGGTTTAGTGCGGAGCTTTAATCACTGGAGTAAAAGAATGAAATAAAAGGATTAGAACATCTCCTAAATCCCTAGCCAGAAGGTGTACACACAGTATGGGAAGGTTATTTGTACATTTCACACTGGAGAATGTTTATGTAATGTGATATGGTATACAGAGATGTTTAGTTAAAATAGGAATAAGAATGTAATATTACTTCAAAGGTATTTTTCATACAATTAATATTGGATTGTTCCGTGGGGTTAACAGTGTTTTAAAGTTGAATTAAAGTTAATTAACACCGTAACCATCAGTTGATTTAAGTGTTTTTTATCCGTACCAGGGCCGTCGATAAGACTTTTTGGCACCTGAAAAAAAAAAATTCCAAATGCTGCCCCCCCCCCCCCCCACTCGCCACACTGCCGGAAGGGGTGTGGTTTAATAACAGAAACTCCAGAAGTGGGAGGGGCTTCATACACATGACTGGTAAATGACGCCCAACATTTTTCATCTTCAGGGCTGACATACATTGATTTTGATCAAATGAATTGCCAATCAGAAGGGAGAGGGAGGAGTCGTAGCTGCATTCGGTGGTGCAATGTAAGTCATGGCTATTTAAAGTGACAGTACCTCCTGAAAATGTGGTTTATAAAAACGGCATTTTTGGCCCCCAGGCACATGGAAAAATCATGGCGCATTAAAACTGCTGCCTCATTAGGAAGGCGGCCCTGATCTGTACCAGAAAGGAAACCTTTGGTAACAGTTACAAAATGTATATATATTCATTAACTTTGCTTCACTTTGGGTCTCCCTACAGCTCATAGCGTCTACCTATTTCCAGTAGTCTAGACAGGCATCCTTTTTATAGCCTTTACCATTGAACTCTACCCTTCCAATTGAATGTGTTATACATGGATCTACCTGCTATTTACTGTATTATGGACATTACTCAAACTCCTGGTTGGGACTCTGCTGGCAGACCATCAATAGGGAAGTACCAGCATGTACGTTCCACCGTCCATATGGATGCGACACATCTGGATATAATCGCCACTTGGACTTATAATGGAAGAGGGTAGTACCTGTATGTCTCCCCCTGTGGGAGATGAGGGTGGCTCCATATACAGTCCTCTTTCTGGACAATGTTCTCTTTTATTTCAGTCTGAACCATAACATTCTCGTTTCTCAGCATATTTAAGGCCTTTCCAATGAATGTTTTATTATCCCGTCTGTAGAAACCAGGCCTGGTAATCCTTTTTATATTGCGATGTCTCCAACCAATAAACAGGGTTAGATTTCTGCTACATCCTGTGTGTGGTGTAATTCTCTCTCCTGGCGCTGTATGGGTCTCTTACTGCATATGTGTACCTGTGAAAAAGGATTCAGGTTTGACTAGCCACTAAAGGAATATTTGCAGACAATAGTACCGAACTTCTACCATCAGGGACAGAGATGCTCATATAGTAAATGTAGGCACCTGATACCTTTTGAGGTGTTGGCAGTTCCATTACTCCAATCTATGTCAGACAGGAGTTGTTGGTCTAAAAGATATAGGAACTGATGTTACAATAATGAAATACGGATAAAGCCAACAGACTAAATGCTACATGTAGATTCACTTACCGCATCTAGAACTGCTCAGAAAAATACCAGGATATCATCCGTGTGAAAGTAGTTTAACCCACACACCACTATTACAATAGGACACACACTATACAGGGAATCTCTTCCATAATGAAATCAGATAATAACAGGGAGTAGTAATCACTCAATACAAAAGAAAATGGGTCAGGAAAGGTTATCAGTGTAGGATTGTTAATATATTTATAATAACTATTAACATCAATACAAACCTTACACAACACCTTTATTGATAAAATCACGTGTTGAGTTATTTATTGATGTTATACATTTATTACTACAGACATCTTTAATATTTTCAATACCTCTCCAGTCACAATACTGTATTTCATTTCACATTGTTCACTATTCATAAACCACCTTGTATATAGGATCAAATCCTGTAATCAATTATTTCCCTACACTTAGAAAATCCTACCATAGAGAGAAATTACTCTTGTTTCTGGGCTTTAAGAAAAAAGTTCCAACATTTATAGCAAGACAATGGTTTCTCTCGTCTGTTTAAAATAACAGAATGGTTTCTTTCCTGTGTGTATATTTTGTATTTTGATTGGTAAAAAGAAAAGGAACTTTTGCTGAATTATCTCCCATGTGCAATAAAATGGTTTGTTTTCTGCATATATCTAGGGATGTATATTAACCCGTCTGAAAAGCATTTCCCATATAAGTGACAATAGAATGGTTTCTCTCCAATGAGGGCTCTGATGTGCAAGTTTAGAAAGTTGAAAACATTGAGAACCAGAAAATGGTTTCCATCATGTGTGAATCTGCTGATGCCTACTAAGATTTGACCTGTCTAGTGTGGACTCTCTGATGTTGATTAAGATAAGAGCGATGAGTAAAACATTTCCCACATTCAGAACAAGAAAATGGTTTCTCTCCTGTGTGAGTTTTCTGATGTTTCATTAATTTGCTGCTTCGTGAAAAACATTTCCCACATAAAGGACAAGCGAAAGGTTTTTCTCCAGTGTGGGTTTTCTGATGATGTATAACATCATAGCTTTGAGCAAAACATTTCCCACATTCAGAGCAGGAAAATGGTTTCTCTCCTGTGTGAGTTTTCTGATGTGTAATAAAGTGGCATTTTCTTGCAAAACTTTTCCCACATTCAGAGCAAGAAAACAATTTCTCTCCTGTGTGCGTTTTCATGTGTTGAATTAGTATACATCTCCGTGAATAACATTTCCCACATTCAGAACAAGAAAACGGTTTCTCTCCTGTGTGAATTCTCTGATGTGTAATAAAGTGGCATTTTCTTACAAAACGTTTCCCACAGTCAGAACAAGAAAACAGATTCTCTCCTGTGTGAGTTCTAAGATGCCTAGTAAGCTGGGTGTTCATTCCAAAACTTTTCCCACATACAGAACAAGAAAATGGTTTCTCTCCTGTGTGAGATCTCTGATGTGCAATGAGATAGCTTTTAAATGCAAACACTTTCCCACATTCAGAACAAAATAATTCCTTTCTTTGTTTGGGAATTCTCGGTTGTTTGTCAAGATTTTTCTTTTTGTTGCATTTGTCTTTTGCCAAGATGTTATTTAGGTTGGATCCCATGGTATCAGTAGATGGATCTGTTCCCTGTATCTGTTCTGTAAGTGGATTAATGGTACAATCTGAACATTCTCCTTCCCATGATTCCATCTCCTCTTTAATAACAACTGATATATAATTATCTGACGAGCTGTTATTTAGGTTGGATCCCATGGTATCAGTAGATGTATCTGTTCCCTGTATCTGTTCTGTAAGTGGATTAATGGTACAATCTGAATATTCTCCTTCCCATGATTCCATCTCCTCTTTAATAACAACTGATATATAATTATCTGACGAGCTGTTATTTAGGTTGGATCCCATGGTATCAGTAGATGGATCTGTTCCCTGTATCTGTTCTGTAAGTGGATTAATGGTACAATCTGAACATTCTCCTTCCCATGATTCCATCTCCTCTTTAATACCATTTGATATAGAATTATCTGACAAGCTGTTATTTAGGTTGGATCCCATGGTATCAGTAGATGGATCTGTTCCCTGTATCTGTTCTGTAAGTATAAATGGTACAAGAAGATTAAATAGCTTTCTCCTTCCATGATTCCATCCTCCCTTTAATACCATTTGATATACAGGCTGGTTACAGTTTCCTCTTACAGTTGGAGAATGTCAACCATTTGGGAATTTTCTCTGGTTCCTCATCCACATCTCACTTGGTTTAGTCTCAAAGCACAAATTTGTTTCCAGATTAGGTTTAGTATCACTGTTATCTTCATAGTCACAATCTGTAAATGATACAAACATGGGAAATCATTTTGATCCTTTATAGATCTGCAAGAACTACAGTATAGTTTAGTATTTAAGGTTGAATAAAGACATACATTCATACAATCTCAGCAATACCCACATTTCCTGCCTAACTGTTGATCCAGAGGAAGGCAAAAAAAACAAAAAAACACCAGAATAATTAAGGTGAGAAAATCCTTCCACCAAATGGCAAATTTACCTGGATCAACTCTACTTTATGTATCAATACCAGTAACTTGTAACATTCCTTGTTTGTAGAAACTCATCCAGCTTTTTATTAAACTGACCAATGAACCTGCCATAACAACATCCACTGGAAGACAGTTCCATAGCTTTACCGTTCTACAGTGACAAACCCTTTCCCAACTCTACTTTATGTATCAATCCCAGTAACTTGTAACATTCCTTGTTGTAGAAACTCATCCAGCTTTTATTAACTGACCAATGACCCTGCCATACAAACGTCCACTGGGAAGACAGTTTCCATAGCTTTTACCGTTCTCACAGTGAAAACCCTTCCCAACTCTACTTATGTATCAATACCAGTAACTTGTAACTTCCTTTTTGTAGAAACTCATCCACTTTTTATAAACTGACCAATGAACCTGCCATAACAACCTCCACTGGAAGACAGTTCCATAGCTTAACCGTTCTCAAGTGCAAAAACCCTTTCCCAACTCTACTTTATGTATCAATACCAGTAACTTGTAACATTCCTTGTTTGTAGAAACTCATCCAGCTTTTTATTAAACTGACCAATGAACCTGCCATTACAACGTCCACTGGAAGACAGTTCCATAGCTTTATAACCGTTCTCAACAGTGACAAACCCTTTCCGAGCTTGAAGCCTAAACCTTTTTTCTTCAAGTCCTTAGGGATGTCCTCGTGTCCTTTGACATGTTCTATTGGTGAACAATGCCCCAGATAGTTTTATTGTATGGCCCGTTAAGTATTTATACACATTAATCATATCCCCACACAAGCGCCTTTTCTCCAGCGTCCATAATTGAAACTTTTCCAGTCTCTCTTCATATTCAAGCTCCCCCAATCCCCTTATTAATTTAGTGCCCTTCTCTGAACCCTTTCCCATTTCAAAGATGTCCTTTTTGTACACAGGATTCCAAATTGCACTGCATATTCCAGTAGGCCTACCAATGGCTTTGTAAAGAGGGAGATTACATTTTCCTCCCTTGAATCCATACCTCTCTTTATAACAAGACAATCCATGCTGGCTCTGCTGTTGCCGCCTGGCACTGCTGCTACCTTTAAGTTTGGTTATCTACCAAACCCAAGATCCCTTTCCAACAGGAATTCACTTAACACAGAGCCATTTAAGTATAAGCAGCACAAGGATTTTTAAGTCCAAAATGCATCACTTACATTTATCAACATTGAATTTCATCTGCCACTTAGCAGCCCAATGTGACAATCTATCTAGATCCCCCTGTAACGATTGCACATCCTCTGGGGGACTAAGTAAACTACATCTTCTACTATGCCAGAGTCTAAATTCCTACTCACCTCTTCATAAAAAGCAAAGTAAGTTAGTTTGACAAGATCTATTCCTCCTAAATACATTTAAATTATTACTCTAGAATATGTTC
The DNA here is from genome assembly GCA_019447015.1 of Hymenochirus boettgeri. NCBI lineage: Eukaryota > Metazoa > Chordata > Amphibia > Anura > Pipidae > Hymenochirus > Hymenochirus boettgeri. The sequence goes on from JAACNH010000415.1 coordinate 99,906, forward strand.
ATAAATCAAACTTACCAGTAGTATAATAATGATAGTGAACATAATAATCTGTACATGGGATGTATTATAGATACCCCAGAAATTCTAGGGGTGATTTATAAAAGCATTTTCATTGGGAGTAGCAATACTAGCGCGCCACCAATAAAAAATTTAAGCCCACAACACTATTTTAAAACCCCAAAAAGTCAGGTGTTGCTAGGGGAATTTGATTATATTTATTGAATTTTGAAGTTCATTCAGCTAATAATGCACTGTATGTTCAATCCATTTCCATCTGTACTCACACTAACAACACTTTTCATATCTGTATCTGGGTTCCTGTTCAGTTTAATTCTATAATCAGTCTAAAGCCCCTTGTACTTTCTAATAACCTCACAATGGGTCACAAAGCTCCTATAAGGTATCATCTCATTATACAACCAGCAGTTATAACGTGTTATCAGAAAGAAGGGATTCTGGGAACTTCCAATCCCCCACACATGTCTCTGTTTATATTATATTTAATTGTGTCCTGTCAAACATTACTCACCCAGTGGGTGGATCTGCCGGTGATTCTCCTTTATCACTTCCTGTAAAGGGTCTGTTTCCCTTTAAATACTCCCACTCCTCCATGGAGAAATAGATGGAAACATCCCTCACACTTATGGTCAACCTGAACACACAATGTTACAGTCCACCACCCAGACAGAGAGACGGATTATCATCCACTGTTAGTAACCAATCACGGATTGGGACACACCCACCTCTCCAGTCACAGGTGGATGATGTTTGGAGATAAGGTCCAGGATCTTCTTGGCATTTTCCTTCTGTATGACGGAGCGAGACGGATGGGACACAGTTGGGGGATGAGCCTGCAGGATCCTTCCAACATACAGTCAGTGCAGCTCTGTGGGACGCCATCCCCAGACTTCTTCATAACAATGTAGTCCTGGGGATTGGGAGGGAGAGAGAATTCTCTGTACAGGAAGGGGCCCATAGCTAATAGGAGCCACTGCCCCAAGAGAAATAAACTATCAACTCTATGGACAGTAGGTAGAACTATTCCAAATAATCCCCACCCCCTGCACCACTCACAGAGCCCCTCACCTCCCCAGTCAGCAGTGGATAATCTCCAGTGTGAGATTCAGATTCTCTCATTCAGATGGTTTTTATCCTTGTTCCCCATCACTGGGTCAGTCGCTTCCTCTGAGATCCCCATTAGGTCCTTGTGGGTGGGATAATGTTAAAGCTCCTCTTGAATTCATGGACAGAGACATTTGTTATATGACCGACCACATACAATAAACACATTACAGCACAGATACACAGATAACAATGATTCCTTATTACAGTCTATTTCTATTAATTAAAGGAACAGTAAAGTGATTTTTTCTATTTTGAATAAAATCTATAGATCACTGTGAGGGAGGAATCTCTCTATAAGTATCTGCTGTTAGAGTGTTAAAGTGTAAAGTGTCACTAACATCTCATTGTACAAATAACCATATATACTATAGTATAAGCAAGTTTTTTAAAATGACCTAGAAAATCTAACCGTGACTTATACTCGGGTCACAGGCATTACTTTCCTTACATGCGGCAAACCGGAGCAGTCAGGAGAGCGAGCATGCACAAAGCCACCTCTCAGCCCTCACTGGACATTCCATAATGGAGGAGCAAGGAAGGATTGTCTCTCCTGTCAGTGGAGCAGTTAAGTGCCTCTTCTTCTATGGGGGGTTTAGAGGTGGGCAGTTTGTTGAACCTTGCCACTGGTTGTAGTTTCCAAACTTTTGGAGTACCAAGGAATTGGGGGTTAGTGGATTTGGCTTCATATATTGCTTCCTGGTTCTTCCAGTTAGTAACTGTCAGTTATGGATTTGACAGTTGACATCACAGCCAATGACTGAATGTTAATCCCCTGCCTGCCTCTTCTGAGCATGCCCAGGCTCAGTACAGGCTCAGTACAGGTTTCTAAATTGCTCAGTTTCCATGAGGCATCCAGAAGCATAGCAGGCATACAGTAATGAATTCATAGGACAAACTATGATATATCAACATATTATAAAGAGGCCATTCTTTCTAAATGATGTTCCTATGAGGGTGGAAGTGAAGATAAGTTACTAGATTGGCTCTCTGATTTTGCCTTTAGCTTGTGGAATGCCGTAAAAAAAAAAAAAAAGGTATAGCTTTCCTAAGGGCTACCATTGAAACATGGTAAATACCCATAAGTCTCCATAACTTAAAGGGTATGTCCACCCTAAAATCAAAATTTTCATGTACGATCCCCCCTGGGCTCCCAGCCCCAATCGCATTAATTTTTTTTTTAGAAAGCCCCCCCCAAACTCTACTTACCTCTCCTCGTTCCTTCGCTGCGCGCCCGGCCCTCTGCTTGCGAGGAAATGCAAGCAGAGGGGCGGGACCGGCAGCCGCATCTGTGATTGGCTGAGCGGCAGCCAATCACGGACACGGCTGCCGGCAGCTCACTTCCGCGTAGGAAAGCGGAGAGGTAAGTAAAAGATTGGGGAGCTTTCTGAAAATAAAGTTTATGCGGTTGGGGCTGGTTGGGGGAAGGCTGACATAAAGGGGTTTGAAGCTAGGGGGAGGGATAGCAGAACGGGAGGGAGAGGGAGGGGGAGGGAGGGAGAGGGAGGGGGAGAAGGGCTGCAGTACGCATGGCAAATATCTACCGGAGGCAAGGTAGGAGGCAGAGCCCTATATGGACTCTGCTATCCTCCTGGTGGGCAGTTTTTGGGACTTTGGGGGGGGGGACTACAGGAGAACCATATGGAGCTGGGATGTGAGGTAAGGATTAAACTACACTACATGGTGGAGCCATTACTGGGGGGGATTATAGTTTTGGGGGTGGACATGCCCTTTAAAGGGTTTGTACACTGTAAAAACAACTCTATATTAATGGCTGTGGCTTTAAAGGGAATCTCCACCCCTTCCAACCCCCAACCGCCAGGTCAAATAAAAAAAAAAAAGCATAACACTACTTAAAGCGCCTCGCCCCTGAGGCGCTCTGATTCGTCCGTTTGCCGGAACTTACAAACAGGGGCCAGATTGGCTGTCTTTAAGCCAATAACAGCCGCAGCTGCCGGCAATAGAGAATGGATTCTTTTCTAAGCAATCTAATATAGTGGTTGTGGGTGGGAAGGAATGCCCTACCTACGTTTGATGTTGGTGAAGTGCAGCCTGGGAGGGATCAGAAGGGAGGGGAGGTAGGGCTTCCCTGCACATGCCACTGTCCTCTTTCATACAGGAAGACACTGTCTGCTCTTCAGTTTCCTGGACTTTGGACAAGCACTGCAGTAGAACCCTATGGTGGTGCGGTAGTAGGTTACATTTTAGTTTGCGGGTTGGACATGAACTGTTTTATTTCCCTCCCATACCCTACCTTTACTGGTTGAATCTTGCTGTAATAAATTTTTTAGCTCCGCCTCCACGAGGCATCTTCCTGCGTCTGTTAAGTTTGCAGCCCCTTGTAGAACGCGGCGTAAGGATGTAACATTCACTCGATGCAATGCGTGCATTGATGTCATGTCCGGTGTGCTCCAACGCACGCGCTCTAATAAATGGCTGCTCCTTAGCCACCTAATGCTAAGTGGTTTTTTAAGCGGCAAAAACTTTATTCATACCCGACACTGTCGTTTTAGTACACAATAGATAAATGGGACTTAGCTTGACATTAAGAAGCAATCCGGGACAGAGATAGAAATCTGTGAATATCCCGGACAATCCGGGACAGAGGTAGAAATCTGTGAATTTCCCGGACAATCCGGGACAGAGGTAGAAATCTGTGAATATCCCGGACAATCCGGGACAGAGGTAGAAATTTGTGAATATCCCGGACAATCCGGGACAGAGGTAGAAATTTGTGAATATCCCGGACAATCCGGGACAGAGGTAGAAATTTGTGAATATCCCGGACAATCCGGGACAGAGGTAGAAATCTGTGAATATCCCGGACAATCCGGGACAGAGGTAGAAATCTGTGAATATCCCGGACAATCCGGGACAGAGGTAGAAATTTGTGAATATCCCGGACAATCCGGGACAGAGGTAGAAATTTGTGAATTTCCCGGACAATCCGGGACAGAGGTAGAAATCTGTGAATTTCCCGGACAATCCGGGACAGAGGTAGAAATCTGTGAATTTCCCGGACAATCCGGGACAGAGGTAGAAATCTGTGAATTTCCCGGACAATCCGGGACAGAGGTAGAAATCTGTGAATTTCCCGGACAATCCGGGACAAAGGTAGAAATAGAAATCTGTGAATTTCCCGGACAATCCGGGACAGAGGTAGAAATCTGTGAATTCTATCCGGGACATCGGGACAGAGGTAGAATCTGTGAATATCCCGACAATCCGGGACAGAGAGTAGAAAATTTGTGGAAATATCCCGGACATCCGGGACAGATTAGAAATTTCTGGAATATCCCGGACAATCCGGGACAGAGGTAGAAATTTGTGAATATCCCGACAATCCGGGACGAGGTAGAAATTTGTGAATATCCCGGACATCCGGGACAGATGTAGAAATTGTGAATATCCCGACAATCCGGGACAGAGGTAGAATTTGTGAATATCCCGGACAATCCGGGACAGAGGTAGAAATTTGTGAATATCCCGGACAATCCGGGACCAGAGGTAGAATTGTGAATATCCCGACAATCCGGGACAAGAGGTAAAATTTGTGAATATCCCGGACATCCGGACAAGGTAAAATTTGTGATATCCCGGACAATCCGGGACGAGGTAGAAATTTGTGAATATCCCGGACAATCCGGGACAGAGTTAGAAATATTGTGAATTTTCCCCGGACAATCCGGGACAGAGGTAGAATCTGTGATTTTCCCGGACAATCCGGGTACAGAGGTAGAAAATCTGTGAATTTCCCGGACAATCCGGGACAGAGGTAGAAATCTGTGAATTTTCCCGGACAATCCAGGACCAGGACGAGTAGAAATCTGTTGAATTTTTCCCCGGACAATCCGGGACAAGTAGAATGAAATCTGTGAATTTCCGGCAATCCGGGAAGAGGTAGAATTGAATTCCCTGTACAATCCAGGACAGAGTAGAAATCTGTAAATTTCCCGGACAATCCAGGACAGAGGTAGAAATCTGTGAATTTCACGGACACCCGGGACAGAGGTAGAATCTGTGAATTTCACACGGACAATCCGGGACAGAGTAGAAATCTGTAATTTCCCAGACAATCCAGGACAGTTGGGAGGTGGTGAATATCTCTCTATCCATCCGTATATCTATCTGTCTGTAATGACTTTAACCTATCCATCTATTTATCTACGATAGATTTATGCACTGCAATGTTATTATCTATTTCTCTCGTCTACTATCCATTTAAAGATGGTGTAAGAAGATAGGAACATACCTATTATGAATTCTATATGTCTGGTTGCCAGTTATTTCCCAGTATATTTTTTGCCTGTACTTTCTACGTCTCTTCAGTTTAGCCAGTGAACCGTCAGTTTGCCGGAATTCGATACTTTTTTTACAGCCAGTTCACAATGTCCGATTGCTAGCCATTCACCAGTGTCATGTGCCATCGATTTCACCCGTATTAACCTGGAATGCTGCACTGTTTATCCAGTACTTCATTACATGTGGGATGTTGGAGATGTATGGAAGTCCCACCAACCTTTACCTGGACATCTATGTTAATTGGTGGATGTGGACAAAGGGGAATAAGGATTCACACTGCTTGTACCATGTCCTCTGGAAATGGAACAGCCTCACTAAAATCCTCCACGGTCCCAATCTGGTTCCTACTTCCTGTCCTCAGAGCTCCGCCTCACATCCTGTTGCAAGGCTCCCTGGGCTGTAGTCTTTACCCTCTGCTGGACAGGATGTCAGGAGCAATGGAACAATGGACAACCTGTCCCACACATTACTGTAATTATAGAGAAAGGATTAGTTCCGCACAAACCAACTGTTATCTCCATCTGGACTGGGCCGGGACAGAGGTAGAAATCTGTGAATTTCCCGGACAATCCGGGACAAAGGTAGAAATAGAAATCTGTGAATATCCCGGACAATCCGGGACAGAGGTAGAAATCTGTGAATATCCCAGACAATCCGGGACAGAGGTAGAAATCTGTGAATATCCCGGACAATCCTGAATTTCACGGACAATCCGGGACAGAGGTAGAAATCTGTGAATTTCACGGACAATCCGGGACAGAGGTAGAAATCTGTGAATTTCCCAGACAATCCAGGACAGTTGGGAGGTGGTGAATATCTCTCTATCCATCCGTATATCTATCTGTCTGTAATGACTTTAACCTATCCATCTATTTATCTACAGATAGATTTATGCACCTGCAATGTTATTATCTATTTCTCTGTCTGACTATCCATTTAAAGATGGTGTAAGAAGATAGGAACATACCTATTATGAATTCTATATGTCTGGTTGCCAGTTATTTCCCCAGTATATATTTTTGCCGTTTCACCGGTCTCTCTTCAGTTTAGCCAGTAGAACCGTCAGTTTGCCAGGAATTCGATTACTTTGTTTTCCAGCCAGTTCAACAATGTCCGATTGCTAGCCAATTCACCAGTGTCAGTGTGCCATCGATTTCACCGGTATTAACCTGGAATGCTGCACTGTTATCCAGTAACTTCATTACATGGGGGATGTTGGGAGATGTATGGAATGTCCCACCAACCTTTACCTGGACATCTATGTTTAATTGGTGGATGTGGACAAAGGGGAATAAGGATTCACACTGCTTGTACCATGTCCTCTGGGAACTGGAACAGCCTCACTAACTGACCATAACCCTTTCCTGGAGTACTGACCATAACCCTACTTGGAGTACTGACCATAACCCTACTTGGAGTACTGACCATAACCCTTTCCTGGAGTACTGACCATAACCCTACTTGGAGTACTGACCATAACCCACCCTGGAGTACTGACCATAACCCTACTTGGAGTACTGACAATAACCCTCCCTGGAATACTGACCATAACCCTCTCTGGAGTACCCCCTATGGACTGCACCACAACAGGTAAGTTCATAGATATACTCTTAAAGTGTGTATATGGTTTTTCAGCACCTGAATAAAAGATATACTCTTAAAGTGTGTATATGGTTTTTCAGCACCTGAATAAACTATAAATCTAAAGAATTGCCTGAGTGTGCCTCCCTTTAAGAGTATATCTGTAAACTTAACAGTACTGACCACAACCCTCCCTTTAAGAGTATATCTGTAAACTTAACAGTACTGACCACAACCCTCCCTAGAGGGCTGATTGTAACACTGGCCGGTGGAAGGGATGAGATCTGGTATCAGTGGATCAATGTAGTTCTATCTGTGAGTAACATTAATCCCACCCACAAGGACCTAATGGGGATCTCAGAGGAAGTGACTGACCCAGTGATGGGGAACAAGGATAAAAACCATCTGAATGAGAACCGGCAGATCCACCCACTGGGTGAGTAATGTTTACAGGACACAATTTAAATATAATTTAAACAGAGACATGTGTAGGGGGATTGGAAGTTCCGCCCTGTACTTCTAAGTAAACCTCAGAACAGGGATCACAAAGCTCCTAAAGTAAGGGATCACGTCTCATGTGATCCAACACAGCAGGTACTACGTTTTAATCAGAAAGAAGGTGATTCTTGTGGGGGAACTTCAATACGTCAGTTCCCCCCGCTTTAGACTGATATAGAATTAAACTGAACAGGAACCAAGATACAGATATGAAAAGTCAGTGTTGTTTGAGTACAGATGGGAAGTAGTACATACACTGTTCATTATTAGCAAGAACTGAACTTGGGGGGAGTGGCTTCTAAAATTGGGCTAATTGTAGCTAAAGGTATGATGGATAGCGCACAAGTATTGCTACTGCCAATGAAAATGCTTTTATAAATCACCCCTTGGTTTTGGTTGATACATTTAACTTGAGGCTGGTGATCTATTTATCTATAATACATTCCATATAGAGGTTATTATGTTCACTATCATTATAATAATCTGGATTATTTATCTACTTGCAGATCTATAAAGGATCAGAATGATTTTCCATGTTTGTATCATTTACAGATTGTGACTATGAAGATATTACTGATAAATTATAAGACATGATTAGTGTTCCTACCAACCAACTGTTATCCACGTGGTGCCCTCCGGCAGGAGCTCCCGTCGCGGAGGGGCAGGGAGTGTGCACTGTGCGGTGGTTCATACGGTGGTACCAATCGTCGGAGTAAGAGAAACTTGTGTCCATCAGCAGAGTCGGAGAGTGGAAATCCTCCTGGTATGATCGACTAGACTCTCGAGGCGAGGGGCGTTCTTGCGCTCGCTCCCGCCCCCGTATAGAAAATCTGTCCCACACATTACTGAAAATATAGGAAAGGATTAGTTTCCTACCAACCAACGTTATCTCCATGCCTGGACGGATTGTACTCAATCATCTATAGGATTAGACTAGTAATGCATGGCAGCTCCCCATAGTAAAGAAATCTGTCCACACATACTGATAAATTATAAGAAAGGATTAGTTTTCCTACACAAACCGAACTGTTATCGTCATGCTGGAGCTGGATTGTACTTCATCATTCTATAGGATTAGAACTGTACAACAATATGGCAGTCTCCCCCATAGTTATAGAAATCTGTCCCACACATTACTGATATTATAGAGAAAGGATCGTTTCACTACCGAACCAACTGTTATCCTCCATGCTGGACTGGATTGGTACTCAATCATCTATGATAGACGTAACAAGCAATATGGCAAACTCCCCAAGTATAAAATCTGTCCACACATTACTGATAAATTATAGATAAAAGGATTAGTTTCTCCTACACAACCACTGTTATCCTCCATGCTGTACTGATATGTACTCAATCATCTATAGATTAGACTAAAAGAAGCAAGATGGAGCTCCCCCCGAGTAGTAAGAAATCTGTACCCACACATGACTGTTAAATTATCTAGAGAAAGGATTAGTTTGCCTACAACCAACTGTTATCTCATTCTGGAGACTGGATTGTACTCAAATCATCTATAGGATTAGACTGTAACAAGCAATATGGCCTCCCCCATAGTATCAGAAATCTGCCACACATTACTTGATAAATTTATAGAAAGATTAAGTTGTCCTACCAACCAACTGTTATCGACCATGCTGGAACTGGATTGTACTCAACTCATCTATAGGATTAGACTGTAACAAGCAATATGGCAGCTCCCCCAATAGTATAGAATCTGTGCCCACAATTTCTGATAAATTAATAGAGAAGGATTAGTTTCCTACCAACCACTGTTGTCTCCATGCTGGAACTGGATTGTACTCAATCTCTATAGTCGTTAGCTGTAACAAGCAATATGCAGCTCCCCATAGTAGAGATACTGTCCCACACATTACTGATAAATTATAGAGAAGAAGAGGATTAGTTTCCTCTACAAACCAAAGCTGTTATCTACCCATGCTTGGCTGGATTGTTACTCAAAAATATCTATAAGGGTTAACTAGTGACAAGCACATTGGCAGCTCCCCCATAGTAAAGAATCGTCCCACACATTACTGATAAATTATAGAGAAAGGATTAGTTCCTACAAACCAACTGTTATCTCCATGCTCTGGACTGGATTGTACTCAATCATCTATAGGATTGAGCTGTAACAGCAATATGGAAGCTCCCCCATAGAGTATAGAAACTTGCCCCCACATTAACTGGATAATTTATATGAGAAAGGATTAGTTTTCCTACAAACCAACTGTTATCTCCATGGCTGGCTGGATTGTACTCAATCATCTAGTCGGATTAGACTGTAGGACACCAATATGGCAGCTCCCCTCCCCCAGTAGTATAGAATCTGTCCCCACACATGATGAAAATTATAAGAAAAGGTTAGTTTTCCTACAAGCCACTGTTATCGTCCGGCTGACTGCTAGTTGTACGTCAATCATCTATAGGAATTAGACTGTAACATCGAATATGGCAGCTGCTCCCATAGTAATAAAATCTGCTGCCCACACAATTACTGATAAAGTATAGAGAGAACGGATTAGTTTTCCTACAAACCAACTGTTATCCTGGTCTCCATGGCTGCTGGATTGTACTCATCATCTATAGATTAGACTGTAACAAGCAATATGCAGCGCTCCCCCATAGTTAGAAATCTGCCACACATTACTGATAATTATAGAGAAAATAGTTTCCTACCAACAACCTGTTATTTCTGCCAGATGCTGGATCGACATATAGTGGTGCGTCCTAATCACTTAGCGCATTTATGACCTGTACAAGATGGGCCAGCTCGCACCAGTAGTATAAAGCTGCAGTGTCCCTGGCAAGTTATTTAAGAAGAATGGACAATCTATGGGGGCGTACCAACCAAAAACTGTATCTCCATGATGACGATCTTAGAACTCATCATCAAGTAAGTATGGCAGTCCAGTAGCTATAGAAATCTTCACTTACTGATAATTTAAAAAGACGATATTCCATACACCAAACTAGTTTTCCAGTGTCTACTTGACCTTTACCGACAAATCATCTCCATAGGATTAAGGGATTGTATTGCTACAATATGGAGCTCCCCATATATAATGTCCACATTACGATATATAAGAGGTTTCCTCCCACTCATACGTATCCAGTGGACTGATTTTCATCAATCTCTGGGATAGATTACCAACATAGGCGCTCTCTAGATAGATGTCCACACGATGATAATTAGGGATTAGTATTCAAACCAATTTATGTCATGCTGCGACTATTGTACTCATTCATCTAATGGGATTACACGGCTGTCCCCACAAGAATGTATGGTACTACAACTCCCACATTCACAACCTAATGGACTTCCCACATACTGTATTGAATTAGAAGTTGTAGTTTTCGATTTTCTAAGACCGTATCTAAGCTGCTGATTACTCAATCATCTAAGGATTAGCTGTAACCAATATGCTCCATAGTTTAAGATGCTCCTGATGCACAGCTGATGAACTTAGAGAACGGATTATTTGACAATTTATTCAGTCCCATGCTTGGTCACACACCCAGTGATTAGTTACTGCAACCAATCTATAGATATACGACGTAATACTCAACAGTATAGCCAGGCTTAGCTTTACAATAACCCCCAATAGATAGAACCTTTGTCCTCTTACTGGTCAGGCATTATGGATTACCGTTCATCGTCGCCGTCAAACCGGAGACTGTTTGAGCCTCGTCACACCTTTCTCAGCCTAGAACTATCAGGATCGTGCTCATCTGTATCGGGTACGATGTAACAAGGCATTGCTGCTCGTGCCGCTTAGGGTTTATAGTAATCGTTGTCCAGATATTACTCGATCAATCCCTATTAAAATTAGTTTTATAAAAACGCTACACCAGCTTATCTGTCGACTATTCTGGCCTGATGTATGTACTCATTATTACAACTAAGGGTCTGTCACACATAGGTGGCAGCGCCTGCTAAGTATAGAAATCATGCACACATCTGGAATAAATGACTAGAAGATTCAGTTCCATCAAACCTAATATATTAATCGATACGCTAAACGGGCATGTGCGAGCTGGGATTGATACTGATCTTGTAGGATTAAGGACTGTACCTAGGCGCCCATAGTAACCTAGACTGTCCCAAAGCCATTACTGATAAATGAGAGAAACGGTTATCCTCCATAAACCAACTCGTATCTCCTTCTGGACTGATGGTTACTCAAGCTCGTAGCGAATAACCATTAACAGAATTGCAGCTTCCAAGTATATGAAGACCTTAGGGATATTTAGGGTAGAGATTAGTTCCTCCAAGGCTCAACGTCGATCATCACCTGCTGAGACTGGATGTACGTCATCGATCTATAACGATTAACTGTAAAAGGCATATAGCGGCCCAGCGAATCCATATATGCCGATAATCATTTACAGAGGATCCCACATCCTGATAGGAAAAGTAGAAGGTATGTTTTCCTACATGATGCCAATGTTTATTTTCTCATGTCGAGACATGTTACTCACATCACCCTAACACGGACTACGACTTAACAAGCAATCTGGCAGCTACCGTCTTACATAGGATGAAGAAATCGTACCAACCCATTACCTGATATTAGAAGGGCAATTAGTTCCACAAACACTGCGACAACCAAGTAGCTAGTGAATCGCACAATCATCTAGCTGTGTCCGTACCTGGTTTAGCGGATGTGCTGAATCCAGGTGGCGTACACGTCATCCAAACTGCTTGTTACCTGCAGGAGTGATTGGTTGACTCCTCGTCGAGGGTCCTCACAACCGCTTAGCGATATGAAGGACAACTTCAGAGAGGGAGGTACGCCTTGAATTAGATTTAAAGCCCGGATTCCCACCTAAGTCATTACTGTCTCTTAATTTCCTCCTGAGAGCTACTACCATGTGGTCAAGGGTTCCTTATGCTTGGTTGCTACCATTAGAATACTGCCCACGCCACTAAAGGTATTTCATTCCTCCTAAAACTGTCCTATATTTAGCTTAGATGGTATATGTCCTAAATGTAACCTATATTACTTCTCAAGTGGGTTCCTGGCGTGGTAGAAATACTCGTCCTGGCTCAGTGAATCGCGGAGTGTGTTCATTTTTTAGGTATTAGTTTTGATGTTTAGGCTCATTCGTGATTATGCGCACAACCAACTGAAGTGTTGTATCAAAGCTGCATTGGAGACGGTGATAGGTCTGGAGTGCCAACTCTAATCTACTATATACGTAAGCAAGTTTTGGCTTAAAAACCAAACAACTTGGCTTACTGGCATCATTACTATAATCGCACCGAGAGTGAGTGTTCGCAAGACGCCAGCACTCTTAGCCCTCACAATATCAGACTGACTGGTCTTTTGACTCAGTGCCAGTAGGTATGGCTCTCTATTTCTCTGGGCGGTTACTTTAAAGTAGGCAGGCTAACACAGTTCACCGCTATCTTCATTAATACACCAATAACACATTATCGGTACGACCATATACATACACGGAGGTTCGATATATCGATATAATAGCCCACATGCACACATAAGCTGACAGTAATACAATAACCTCACATAAAGCATCAACAGGGATACATACCACTACACCATCAGTTCAGTATTCACTATATACATCATATACAACATATTCGAAGTCCTACTACCCCAATTGCTTGGACTGGTCGAGTGGTACGAGGAAAGCTCACCTACCCATCATAGTAACACTACACTATCACACAACATACGCTATACCGCATCGATACCTTTCCCGCATATGCACAGCTCATATACACTAGTATATCGGGACACATGCACGAACACCCTAACGAGCAGTTACATACAACTATTTGTGGATACCTGCAGTCATACGTACAATATCCCCAAACATAACACACCACTACTACAACAATCTAGTACAACACGCAGTCCGATCCACACTCAGGATCTATACAGCATAGTACTACTGCCACTATTCCAGTTACACGAACTATCACACCTATTAACGACATACACACAGTAGTCCTAATGCATCCTGCATACTATTCCATTATCCCCCAGGTCATGATCACATCACTCTACCCAACTCACAAACAGCATCTCAACCTCGCAAACTACCTCTTAAATCCATTACAGCGACATATATGTCGGCCAACCTTCCGACCTTTACACATGCATCTCACCCCTAAACAAGTCAACCCACCTACTGGCCCACACGGATGTACACCTACCTTACCATCCCTCAGTCATCACTCATGCACGTTCAATCAGGATAGGGTGTCATATAGCGGCCTACCCATCCTCAGGACTCACTTCGTCTTAGCCTTGCCCACCATTAAAAACCCCCACTAATAGCTTTAATCAACCCAAAAAAAATTTCCCACCCTTTATCCATGGCCTGCTGTGATTCATCGACAGTATATTCGCTCACACATGGGGTTGATTGGGCTGGGCCACATAGGGGTGACACGCAAAGTAGCGAAGATTTCACCTAAGTATTCAATCATATACACATAGTCGGAGTCACTCACAAATTACACATATACACAACATTATATACACACATACACAAATACACACACAATATACACATCACAACACAAACATCCCTACCAACTCACTACTCATAACACACACAACAATACACTCGAATACATCAATATACCACATCACATCACGAACATCTACTACACATCACATACACAACATATACCGTATTCATCACATCACAACATATACACATCATTACACTAGAACACATCAACAACGTCTACACACTACAATATCTAACAATAAACCCTCACAACCACAAACGTCATTACCTCATACAATACCCACAATCATACAGACCATCACGACCTACCATCTATATATTGAAGCGACTAACCTCACAGGAACAAACATACACTATTCCCAGGCATACAGCCTACACTTCAAATATACGACACTGGATATAATGCACAACAATTGCATTAATAAATGACACATTGTGACTAGGGTCTCACGATCCCTTTATACAGTACCCATGACATTACACCTTGATATACATTAACAGTTCAGCGCGTCGACACAATCACATGAACGACTAAAGCAGCACATTATCCAGCATATGACTCGGTTAGCTCGGGGATGACAAGTAATGCCGTACTCACAACTCTACCATCATGATACAGATAACCCACATATCAGCATTCTCCTACAAGAGCATTATCAGCAGCACCATAACAGCATAGGATACACACATCACATCATACACGAACTATCCTGACATTGATTACACACGTCACCACAACATAACAAAACAACATAACGGAACGACAGGCTAGTGACATGTTAATGTTAGATTAAGGAAATGAGCTTAGATCTCAGAGTGACAAGCAGATCCACGGTTTGAAGATTGTTAATGAGATAAAAGTGACTAGCCTAGTAGGGACAGTATCTGTGGTAGATTGCATTCACTCGCTGCGCATTTCAGGAGCAGAAGAGAGAATAGATTGATCTGAACCATGGCGCGTGAAAGGATTAGATTGGGTCCTCACGTATCAAAGGAAAGCACTGATATCCCAAGAGATGTGTAGTTGAGACAGCGTATCGGCTGCACCCCCACACAGAACAGGAAGAGTCATGTAAGTCGGCTTTGGAGTAGCACACGCGCTATTCGATTCATAGACGAAAGAGGGTGCACTAATAATGCACCGTGTAAGGACGGCGAGTCCCTTGGCAGTGTAGCATGACTTGCATGGCGCGCTTACACTGTGGGTCACAATGGCGCAAGTGCCCCCAATGTGGCCGCCCACTCCAGGGTTTGCCAATCCCACATGTCCGAAAATTCAACAGACAATTCGTAACTTTAATGTCGTGAGGAGCCTATGGAGGACATTACAGCAGGCCACAGTCGAGTCTAACAGCCCCTCCCCTGCATTCTGACTGGTACCCCTCCCCTCTGCATCGATTGTTCCTTTTGATCCAGTGTATCCCCATGTGTAATTGGAGGGGGGCGAAGCCGGAGCACTGTAGTCTTCAAGCAATAGGAGAGTCGTCCTTATTGTATGTCTTACTGTGCCGTCTACAGACACCTGCGCTGTGCTGACGAGGTCATGTACTGGGTGTGGTTTTGGGAGACACGAGCCTGCTCAGTTACTGTATGTGCTGCCTGGAGAAGAGGAGGGTTAGCTACTCTCTGCATAAGACCCCCACAATTGATATGCGAGGAACCACCCACACATTGTTACAGACCCCCACACATTGTATACGAGACCCCCACACATTGTAGTATGAGACACCCCCATACTACAAATTGTATTTCAGCTTCCTTCAAAGTCCTACAATGTTGGTGGTCTCATACACAATGAATGGGGGTCTAATGATACAAGCATGTGGGGGTCTCCATAACAATGTAGGGGTTCGATATACACATGTGGGGGTCTCATATCACAATGTTGGGGGTCTCATATACAATGGTGATGGGGTCTCAATACAGAATAGCGCTAACCCATCCCTAGTGAATAATAGAGGATATAAATCTGATACATCATTAGATTCATCACTGCATCCCTTCTACTGACACGGTGTTAAAACCAGCCTCGGTTTCATTTATTAGCCCTTCAGTTGAATTCATTAGCCGCCCAGTGTTACGTCCCCTCCAGTTTCATTAGCCGTTCAGTGTTAGTCACCTCTGCCCTCCAGGCCTTCCACACCAGCTTACATCAAATCCCTGCAGTTCACAAACCCTGTCAGTCGTTTCACAACACTAGTCAACGCTACCAATCGCACAAACCAGCTTTAAGTCCCAGCCCTCCAGTTCACAACCAGCTTTACAGTCAACCTCCAATTCACAAACCAGCTTTCAGTCGCCCTCCAGTTCACACCACTTCGTCCTAGTCACGCTTTACACAACGCTCCAATCACAAAACCATCTTTAGTCAGCCCCCGCCAGTTCACAACCACGCTACAGTCCGCCCTCCTAGTCAAAAATACAACACAGCTTTACATTCCAGGAGCTCCATCCACAAACCAGCTTTAACAGTCACGTTTCAGTTCCAACAAACCAGCTTTACGTCAGGCCCTCGTTCACAAACCAGCTTTACAGTCGCCCTCAGTTCACAAACCCGCTTTACAGTCACGCTCCAATTCACAAACCAGCTTTTAGTCGCGCCAATAGTCCTCACAAACCAGCTTTAAGCAGCTCTAGTCAAAACAGTACTCCCCCATTCCCTAGTCACATACTCACAAACCAGCTTACAGTATCCTCATCTCCAGACCACTTTTCTCAGCTTCAGTATAACCAAGCTTTACAGTGTGACCTTGCCCCCATTCACAAACCATCTTTAGTCACCCTCAGTTCACAATCAGCTTTACAGTCACGCTCCAATCACAACCCACTTTCAGTCAGCCCTCCAGTTCACAAAAACAGTTTTTACAGTTATCTGATAGAGTAGTAATAAGAGTAGACAGATATTATTATTTATGAGTATATAGATATGGAATAGATTATGATTGATAATAAAAGTTAGATGACACGGATAATTATCATCTCATAATGAGATACCAGTATACCTGTCTATGGTTATAAATCTGTCTGTTCTTCTCACTGTTTGTCTACCTATCTGCCTATCTATCCGAACAAAATAAGAATACTGTAGATCGATAGATATAGATAGACAGAGAGACACGAGAAAGATACTTATATAGATGATATACTGAACAATCGGATAGATAGAAAACCGATAGAAAGACCAGATATAGAAGATGCGAGACAGCTGGCATTGCCCTGTATGTAGCGCAGACGAATGCTCTTTCACGTCTATTCTTGTAGTTTAATTCTATAAACTTAAAATTCTTAGTTAACACACACACAGTTTACTGTAAAGTTATGTAATAGTTTTATTCCTTAAACCTTACATTCATACTTGGCATAGTCTAACTGGTGTTATTTATGTGCCCCTTGTTGTTACACGTTTGTGCCCAATCTTGTTCCCCCAGAAAACTATGGAGCGTGGAGCCACACCTGTTTGCAGAGGGCCGTTTTCAGTTTGAATGACCACGCGTCAGAATCCTTAACTGGGCAAACGGTCCAGTAGCGTATTACGTGGAGATATTTAGATAATCGTGTAGAGACGAGACGTAAAGGGAGACAGATGGAGTTCGAGAGAGACAGTAAGGTCCAGGGAGTGTTTACCAAACATGGACGATAAGCACCGATAACCACCGAACCATAAGGTTCTGTGCGGCGCTTTAAATCACTGGAGTAAAAGAATGAAATAAAAGGATTAGACATCTCCTAAATCCCTAGCCGAAGTGTACACAGCAGTTATGAAGGTTATTTGTTACATTTCCACACTGGAGAATTTTATTAATGTGATATTGTCATACAGAGATGTTATATAATTCAAAATAGGAATAAGAATGTAATATTACTATCAACGGCTAATTTTCATCCATATAATAGTGGATTGTTCCGTGGGGTTAACAGTGTTTTTAAAGTTTGAATTAAAGTTTAATTTAACAGACACGTACCATCAGTTTATTTAAGTGTTTTTTATCCGTACCAGGGCCGTCGATAAGACTTTTGGCACCTGAAAAAAAAAATCAAATGCTGCCCCCCCACCCCCACTCGATCCCACACTGCCGGAAGGGTGTGTGTTTAATAACAGAAACTCCCCAGAAGTGGGAGGGGCTTCATACACAGACTGGTAAATGAACCCCAACATTTTTCATCTTCAGGGCTGACAGTACATTGATTTTGATCAAATGAATGCCAATCAGAAGGGAGAGGGAGAGTCGTAGCTGCATTCGGTGGTGCAATGTAAGTCATGGCGTATTTAAAGTGACAGTACCTCCTGAAATGTGGTTTTAAAAACGCATTTTTGCCCCCAGGCACATTGGAAAAAATCATGGCGCATTAAAACTGCTGCCTCATTATGGAAGGCGGCCCTGATCTGTACCAGAAGGAAACCTTGTGACAGTTACAAATGTTAATATTCATTAACTTTGCTTCACTTTGGGTCTCCCTACAGCTCATAGCGTCTACCTATTTCCAGTAGTCTAGACAGCATCCTTTGTTATAGCCCTTTACCTTGAACTCTACCCTTCCAATTGAATGTGTTATACATGTCTACCTGCTATTTACTGTATTATGGACATACTCAAACTCCTGGTTGGGCTCTGCTGCTACGACCATCAATAGGAAGTACCACATGTACGTTCCACCTTCCATATGGATGCGACACATCTGGATATATCGCCACTTGGACTATAATGGAAGAAGGGTAGTACCTGTATGTCTCCCCCTGGTGAGATGAGGTGGCTCCATATCTCTCTTTCTGTTAACAGATTCTCTTTTGATTTCAGTCGAACCATAACATTCTCGTTTCTCGCATATTTAAGGCGCTTTCCAATGAATGTTTATTATCCACTGTAGAACCAGCCTGGTAATCCTTTTTATTTGCGATGTCTCCACCAATAAACAGGGTTAGATTTCTGCTACATCCTGTGTGTGTTGTAATTCTCTCTCCTGGCGCTGTATGGGTCTCTTACGGCATATGTTGTACCTGTGAAAAAGGATCAGGTTTGACTAGCCATAAAGGAATATTGCAGACAATAGACCGAACTTCTACACATCAGGGACAGAGATGCTCATATGAGTAAATGTGGCTACCTGATAACCTTTTGAGGTGTTGGCAGTTCCATTACTCCATCTATGTCAGACAGGAGAGTGTGTGGTCTAAAGATATATAGGAACTGATGTTACATAATGAAATACGGATAAAGCCACAGACAAATGCTACATGTAGATTCACTTCCGCATCTAGAACTGCTCAAAAAATACCAGGATTCATCCGTGTGAAAGTAGTTTAACCACACACCACATTACATAGGACACACCTAACAGGGAACCTTCCCATAATGAATCATATATAACAGGGAGTAGTAATCACTCAATACAAAAGAAAAATTGGGTCAGGAAAGGTTATCAGTGTAGGATTGTATATATTTATAATAACTATTAACACAATACAAACCTTACACAACACCTTTATTGATAAAATCACGTGGTGAGTTAGTTATTGATGTTATACATTTATTACTACAGAACCTCTTTAATATTTTCAATACCTCTCCAGTCACATACTGTATTTCATTTCACATTTGTTCACTATTCATAAACCACCTTGATATAGATCAAATCCTGTTAATCAATTATTTCCCTACACTTAGAAAATCCTACCATAGAGAGAAATTACTCTTGTTTCTGGCTTTAAGAAAAAGTTCCAACTTTTATAGCAAGACAATGGTTCTCCTCGGTCGTTTAAAATAACAGAATGGTTTTTCCTTTGTGTTATTTTGTTTTTGATTGGTAAAAAAGAAAGGACTGTTGCTGATTATCTCCCAGTTCAATAAATGGTTTGTTTTCTGCATATATCTAGGGATGATATTACCCGTCTGAAAAGCCATTTCCCATATAAGTGACAATAGATGGTTTCTCTCCAATAGGGCTCTGATGTTGCAAGTTTAGAAAGTTGAAAAATTGAGAAACCAAAAATGGGTTTCCATCATGTGTGAATCTGCTGATGCCTACTAAGATTTGACCTGTCTAGTGTTGGACTCTCTGATGTTGATTAAGAGAGGCGATGAGTAAACATTCCACACATTCAGAAAAGAAAAGGTTCTCTCCTGTGTGAGTTTTCTGATGTTTCATTAATTTGCTGCTTCGTGAAAAAACATTTCCCCACATAAAGGACAAGCGAAAGGTTTTCTCCATGTCGGGTTTTCTGATGATGTATAACATCATAGCTTTGAGCAAAACATTTCCACATTCAGAGCAGAAATGGTTTCTCTCCCTGTGTGGAGTTCTCTGATGTGAAAAGGTGGGCATTTTCTTGCAAAACTTTTCCCACATTCAGAGCAAGAAAACAATTTCTCTTCTCCTGTGTGCGTTTCATGTGTTGAATTAGTATAACATCTCCGTGAATACACATTTCCCACATTCAGAACAAAAACGGTTTTCTCCCTGTGTGAATTCTCTGATGTGTAATAAAGTGGCATTTTCTTACAAAGACGTTTTTCCCACAGTCAGAACAAGAAAACAGATTCTCTCCTGTGTGAGTTCTAAGATGCCTAGTAGCTGGTGGTTCATCCAAAACTTTCCCACATACAGAACAATAAAATGGTTCTCTCCGTGTGAGATCTCTGATGTGCAATGAATAGCTTTTAAATGCAACAACTTTCCCACATTCAGAACAAAATAATTCCTTTTCTTTGTTTGGAATTCTCGGTTGTTTGTCAAGATTTTTCTTTTTGTTGCATTTGTCTTTTGCCAAGATGTTATTTAGGTTGGATCCCATGTATCAGTAGTGGATCGTTCCCTGTCATTGTTTCTGTAAGTGATTAGTGTACAATCTGAAACATTCTCCTTCCCATGATTCCATCTCTCTTTAATAACAACTGATATATAATTATCTGACGAGCTGTTTATTTAGGTTGGATCCCATTGGTGATCAGTAGATGTATCTGTTCCCTGTATCTGTATCTGTAGTGGATTAATGGTACATCGGAATATTCTCCTTCCCTGATCCATCTCCTCTTTAATAACACTGATATATAATTATCTGACACTGTTTATTGTAGTTGGATCCCATGGTCTCATGATGGATCTGTTCCCTGTATCTGTTCTTTAGGATTTATGGTACAAATCTGAACATTCTCCTTCCCATGATTCATCTCCTCTTTAATACCATTGTATATAGAATTATCTGACAAGCTGTTTATTTAGTTGGATCCCATGGTATCAGTAGATGGATCTGTTCCCTGTATCTGTTCTGTAAGTAGATTAATGGTACATCGGAACATTCTCCTTCCCATGATTCCATCTCCTCTTTAATACCATTTGATATACACTGGTTACATGTTTCCTTATCAGTTGGAGAAATGTCACCATTTGGGAAATTTTCTTCTGGTTCCTCATCCACATCTCACTTGTTTAGTCTCAAAGCACAAATTTGTTTTCCAGATTGGTTTAGTATCACTGTTATCTTCATAGTCACAATCTGTAATGATACAAACATGGGAAAATCATTTTGATCCTTTAGATCTGCAGAACTTACAGTATAGTTTAGTATTTAAGGTTGATAAAGCATACATCATACAATCTCAGCAATACCCCACTTTCCTGCCTAACTGTTGATCCGAGGAAGGCAAAAAAAACAAAAAACACACAGAATAATAAGGTGAGAAAATTCCTCCACACAATGGCAATTTACCGTGGATCAACTCTACTTTATGTATCAATACAGTAACTTGAACATTCCTTGTTTGTAGAAACTCATCCACTTTTATTAAACTGACCAAGAACCTGCCATCACAACATCCACTGGAAGACAGTTTCCATACTTTAGCCCGTTCTCACAGGTGACAAACCCTTCCCAACTCTACTTTATGTATCAATCCCAGTAACTTTAACTTCCTTGTTTTAGAAACTATCCAGCTTTTATATAAACTGACCACTGAACCTGCCATAACAACGTCCACTGAAAGACGTTCCATAGCTTTAACCGTTCTCACAGTGAAAAACCCTTTCCCAACTCTACTTTATGTATCAATACCAGTAACTTGTAACATTCCTTGTTTGTAGAAACTCAATCCAGCTTTTTATAAACTGACCAATGAACCTGCCATAACAACCTCCACTGGAAGACTTCCATAGCTTACCGTTCTCACAGTGACAAACCCTTTCCAACTCTACTTTATGTATCAAACCAGTAACTTGTAACATTCCGTTGTTTGTAGAAACTCATCCAGCTTTTATTAAACTGACCAATGACCGCCATTACAACGTCCACTGGAAGACAGTTCCATGCTTTACCGTTCTCACAGTGGACAAACCCTTTCCGAGCTTGAAGCCTGAAACCGTTTTTCTTCAGTCTTAAGGGATGTGTCCTCGTGTCCTTTGACATGTTCTATTGTGAACAATGCCCCAGGAGTAGTTTATGTATGCCCGTTAATATTTAATACACAGTAATCATATCCCCACACAAGCGGCCTTTTACTCCAGCGTCCATATTGAAACTTGTTTCCAGTCTCTCTTCATATTCAAGCTCCCCCAATCCCCTTATTAATTTAGTTGCCCTTCTCTGAACCCTTTCCATTTCAAAGATGTCCTTTTTGTACACAGGATTCCAAATTGCACTGCATATTCCAAGTGAGGCCTTACCAATGCTTGTAAAGAGGAGAATTACATTTTCCTCCCTTGAATCCATACCTCTCTTTATACAAAACAATACCATGCTGGCTCTGTGCGTTGTTGCCCGCCTGGCACTGCTTGCTACTTTAAGTTTGTTATCTACCACAACTCCAAGATCCCTTTCCAACAGGAATTCACTTACACAGAGCCATTTATAATAAGCAGCACAAGGATTTTTAGGCCAAAATGCATCACCTTACATTTATCAACTTGAATTTCATCTGCCACTTAGCAGCCCAATTGACAATCTATCTAGATCCCCCTGTAACGATTGCACATCCTCTGGGGACTAATAACTACATCTTCTACTATGCAGAGTCTAAATTCCTACTCACCTCTTCATAAAAGCAAAGTAAGTTAGTTTGACAGATCTATTTCCTCCTAAATACATTTAATTATTACTCTAGAATATGTTCATAATCAAACTTACCAGTAGTATAAAATTGATATGAACATAATAAATCTTTACATGGATGTATTATAATAACCCCAGAAATTCTAGGGTGATTTATAAAAGCATTTTCATTGGAGTTAGCAATACTAGCGCGCCACCAATAAAATTTAGCCACAACCTATTTTAAAAGTATCAGGTGTGCTAGGAATTGATTGATATTTTATATGAGATTTTGAAGTTCAGTTCAGCTATAATGCACAGTGTATGTTACCATTTCCCATCTGTACTCACACTAACAACACTTTTCATATGCTTATCTTGGTTCCTGTTCAGTTTAATTCTATATCAGTCTAAAGCCCCTTGTATTTCTAATAACCTCAGCAATGGGATCACAAGCTCCTAGTAAGGTTCATCTCATTATACACCAGCAGGTAAATACGTGTTTATCAGAAAGAAGGGATTCTGGGAACTTCCATCCCCCTACACATTCCTCTTTTATATTATTTAATTGGGTCCTGTAAACATTACTCACCCAGTGGGTGGATCTGCCGGTGATCTCTCCTTATTTCACTCTTCCTGTAAAGGGTCTTGTTTCCCTTTAAATACTCCCACTCCTCCATGAGAAATAGATGGAAACATCCTCACCCCTTATGGCAACCTGAACACACAATGTTACAGTCACCCCCAGACAAGAGACGGATTATCATCCACTGTTAGTAACCAATCACGGATTGGGACACACCCACCTCTCCAGTCAGCATGGTGGATGAGTTGGAGATGAGTCCAGGATCTTCTTGGCATTTCCTTCTGTATGACGGAGCAGACGGATGGGACCAGTTGGGGGATGGGCCTGCAGGATCCTTCCAACATACAGTCCGTGCAGCTCTGTGGGACGCCATCCCCAGACTTCTTCATACAATGTAGTCCTGGGGATTGGGAGGGAAGAGAATTATCTCTGTACAGAAGGGGCCCATAGCTAATAGGAGCCACTGCCCCAAGAGAAATAAACTATCAACTCTATGGACAGTATGTTAGAACTATTCCAAATAATCCCCACCCCCTGCACCACTCACAAGCCCCTCACCTCCCAGTCAGCAGGTGATAATCTCCAGTGTGAGATTCAGGATTCTCTCATTCAATGGTTTTTTCCTTGTTCCCCATCACTGG
Organism: Hymenochirus boettgeri; assembly: GCA_019447015.1. Lineage (NCBI taxonomy): Eukaryota > Metazoa > Chordata > Amphibia > Anura > Pipidae > Hymenochirus > Hymenochirus boettgeri. Next base: position 124,162 of record JAACNH010000415.1, read on the forward strand.
GTCAGTCGCTTCCTCTGAATCCCCATTAGGGTCCTGTGGGTGGGATTAATGTTAAGCTCCTCTGGAATTAAATGGACAGAGACATTTGTTATATGACCGACCACATACAATAAACACATTACAGCACAGATACACAGATAACAATGATTCCTTATTACAGTCTATTTTCTATTAATTAAAGGACAGTAAAGTGATTTTTTCTATTTGAAATAATCTATAGATCACTGTGAGGAGGAATCTCTCTATAAGTCCTGCTGTTAAGTGTTAAAGTGTAAAGTGTCACTAACATCTCATTGTACAAATACCATAATACTATATATAAGCAAGTTTTTTAAAATGACCTAGAAAATCTAACCGTGACTTATACTCGGTGGGTCACAGGCATTACTTTCCTTACATGCGGCAAACCGAGCAGTCAGGAGAGCGAGCATGCACAAGCCACCTCTCAGCCCTCACTGGACATTCCATAATGGAGGAGCAGGAAGGATTGTCTCTCCTGTCGTGGAGCAGTTAAGTGCCTCTTCTTCTATGGGGGGTTAAGGTGGTCAATTTTTTGAACTGCCACATGGTTGTAGTTTCCAAACTTTTGAGTACCAAGGAATTGGGGGTTAGTGGATTTGGCTTCATATTTGCTCCTGGTTCTTCCAGTTAGTAACTGTCAGTTATGGATTTGACAGTTGACATCACAGCCAATGAACGATGTAATTTCCCCTGCCTGCCTCTCTGAGCATGCCCAGGCTCAGTACAGGCTCAGGTACAGGTTTCTAAATTGCTCAGTTTCCATGAGTCATCCAGAAGCATAGCAGGCATACAGTAATGAATTCATAGACAAACTATGATATATCAACATAGTTATAAGAGGGCCATTCTTTCTAAATGATGTTCCTATGAGGTGGAAGTGAGATAAGTTACTAGATTGGCTCTCTGATTTTGCCTTTAGCTTGTGGAATGCCGTAAAAAAAAAAAAAAGGTATAGCTTTCCTAAGGGCTACCATTGAACAATGGTAATACCCATAAGTCCTCCATAACTTAAAGGGTATGTCCACCCTAAATTCAAATTTTCATTTACGATCCCCCCTGGGCTCCCAGCCCCAATCGCATTAATTTTTTTTTTAGAAAGCCCCCCCAACTCTACTTACCTCTCCTCGTTCCTTCGCTGCGCGCCCGGCCCTCTGCTTGCGAGAAATGCAGCAGAGGGGGGACCGGCAGCCGCATCTGTGATTGGCTGAGCGGGCAGCCAATCACGGACACGGCTGCCGGCAGCTCACTCCGCGTAGGAAAGCGGAGAGGTAAGTAAAAGTTGGGGAGCTTTCTGAAAATAAGTTTATGCGGTTGGGGCTGGTTGGGGGAAGGCTGACATAAAGGGTTTGAAGCTAGGGGGAGGGATAGCAGAACGGGGGAGAAGGGAGGGGAGGGAGGGAAGAGGGGAGAAGGGCTGCAGTACGCATGGCAAATATCTACCGGAGGCAAGGTAGGAGGGCAGAGCCTATATGGACTCTTGCTATCCTCCTGGTGGGGCAGTTTTTTGGGACTTTGGGGGGGGGGACTCAGGAGAACCATAGGAGCTGGGATGTGAGTAAGATTAAACTACACTACATGGTGGAGCCATTACTGGTGGGGATTATAGTTTTGGGGGTGGACATGCCCTTTAAGGGTTTGTACACTGTAAAAACACTCTATATTAATGGCTGTGGCTTTAAAGGGAATCTCCACCCCTTCCAACCCCCACCGCCAGGTCAATAAAAAAAAAAAAAGCATAACACTACTTAAAGCGCCTCGCCCCTGAGGCGCTCTGATTCGTTCCGTTTGCCGGAACTTACAAACAGGGGCCAGATTGGCTGTCTTTAAGCCAATAACAGCCGCAGCTGCCGGCAATAGAGAATGGATTCTTTTCTAAGCAATCTAATATAGGTGGTTGTGGGTGGGAAGGAATGCCCTACCTACGTTTGATGTTGGTGAAGTGCAGCCTGGAGGGATCATAAGGGAGGGGGGTAGGGCTTCCCTGCACATGCCACTGTCCTCTTTCATACAGGAAGACACTGTCTGCTCTTCAGTTTCCTGGACTTTGGACAAGCACTGCAGTAGAACCCTATGGTGGTGCGGTAGTAGGTTACATTTTAGTTTGGCGGGTTGGACATGAACTGTTTTATTTTCCTCCCATACCCTCCTTTACTGGTTGAATCTTGCTGTATAAATTTTTTAGCTCCGCCCTCCACGAGGCATCTTCCTGCGTCTGTTAAGTTTGCAGCCCCTTGTAGAACGCGGCGTAAGGATGTAACATTCACTCGATGCAATGCGTGCATTGATGTCATGTCCGGTGTGCTCCAACGCACGCGCTCTATAAAATGGCTGCTCCTTAGCCACCTAATGCTAAGTGGTTTTTTAAGCGGCAAAAACTTTTTATTACATACCCGACACTGCGTTGTTAGTACACAATAGATAAATGGGACTTAGCTTGACATTAAGAAGCATCGGGACAGAGATAGAATCTGTGAATATCCCGGACAATCCGGGACAGAGGTAGAAATCTGTGAATTTCCCGGACAATCCGGACAGAGGTAGAAATCTGTGAATTCCCCGGACAATCCGGGACAGAGGTAGAAATCTGTGAATTTCCCGGACAATCCGGGACAGAGGTAGAAATCTGTGAATTTCCGCGACAATCCGGGACAGAGGTAGAAATCTGTGAATTTCCCGGACAATCCGGGACAAAGGTAGAATAAATCTGTGAATATCCCGGACAATCCGGGACAGAGGTAAAATCTGTGAATATCCCAGACAATCCGGGACAGAGGTAGAAATCTGTAATATCCGGACAATCCGGGGAGGTAGAATCTGTGAATATCCCGGACCATCCGGGACAGAGGTAGAAATCTGTGAATATCCCGGACAATCCGGGACAGAGGTAGAAATCTGTGAATATCCCGGACAATCCGGGACAGAGGTAGAAATCTGTGAATATCCCGGACAATCCGGACAGAGGTAGAAATCTGTGAATATCCCGGACAATCCGGGACAGAGGTAGAAATCTGTGAATATCCCGGACAATCCGGGACAGATGAGAAATCTGTGAATATCCCGGACAATCCGGGACAGAGGGTAGAAATCTGTGAATATCCCGGACAATCGGGGGACAGAGGTAGAAATCTGTGAATATCCGGACAATCCGGACAGAGGTAGAAATCTGTGAATTCCCGGACAATCCGGGACAGAGGTAGAAATCTGTGAATATCCCGGACAATCCGGGACGAGGTAGAATCTGTGAATATCCCGGACAATCCGGGACAGAGGTAGAAATCTGTGAATATCCGACAATTCCGGACAGATGACAGTAATCCTATCGGTGTGAATCTGAGCGGGACTAATATAGTGATTCCCGGACAATCCGGACAGAGGTAATACTGTGAATATCCCGAGCAAACGCGGGACTCGAGAGAGAATCTGGTGAATATCCCAGGACAGAGTACGAAATGCTGGACATGTAGAAATTTGTGAATATCCCACAATCCGGGACAGAGGTAGAAATTTGTGAATATCCCGGACAATCCGGGACAGAGGTAGAAATTTGTGAATATCCCGGACAATCCGGGACAGAGGTAGAAATTTGTGAATATCCCGGACAATCCGGACAAGAGGTAGAAATTTGTGAATATCCCGGACAATCCGGGACAGAGGTAGAAATTTGTGAATCTCCCGGACAATCCGGGACAGAGGTAGAAATTTGTGAATATCCCGGACAATCCGGGACAGAGGTAGAAATTTGTGAATATCGGAATCCGGGACAAGGGTGAAATCTGTGAATTTCCCGGACATCCGGCAGAGTGAATCTGTTTTTCCCGGACAATCCGGCAGAGGTAGAACTGTGAATTTCCCGACAATCCGGGACAGAGGTAGAAATCTTGAATTTCCCGACAATCCGGACGAGGTGAAATCTGGTGAATTCCGCGGACAACCTGGACAAAGGTAGAATAGAAATCTGTAATTTCCCGACAATCCGGGACAGAGGTAGAAATCTGAATTCCGTATCCAGGACAGAGGTAGAAATCTGTAATTTCCCGGACAATCCAGGACAGAGGTGATCTGTGAATTTCACGGACAATCCGGGACAGAGGTAGAAATCTGTGAATTCACGGACATCCGGGACAGAGGTAGAAATCTGTGAATTCCAGACAATCCAGACAGTTGGAGGTGGTGAATATCTCTCTTCCATCCGTATATCATCTGTCTGTAATGACTTTAACCTATCCATCTATTTATCTACAGATAGTTTATGCACCTGCAATGTTATTATCTATTTCTCTGTCTGACTATCCATTTAAAGATGGTGTAAGAAGATAGGAACATACCTATTATGAATTCTATATGTCTGGTTGCCAGTTATTTCCCCGTATATATTTTTGCCGTTTCACCGGTCTCTCTTCAGTTTAGCCAGTAGAACGTCAGTTTGCCAGGAATTCGATTACTTTGTTTTCCAGCCAGTTCAACAATGTCCGATTGCTAGCCAATTCACCAGTGTCAGTGTGCCATCGATTTCACCGGTATTAACCTGGAATGCTGCACTGTTATCCAGTAACTTCATTACATGGGGGATGTTGGAGATTGTATGGAATGTCCCACCACCTTTACCTGGACATCTATGTTTAATTGGTGGATGTGGACAAAGGGGAATAAGGATTCACACTGCTTGTACCATGTCCTCTGGGAACTGGAACAGCCTCACTAAATCCTCCCACAGGATCCCAATCTGGCTTCCTACTTCCTGTCCTCAGGAGCTCCGCCTCACATCCTGTTGCAAGGCTCCCTGGGACATGTAGTCTTTTACCCTCTGGCTGGACAGATGTCAGGAGCAATGGAACAATGGACAATCCTGTCCCACACATTACTGATAAATTATAGAGAAAGGATTAGTTTCCTACAAACCACTGTTATCTCCATGCTGGACTGGATTGTACTCAATCATCTATAGGATTAGACTGTAACAAGCAATATGGCAGCTCCCCATAGTATAGAAATCTGTCCCACACATTACTGATAAATTATAGAGAAAGGATTAGTTTCCTACAAACCAACTGTTATCTCCATGCTGGACTGGATTGTACTCAATCATCTATAGGATTAGACTGTAACAAGCAATATGGCAGCTCCCATAGTATAGAAATCTGTCCCACACATTCCTGATAATTATAGAGAAAGGATTAGTTTCCTACCAACCAACTGTTATCTCCATGCTGGACTGGATTGTACTCAATCATCTATAGGATTAGACTGTAACAGCAATATGGCAGCTCCCCCATAGTACTGAAATCTGTCCCACACATTACTTAGATAATTATAGAGAAAGGTTAGTTTCCTCTACCAACCAACTGTTATCTCCATGCTGGACTGGATTGTACTCAATCATCTATAGGATATAGACTGTACAATCATATATGCAGCTCCCTATAGTATAGAAATCTGTCCCACACATTACTGATAAATTATAGAGAAAGGTTATTTTCCTACCAACCAACTGTTATCTCCATGCTGGACTGGATTGTACTCAATCATCTATAGATTAGACTGTAACAAGCAATATGGCAGCTCCCTATAGTATAGAAATCTGTCCCACACATTACTGATAAATTATAGAGAAAGGATTAGTTTCCTACAAACCAACTGTTATCTCCATGCTGGACTGTTGTACTCAATCATCTATAGGATTAGACTGTAACAAGCAATAGGCAGCTCCCCCAAATATAATCTGTCCCACACATTACTGATAAATTATAGAGAAAGGATTAGTTTCCTACCACCAACTGTTTCTCCATGCTGGACTGTGTTGTACTCAATCATCTATAGGATTAGACTGCAACAAGCAATATGGCAACTCCCCCATAGTATAGAAATCTGTCCCACACATTACTGATAATTATAGAGAAAGGATTAGTTTCCTACAAACCATCTGTTATCTCCATGCTGGACTGGATTGTACTCAATCATCTATAGGATTAGACTGTAACAAGCATATGGCAGCTCCCCATAGTATAGAAATCTGTCCCACACATTCTGATAAATTATAGAGAAAGGATTAGTTTCCTACAAACCAACTGTTTATCTCCATGCTGGACTGGATTGTACTCAATCATCTATAGATTAGATTGTAACAAGCAATATGCATCTCCCCATAGTATAGAATCTGTCCCACACATTACTGATAAATTATAGAGAAAGGATTAGTTTCCTACACACCAACTGTTATCTCCATGCTGGACTGGATTGTACTCAATCATCTATGGATTAGACTGTAACAAGCAATATGGCAGCTCCCCATAGTATAGAAATCTGTCCCACACATTACTGATAAATTATAGAGAAAGGATTAGTTTCCTACACACCAACTGTTATCTCCATGCTGGACTGGATTGTACTCAATCATCTATAGGATTAGACTGTAACAAGCAATATGGCAGCTCCCTATAGTATAGAAATCTGTCCTACACAATCTCTCTCTCTGTACTGACCTACAGTCCTAGACCATGTGTTGCACTGTCCCTTGTTGTATCCCCAGCTACCAGCAGCTCTGTTCTGAATAGGCTAGCCCCGCCCCAAGCAGACAGGAACTGAGGCTCCAACTCACATCTACTGCAGGGTCCTAAAGCCTGCAGATTCACTTCCGGTTTTCCGATTTTCACCAAATTTTTGGGCCAGACAAAGGGAAATTGCAAGAAACGGAAGGGGTTGCTGGGACAGTGGGAAAGGACCCCAAAAACGGGACGGTTAGGAGCTTTGTTGTCCATTGTTCCATTGCTTTTGACATCCTGTCCAGCCAGAGGGTAAAGACTACATGTCCCAGGGAGCCTTGCAACAGGATGTGAGGCGGAGCTCCTGAGGACAGGAAGTAGGAAGCCAGATTGGGATCCAGTGGGAGGATTTAGTGAGGCTGTTCCAGTTCCCAGAGGACATGGTACAAGCAGTGTGAGTCCTTATTCCACCCACTAAACATGGAGACAAGGGTAAGACTGTGGGAATTTGTAGAAATCTCCAGACGTCTGGACCCAGGATTTCCTCCCATTGGGATAGAATAGAAACCATCTGGATTTCATAACATCATTCAATAGGTCACAGCAACCACCAGTAACATTCTAGGGAACCGTCTGCTTCATTCTGTTTCTGTCACTCAATTCTCTAGCCCCTCCCTGGAGTCCTGACCATAACCCACCCTGGAGTACTGACCATAACCACCCTGGAGTACTGACCATAACCCTTTCCTGGAGTACTGACCATAACCCTACTTGGAGTACTGACCATAACCCTACTTGGAGTACTGACCATAACCCTTTCCTGGAGTACTGACCATAACCCTACTTGGATTACTGACCATAACCCTTCCTGGATACTGCCATAACCCTTGGATACTGACCTACCCTACTTGGAGTACTGACCATAACCCACCCTGAGTACTGACCATAACCCTACTTGGAGTACTGACAATAACCCTCCCTGGAATACTGACCATAACCCTCTCTGGAGTACCCCCTATGGACTGCACCACAACAGGTAAGTTCATAGATATACTCTTAAAGTGTGTATATGGTTTTTCAGCACCTGAATAAACTATAAATCTAAAGAATTGCCTGAGTGTGCCTCCCTTTAAGAGTATATCTGTAAACTTAACAGTACTGACCACACCCTCCCTAGAGGGCTGATTGTAACACTGGCCGGTGGAAGGGATGATCTGGTATCAGTGGATCAATGTGTTCTATCTGTGAGTCCCCCATACATTGCTCTGCTCAGACTGTCAGACACAGTAATAAAGTGACAATGTAAACTGTACACACTGCTGTGCTGCTTCTATTACTGACAGTCTGGGCAGAAAGCACAGCAATGTATGGGGGTCTCAGCGATAAGGCCATAAGGAAACACCAGCAGCTAAACCCCCACCCACAGGCAGCCCATAGGTCTCAGCAGAGGAGGAGGTTCCTATCATGTGGTCATGTTCCACTCCAGTGGGTTCCTATCCCCATCTCTAACTTCCTATTCACACCTGACACTGCCCCGTCGGTACAAACAAGGTGGAGACATAGAGGGGAGCCTGGGGTGCCAGGTAAAGACCTTTATAACCAGACAATCCTGGCTAAAACCGGGACGGTTGGGAGATATGATATTGGCTATAATGTATACACAAAGACAAGGAAATTAGTCCCATCTAAATACTATGTATCTGTCCTGTAATGTGTTTATTGGTGTGGTCAGTCATATAACAAATGTCTCTGTCCATTTAATTCCAGAGGAGCTTTAACATTAATCCCACCCACAAGGACCTAATGGGGATCTCAGAGGAAGTGACTGACCCAGTGATGGGGAACAAGGATAAAAACCATCTGAATGAGAGAATCCTGAATCTCACACTGGAGATTATCCACCTGCTGACTGGGGATGAGGGGCTCTGTAGTGGTGCAGGGGGTGGGGATTATTTGGAATAGTTCTACCTACTGTCCATAGATGTTGATAGTTTATTTCTCTTGGGCAGTGGCTCCTATTAGCTATGGGCCCCTTCCTGTACAGAGATAATTTCTCTCTCCTCCCCAATCCCCAGGACTACATTGTTATGAAGAAGTCTGGGGATGGCGTCCCACAGAGCTGCACTGACTGTATGTTGGAAGGATCCTGCAGGCTCCATCCCCCAACTGTGTCCCATCCGTCTCGCTCCGTCATACAGAAGGAAAATGCCAAGAGATCCTGGACCTCATCTCCAACATCATCCACCTGCTGACTGGAGAGGTGGGTTTGTCCCAATCCGTGATTGGTTAGTAACAGTGGATGATAATCCGTCTCTCTGTCTGGGTGGTGACTGTAACATTGTGTGTTCAGGTTGCCATAAGGTGTGAGGATGTTCCCATCTATTTCTCCATGGAGGGTGGGGAGTATTTAAAGGGAAACAAGACCCTTTACAGGGAAGTGATAAAGGAGAATCACCGGCAGATCCACCCACTGGGTGAGTAATGTTACAGGACACAATTTAATATAATTTAAACAGAGACATGGGTAGGGGGATTGGAAGTTCCCAAAATCCCTTCTTTCTGATAACACGTGTTTACCTGCTGTGTTGTATAATGAGATGATCCCTTACTAGGAGCTTTGTGATCCCTTTCTGAGGTTATTAGAAAGTACAAGGGGCTTTAGACTGATATAGAATTAAACTGAACAGGAACCAAGATACAGATATGAAAAGTCAGTGTTGTTTGAGTACAGATGGGAAGTAGTACATACACTGTTCATTATTAGCAAGAACTGAACTTGGGGGGAGTGGCTTCTAAAATTGGGCTAATTGTAGCTAAAGGTATGATGGATAGCGCACAAGTATTGCTACTGCCAATGAAAATGCTTTTATAAATCACCCCTTGGTTTTGGTTGATACATTTAACTTGAGGCTGGTGATCTATTTATCTATACTACATTCCATATAGAGATTATGTGTTCACTATCATTATAATAATCTGGATTATTAATCTACCTGCAGATCTATAAAGGATAATAATGATTTTCCATGTTTGTATCATTTACAGATTGTGACTATGAAGATAACAGTGATACTAAACCTAATCTGGAAACAAATTTGTGCTGTGAGAATAAACCAAGTGAGATTGTGGATGAGGAACCAGAAGAAAATTTCCCAAATGGTGACATTTCTCCAACTGATAAGGAAACTGTAACCAGCTGTATATCAAATGGTATTAAAGAGGAGATGGAATCATGGGAAGGAGAATGTTCAGATTGTACCATTAATCCACTTACAGAACAGATACAGGGAACAGATCCATCTACTGATACCATGGGATCCAACCTAAATAACAGCTTGGCAAAAGACAAATGCAACAAAAAGAAAAATCTTAACAAGCAACTTACAATTCCCAACCAGAGAGAACAATTATTTTGTTCTGAATGTGGGAAAGTGTTTGCATATAAATGCCTTCTCATTGCACACCAGACATTTCACACAGGAGAGAAACCTTTTTCTTGTTCTGAATGTGGGAAATGTTTTGCTCACAGGAATAACCTTACACTACATCGGAAAATTCACACTTTAGAGAAACCATTTTCTTGTTCTGAATGTGGGAAATGTTTTGCTCAAAGGTATTACCTTACATTACATCAAAAATTTCACACTGGAGACAAACCATTTTCTTGTTCTGAATGTGGGAAACGTTTTGCAAGAAAATGCCACTTTACTGCACATCAGAGAACTCACACGAGAGAGACCATTTTCTTGTTCTGATGTGGAAAATGTTATACTCATCGCTATAATCTTAATCAACACCAGAGAACCCACCTTAGAAAGGTCAAATCTTAGTAGGCCTCGACAGATTCACACATGACAGTTTTCAACTTTCTAAACTTGCTGCACATCACAGAACCCACATTGGAGAAAAACCATTCTATTGTTATTGTATGGGAATTCTCTTCTATTCTGTTATTTTAAATAGAAGAGAGAAATCATTTTTATTTATTAAAATGTTGGAACTATTTTCTTTAAGCCCAGAAATAGATTAATTTCTCTTTATGGTAGGGAGATAAATGAATCTATGGTATCTATGGAATCTATGGTATCTCTATGGTAGGGAAATAATTAGTAAACATAACGTTGTTGAATATCTTCTAGAGAGTTGATTACAGGATGTGATATAAGTATATAAGGAGTTGATTACAGGATGTGATATAAGTATATAAGGAGTTGATTACAGGATGTGATTAAGTATATAAATTGATTACAGGATTGATATAAGTATATAAGGAGTTGATTACAGGATGTGATATAAGTATATAAGGAGTTGATTACAGGATGTGATATAAGTATATAAGAGTTTTATTACAGGATGTGATATAAGTAATTAAGGATTTGATTAAGGATGTGATATAAGTATATAAGGAGTTGATTACAGGATGTGATATAAGTATATAAGGAGTTGATTACAGGATGTGATATAAGTATATAAGGAGTTGATTACAGGATGTGATATAAGTATATAAGGAGTTGATTACAGGATGTGATATAAGTATATAAGGAGTTGATTACAGGATGTGATAAGTATATAAGGTTGATTACAGGATGTGATATAAGTATATAAGGAGTTGATACAGGATTTGATATAAGTATATAGGAGTTGATTACAGGATGTATATAAGTATATAAGGAGTTGATTACAGGATGTGATATAAGTATATAAGGAGTTATTACAGATGTGATATAAGTTATAGGAGTTGATTACAGGATGTGATATAAGTATATAAGGAGTTGATTACAGGATGTGATATAAGTATATAAGGAGTTGATTACAGGATGTGATATAAGTATATAAGGAGTTGATTACAGGATGTGATATAAGTATATAAGGAGTTGATTACAGGATGTGATATAAGTATATAAGGAGTTGATTACAGGATGTGATATAAGTATATAAGGAGTTGATTACAGGATGTGATATAAGTATATAAAGTTGATTACAGGTGTATAAGTATATAGGAGTTGATTACAGGATGTGATATATATATAAGGATTTGATTACAGGATGTGATATAAGTATATAGAGTTGATTACAGATGGATATAAGTATATAAGAGTTATTACAGATTGATATAAGTATATAAGAGTTATACAGGATGTGAATAGTATAAGAGTTGATCAGGTGTGATAGTCGTGGTTAATGTTAAGCAGTTATTGTTATTTAGAATTCGGAATGGGAAACATCTATTAAATATAGGCCTTATTTACTGATTTCTTGGTTTTATTGTTTTAAACACCTTTATTGTAAGATGTACAGATGTGGAAAATAAATGTAATCCATACGTGTGAGAAAAATGGTGGAAATGGAAGGAGGCAGGTCTATGCTACAAACAGGATCCTTTATTCTTTCTTTGCTCCATAACCTGATTAGTACTGAAAACAGGAAGTAGTATGTAAAACATCAAACAGGAAGTGATGGAGGAAGTATAAACACCCCTACCAGATAAGTGATGAGAGTGAAATGAAATACAGTATTGTGAATGGAAGGATGTTGGGAATATTAAGGATGTCTGTAGTAAGGGGATCCTTCTAGTAATATGTCTATAACTTTAATATATCTACAGGAGCAATCCTATCAATAAAGGTGTTATGCAAGGTTTGTATTGATGTTAATAATTATATACCAATAAAGTTTCCTGACCCATTTTCTTTTGTATTGAGTGATTACTACTTCCTGTTATTATCTGATTTCATTATGGACGAGATTCCCTGTATGGTGTTTTCTATTGTAATAGTGGTGTGTGAGTTAAACTACTTTCACACGGATGATATCCTGGAATTTTTCTGAGCAGTTCTAGATGCGGTAAGTGAATCTACATGTAGCATTTAGTGTCTCTGTTGGCTTTATCCGTATTTCATTATTGTAACATCAGTTCCTTTATCATGTAAGCTGGGTACAAACCATAGTATGATGGAGAGTCGCACTCCAAGGTGAACGATAAGTTTATTGGGGCAAAATTAGCACCATTTTAAACGATAAGAACTTTTATTGAATCTCCCTGTATGTCTCTGTGCTAGCTTGTAAAATAATAGCTCTTTTTGGTAAAGCTGCAAAATTGTATTTCCATTGTTTAATCTTCTTAGCTTGAATGCCATCTTGTGGATTTTGTAAATACTACACCTGAGATTCTATGGACTCTAATGCACTATACTTTCAGAGATTCTATTTTGTACCTTTTTAAAACAGAACATGTTTTAGTATCTCCATGTGGATAATGTATTTTATTGGTAAGCTAATTTGCACTAGACACACCCAGGAAGGAGCCTCCCTCTTGGTTGCACTAGATTACATAAATTGATTTGTTGTTGCGCACCCATCACCTGATGAAGGGTGTGATGATCAGGAGTGCAATGTAAAACCCCATAGACAATGTCTGAAATTGCACTCCTAATTTTCAAATTATTTTACCTTATTGCCATGATCCAGCAGTATGGCAGCTCCCACATTGTTTCCCTGTCATGGGTAATCACAGGGTTAAATTCAAGTTCAGTTGTAAGCTCTGCTTCCTTTCCCGTAGCCATTCCCATTTAGTGTTGTTAGCTGACCTAGCAAGAGGTCTGAGTTCAAAGGGGCAAGGTGTGAAGTCCCTGTAATATACATACACTGTTACAGGCTAGTAGGCACCAGCTCAGCAGGGAATCTCCTAGTAGAGAATTGAGCAGAAACCAACTGGCAGATCAGAGGTAATTCATATGCCTTAATAATTCAGGATGTAGAATTATTTCAGGTTTTCATAAATACCCCAGTTTATCCATTAATTAATTCTACATTTATAGATACCTAATATAATATCATAGCCCGAACCACACTTGGGATATTATCCTTCTTAGGCCTACAATATCCCAGATATGTCATATTTGGTCTTATTCTGTTGGGTAAAATTAGTTATGGACCATCATGATATTAGTTTGAATGTGACATGTATGGTTCACAGATTATGGACTGGAGGGGAATTGGATATTTAAAATTCCCTCCAAAAATAGGAACCAACCTTCAGGGGCAGAACCAAGTCCGCCCCTCTAGGGACCAGACCACTCCCATTTTCTGGGATAAATTGGAATCGGGTCTCAGCTCAGGAGTTCGTCATAACATCTTCAATAACATCTAGCCAACAGGACGGACCGTATTGGCTTACCGCAGGAACTATTATTTGGACTTTTCATATTTGGACTAACAAGTTCTGGACTCTGCTCACGGACATTTCAGATGCCATTTATCCTTAAGTATTCATTCTTTTATCCATTTCTACCCTCACTTGTGTTACCGCTTTATGTTCAGTGATTTATTTTCTTTTCTTTACATTTTTATGCACTATTTTTGACAAATTTTAATAAATGATATAAAATCATTTATAGGCTATTGTCCTATTCTGAGTATATCCCAAAACGAACCTGTGTCTTCGAAGTACGCTACTATAGAGAAGTATTGTGTAGGTATATAGAGATACTGTATAACTGTGTATAGAATATTAGGGGTGAATAACCAATTTTCTTACAGGTTGTTAGAAGTAGGGGTGCGGATATCCCCATAGATATAGGTAACAGGTCATTCCGCTGTTTTCTCGGAATGTGGTGGCAGCGAGTATATTGATATTAATATTGTGTAGTATATCGTTTGTTCACTAACCCCACCGTCCGCCTGTCGGTTGCTTGGATTGTGTTTTCCGGTAGCAGATAGGTGGATGGGCGTCGCGGCACGGAGGGTTTGTGACAGTATAAATTAGGGGCCATGGCACCAGCCCATTGTCCCCATCTTAACATCAAGCCAGGAAATACCAATAGCCAACTGGGAGGACTGTAAATTGGCTACCATATTGGATTAGAACTTGGGTCATTTTTTGTGGATTACAAAGTTCCCTAAGGACTCTAATCACAGACATAACAGACGCCATTTTCATCCTCTTCCCCATTATCTTTGTGTGCTACCTTATTATTAATCATTTTCTTTACCGGTTTTATATGCTCTAGTGTATACCTTATAATAAATAATATCAAATCATTTAAATGTCAATTGTCCTGTTCTGAGTACAAAAGAACCTTACTTCTGAAGAACCGTTACGAAAGTTGATCCGAGGATAAGCCGAGATACCTATTTTTACCAGAAAAATTTGTAAAAACTGATTGACTCAAGTATAAGTCGAGGGTAGAAATTAGTTGCCCTTTAAATAGATAGTAGAATTCCCATACATTAATCCCATACAGTAATAGCCAAATCCAGTACCAGTAACCCCCAATTCCTTGGCACTCCAGATGTTTGGAAACTACAACTCCCAGCATGCTTTGGTTGCTAGGAGTTGTCGTTTCTAAACATGTAGAGTGGCAAGATTCAGTAAACTTTTAATTAAGCTTACCATCATTTACTATTCTCCTGAACTCCATATAGTAAAGGGCCATCTGACCCCCATATAGTAAAGGGCACTCTGACCCCCATATAGTAAAGGGCCCTCTGACCACCATATAGTAAAGGGCACTCTGACCCCCATATAGTAAAGGGCCCTCTGACCACCATATAGTAAAGGGCACTCTGACACCATATAGTAAAGGGCCCTCTGACCCCATATAGTAAAGGGCCCCTCTGACCCCATATAGTAAAGGGCCCTCTGACCCCATATAGTAAAGGGCCCTCTGACCTCCATATAGTAAAGGGTCCTCTGGCCCCCATATAGTAAAGGACTCTCTGACCCCAATAGTTAAAAATGTCACCTGAGAGTTGTAGTTTCAAGCTGTCATTTGCACTGAACTAGCAGCAGTTTTTTTGCCCCAAACTGAGGAGACCCATCAGATTTACAGCATCCAGATGAGCAGTGACAGTGCTGAGTGAGTCCAGCAGCCAGACTACAGGAAGCAGGAAGTAGTGTTAAGGCAGATCAGCTCCTGTAACTTTCTATGCAGGTGAAGGAAGTTATTTAACAGCGCCACCTACTGGTTACTATGCACAATTGCAGCATTTGGATCTAAATTAGGACTTGACCCGAGTATAAGTCGAGGTTAGGTTTTCAGGCTAACTTTAAAGCCTGAAAAATTCGACTTATACTTGAGTATATACGGAACCTTGTAGAATCACTGTATGTCACGTGTGTATATATTTATATATTGTCATGAACTTACCTGCTGCTCCGATCCCATGCCGCTCCGCACTTCCCAGGTGGGCAGCATCGGAGACATCCTCACATCAGCACGTGTGAGGATTCAAAAGCCAGCGTCCTCCTGAACCCGGCGCCTGATTGTAGCTTTTCGCTACCCCTGGCTCCATTACCCTGCTACTCACCACTCCTGTATCCAGCAATTTCCTTGCCAGTTCCTCTGAAGTTACTTACCTTGCCAGTTCATGAGAAGTTACTTACCTTGCCGGTTCCTGTGAAGTTACTTACCTTGCCAGTTCCTGTGAAGTTACTTACCTTGCCAGTTCCTGTGAAGTTACTTACCTTGCCAGTTCCTGTGAAGTTACTTACCTTGCCAGTTCCTGTGAAGTTACTTACCTAAGACCTAAGAAATTTATACAGATATGTCGAAGGTCAGAGGTTCAAAATGGAATCCCTGGCCTCGATCATTCAGGCGGTGTACAAGGATGCATGGCTAGTCAGTATCGATTGAAGGACGCATACCTACATGTACCGATCCACCCAAGTTGCAGAAAATACCTACACTTTGCAGTCGAGGGGAAACATTTCCAGTTTACAAGTCTGCCGTTCGGCCTGTCACAATCACCGAGGATATTTATTTATAAGTATTGATACCATTGGTGGTGGAGATCAGAAAAAGAGGAATAGAGATTTACCATTATCTGGACGATATCCTGATCGTGGCCAGAGCAAGACAAAAGGCGGCAGAACATACCAAGATTGTAATTCAGATCCTCGAGGAACATGGGTGGAGTAAAAATGTAGAAAAAAGCAACTTGATACCCAGTCAGGAATTGGTATATCTTGGAGCTTTGTTCCAAACCAGTCAAAACATAGTAAAATTACCACCCATACGACAGCGAAAAATCATAGAGACTGTACAAGATCTTATTCAAAGAACGCAGGTGACGGTGCGCTTAATAATGAAGGTGCTGGGACTCATGGCAGCAACAGTCTTTCTTACCAGGTGGTCCAGGTGGCACATGAGATCTCTGCAGCATTTTCTCTTGTCCAGGGTGAAAATACCGCACCAGAATATGAACAGAATAATGTGTATCCCAGCAGGAATATTACAGGACCTCGAATGGCGGTGCAGGCAGGAAAATCTGGAAAAGGGGTTTCCACTCGATCAACCAGAAGTCCTTTCCATCACGACAGATGCCTCAGCAACCGGCTGGGGAGCTCTTCTTCTAGACACCTTTGCTCAGGGTCACTGGCACAGGGAAGGGGAGTCTTCAAATCTGTTGGAACTGAGAGCGGTCAGAATGGCTCTACAAAAATTTAAAGATGTGGTCAGGGGCCGGCATGTCCTCATAAGGAGCGACAATACGACTACAGTAACTTATATTCGAAAGCATGGGGGCACAAAAAGCAGAATGCTTCTCGAGGAGGTGGACAAGATCTTCAGGTGGTCGGAAGAGAATCTTCAACATATAACAGCTCTCCACCTAGCAGGAAGAGACAATCTTCAGGCAGATTATCTCAGTCGTCAATAAATTCAGCCAGGGGAGTGGAGTCTACATCCTCGAGCCTTCGAGAGGTTAGTAGAATGTTGGGGTCAACCGACAATAGAGTAAAAGGTATCGGGAGCAACGAGATACGTCCAGAATTAACGATGTTGCAAATCAGTTACATGGATAAAACTTCACATTTATTGTAAAATGTTAAAAGCAGCGAGTAGTGCTGCATAGACACTCGTGGACAGGGAAAACGCCAAGGGGAGGGGGCGTGTCCCGACGCGTTTCGCGGTTACATCCGCTTCATCAGAGACCACAAGGGGAGACTCTCGCTGGATTATGTATGGGTGAGTAACCAATGAATGGGCTCCAATCCACTCACAATCCAGCTGAAAACATGAATGGAGGCTAATCCAATTATAATACAATACAAAGTGGTACAGGTACCTTAATTGTTGCTCACATAATGTAATCTATCTTGCTACTTGCCAGTGTGGCAGTCAATATGTGGGTAAGACCACAAGACTGGCCACGAGAAGAATTATGGAACATATTAATGCAACTAAGAGACAGGATTACAAATAAGCTATAGCGGCCCACCTTTTGACACAACACGGTGGGTCTTTGTGTATAAAATTGCAGCTAATTGATAAAATCAGAGTGTCTGCTAGAAAAGGCGATTGGCATCGGGAACTGCTTCGTAAAGAAGCGTTCTGGATGCACCATTTCAAAACCATTATGCCACAAGGCCTTAATGCAAAGTTTGAATTGAGTTGCTTTGTGGATTGATTTGTTCCTATTTGTCAGTATTTGGAGTCCCATGTTTTCCATCGTCTCACATACAGTTCATAATGTATATTCCAATCATGATCTAATGCTGCACGTGAAGATGTAGCATCACTATTGATTTTAATTTTATATTTGATATGCTGTATGTATTGTCTTTTTCCATTGTATCATATGTAATTTTCAGGACTGTATGTGATGTTCCTGAATAACTTGCTACTTTGGACCACTTTGTATTGTATTATAATTGGATTAGCCTCCATTCATGTTTTCAGCTGGATTGTGAGTGGATTGGAGCCCATTCATTGGTTACTCACCCATACATAATCCGGGGAGAGTCTCCCCTTGTGGTCTCTGATGAAGCGGATGTAACCGCGAAACGCGTCGGTTACACGCCCCCTCCCCTTGGTGTTTTCCCTGTCCACGAGTGTCTATGCAGCACTACTCGCTGCTTTTAACATTTTACAATAAATGTGAAGTTTTATCCATGTAACTGATTTGCAACATCGTTAATTCCGGACGTATCTCGTTGCTCCCGATACCTTTTACTTTATCGTTACATTTACGGAGAGGTCGGACGGACCCGTGAGCACCTGGAGATCCTGGTTATATTTCGAATACTGGCGGTGTAGCTCCCCACAGTAAGTAGACGATTCATTCAACCGACTATAGACCTCATGGCAACCCACAGGAACAAGAAGTGTCAGCATTTATACAGTCGCTTCCCCTGTCCTGCGGCCTTGGCGGTGGATGCCCTTCAACAGGAGTGGGGCTCAGGCCTTCTATATATCTTTCCACCAATACCTCTGATATGGAGGGTACTTCAAAAAAATCGAGCTCAGGGAGTGGAGGTGATCGCAATCTTACCAAATTGGCCAAGGAGGCCATGGTACCCTCTGCTTCTAACCTTGGAAACCGAACCTCCGGTGTAATTGGGATACCCCATCTCTTGACTCAAGGTCCGATAGAATACCAGGACTACAACAATCTGAGGTTGGTGGCCTGGAGGTTGAGAGGGAAAATTTGCGGGGTGTTGGCTTCCAAGAAGAAATGATAGAGTTCCTGCTTAGGTCCAGAAAAGCCTCAACCTTGGAAAAATATTATAAGATATGGAATCTCTTCTCAAAATTTGCTAAATCAGTCCTCTCTAGCCAAGATAGTGAAATTCTTGTATTCCGGGTTTAAAAAGGACTTAAGTATTAGTACTTTGAGGGGCCAAGTCTCAGCTCTGACGGCTATTTCAGGTACGAATTGGTCAGACGAACCTTTAGTGCAGAGATTCTTTGCAGCCGTGGTAAGAACAAGACCAAAACCTTTTTCCAAACCTCCACCTTGGAATTTACCTCTAGTGCTTCAAGCTTTAACAGAATCTCCGTTTGAGCCATTGGAGAAGACCTCCTTGTGGTTGTTGACCCTTAAGGTGGTCTTTCTAACAGCAATAACTTCAGCTTGTCGAGTGGGAGAAATCGGAGCACTGTCGGTTAAACAACCACACATACAAGTTTATGAAGACCGGGTCAAATTGAGGCCAGCCTTTCAATTTCTGGCAAAAGTATTAACAGAATTCCATCTGGACTTAGAGATTCTTCTGCCTTCATTCTATCCCAGTCCGAAAACCGAGAAAGAAAGTGGCATTGTCTAGACTTAGTCCGGTCTCTAAAAATTTATATTGAAAGAACAGAGACTTTCAGGAAGACTGATCACCTCTTTGTGGTTCCAGGGGGTTATCAAAAAGGCAAGGTCCCGAGTAAGAAAACCAAAAGTAGTTGGATCGTCACCTGTATCAGGAGAGCTTATCAAGTGAGAGGCTTAAAGATCCTGGAGGGGTTAAAAGCACATTCAACTAGAGCAATATCATGTTCCAGGGTTGCCGAAAGACCTCATCTGCAAGACGGCAAGGTGGTCATCTATGAGAACATTTGTTCGCCATTATACAATGGATGTGTTGGCTAAAGAGGGTATGAAGTTTGGGCGTAAAGTCCTTCAGTCTGTATTAGCAGATACTAAATAAATTGTGTGTTTTAAGCATACTTTTTGCCCTCCCATTATTTGAGCTTTGGTATATCCCATTTTGGGGACATGCTGCCATGGTGAAATCAATTCATACTCACCGAGATTTCGGTTTCCCAGTCACTTTCATGGAAGCCGTTACCAAAATGCCCTTCCCTTCAAGTTTTTAGTTGGTTCTAGGAATACGGCGTGTTAAGCTTGGGAAAGAAGACAAGGTATGTTTAGGGGAGGGTACTTTTATACCATACTGGCCCCACTCTGTAGTGTACAAAAATCCTTACCTTACATCCCAGCTCCTTATGGTTGCCATGCTGTGCCCCTCCAAAGCCAGGAAAATTGTAGTGTAGAAGCTCCCAGTGACTCATCCCAGTCCTCCCCCCTCCCTCTCCCTCCCGTTTTCTTCTCCCTCCCCCTAGTGTAAAATCCCCATTATATATTATACATATTGATCCCCCAGCCCCAACCGCCGTAACAGATTTCATAGAAAGTGCCCCGATCGTTACTTAACTTCCCTCTATCCTCCGGCGTTCTGAGCAGCCGGCAGCCGCATCCCTGATTGGCTGCCTCTCAGCCAATCAGGGACGCGGCTGCCAGTCCCGCCCCCTGCTTGCATTTCCGTGCAAGCAGAGGGACTGGAGACTGCTGCGGAGGATAGAGGGAAGGTAAGTACATATTGGGGCACTTTCTAAGAATTTTATTACGGCGGTTGGGGCTGGGGGATCAATATATATAACATATGAAAAGTTTAAAAAGGGTTGGACATGCCCTTTAACTTCCTGTCCAGGTACCTACAGGGGATTAACCCATTTTGGTGACTGCTGCCATGAAAGTGACTGGGAAACCGAAATCTCGGTGAGTATGAATTGATTCCGTGTTTTATGCCCGCCTTCCATAATGATGAAGCCCCATTAACAACTACTCTCTGCATCCTATTCATTAACCAATTTTCTATCCATGTACAAATGTGCCTCCCCAGACCAACAGACCTTAGCTTATTCATTAGTCGCCTATGGGGGACTGTATCAAAAGCCTTTGCAAAATCCAAGTAAACTACATCTACTGCTATGTCAGAGTCTAAATTTCTACTTAATTCCTCATAATAGCCAAGCAAGTTAGTTTGACAAGATCTATTCCTCCTAAATCCATGCTGGTTACTGTTAGGTTTTTATATATTCTCTATAATCACTTAGCCTAATAGCAGCCATTTTGTTCTCTGACTCCATTTTGTCTTATATTATTGTCATGTTATTGCAGATGTTTTGTTTCCCAGATGTTTTGCTTCCCAGTGAGCTCAAGGTCTTTTCCCTCCTACATTTTGTGTGTCAGCCGGACTCTATCTTCATATTCCAAGGTTTTAGTACGTCATCAGCAGACACTGTGTCTGGCCACGCCCCCTTTTTCTCTTTGTGAAAACCCAATGTAATAACTAAATAAACCGAGTTAGATTTTTACTACAGAAATGTGTGGTTGAACTCTATCTCCCAGCGCTGAAGGTCTCTTAGTGGGTCTGACAGGCATCAATCAAAGTCCGGCGAGGCTAGATTAGGATATGTTATTCTTTCAGTTACTACTTATAATGTCAGTCCTTGAAACATACTCTACAACATGTTCCCTTATTAAACTTTCCAGGATCTTCCCCACCACTGAAGTTAAACTTACAGGCCTGTAATTACCCGGCTGTGAACGACTACCCTTTTTGAATATTGGAATAACATCAGCCTTTTTCCAATCCAGAGGCACACCACCGGACATGAGGGAATCTGCAAAAATAAGAAACAATGGCCTGGATAAAACTGAACTTAGCTCCTTAAGTACCCGAGGATGTATTTTATCCGGTCCAGGAGATTTATTAATATTAACCTTATTTAGTTCTTTCTGTACCATATCCTCGGTTAACCAAAGTGAACTTGAATCTTGTATACCTTTATTGCTACTATACTCTATGATATCTGTACTTGGATCTTCTATAGTGTATACAGAGGAAAAAAAATTATTCAAGACATTTGCTTTATCGCCATCCTCCGTAACTAACTTATCCCCATTAATTAATGGTGCCACATTCTCAGTCCTCATCTTCTTACTATTAATATACTTAAAAAAAAATTTAGGCTTAGTGATGCTTTGTTCAGCTATCCTAACTTCATTATTAATTTTAGCTAGTTTGATTGCTTTCTTACACTCCTTGTTACAGTTTTTATACTCCCTAAAGGCCCTTTCCGTTCCCACTGACAAAGGTTTTAAATGACTTTTTCTTCCTTACCATTTGCCTCTTTACATCAGAATTCAGCCACATGGGTGCGGATTTATTTTTTTTACATTTATTTCCTAAGGGTTTAAATTTAGATGTGAACTCGCTTAAAATCCCCTTGAACACATTCCACTTCTGTACAGTACACATTTACCTGATAATACATTATCCCAGTTGACATTCTGAAGAGCTGCTTTTAAAGGGCATGTCCACCCCGAAATTGAACTTTTGATATGTGGTAGGGCATGCTCCCCCAGCCCCAACCGCATTAATATAATTGTTAGAAAGTCCCCCGATTCTTACTTACCTGCCCTCTCTCCCCTGCTGCAGTGTTGGAATTAAAAGCAGGGGGCGGGACCGGCAGCCGCGTCCGTGATTGGCTGAGAGGCAGGGAGGGCTGCACTGAGCATGCCTCAACCTTGACGAGGTTGAGGAAGTCTCAGGCACAGCATGAGTCACACACTGCTCCTGCACAGCAGTTTCCTGGACTTTGGAGGGGCACAGCAGGGGAACTATTTTGAGCAGGAATGTAAGGTAAGGATTGTTTTAAACTACTTGATGTGGCCAGTAAGGGGTTGAATTTTAGTTTTGGGGGTGGACATGCCCTTTAACTTGGGAAAATTTGCCTTGGCATTTGTGCCAGTTCCCCTCATTTTAGTTTAATGTGTACCCTTTATCTTGCTATCATTTTGCTTTTCTACTTTAGTACATAGTATAATATAGTACAGTATAGTAGTATAGTATAGTATAGCATCGTACAGTATAGTATAATACAGTATAGTAGATAGTATAGTATATTATGGTATAGTATAGTACAGTAGATTATAGTACAGTATAGTACAGTATAGTAGTATAGTACAGTATAGTATTATAGAATAGCATCGTACAGTATAGTATAGTATAATACAGTATAGTACAGTATATTATAGTATAGTATAGTACAGTATAGTATAGTATAGTATTTGAGGTTGAATAAAGACATAACGTCCATCCAGTCCAACCCATCTAGCAATATCGTCATTTCCTGCCTAACTGTAGAATTACTTACCGCATCTAGAACTGCTCAGAAAAATGCCAGGATATTATGGGTATGAAAGTAGTTTAACCCACACACCACTATTACAATAGGACACACACTATACAGGGAATCTCTTCCATAATGAAATCAGATAATAACAGGGAGTAGTAATCACTCAATACAAAAGAAAATGGGTCAGGAAAGGTTATCAGTGTAGGATTGTTAATATATTTATAATAACTATTAACATCAATACAAACCTTACATAACACCTTTATCAAAGTTGTCAACATTCTCCAAAATTTCCAGGGACACATTTCAGAAACTTTTGCGCAAATTTTAGCCACTCCCAATTTCAAAAAGTCCCACTTTTAACAATCACTCCGACTTTAAAAAGGTTTTATTTTGTTGCTAGACAGATCGACATATACTGTAGATAAATACAGTTAATAGGGGATATATGATAGATATATGATAACGATCCTATATTATAAAATCCTGCTGCGTCTGTGTGATGTGTGTGGCTGCAGTTCTTTCCCCTGGCCACTCGGTGTCTCCACACTCCTCAATACTATTGAAGTGCTGAAAGTTTCTGCCTTTCCCTCCCAGGGGGGGAGGGACTGTCACGAGGGGGGGCTGTCAAAGAGGGGGAGGGACTGTCACAGGGGGGTGTCACAGAGGGGGGGACTGTCACAGGGGGGTGTCACAGAGGGGGGACTGTCACAGAAGGGAAGGGACTATCACAGGGGGGATTATCATGGGGGAACACACTGTCACAGGGGGGGGGTGTCACAGGGGTTGGACTGTCACAGGGGGGCTGTCACAGAGGGGAGGATGTCAGAGAGGGGTGAGCTGTCACAGACTGTCACTTTTACCTTGGGACTAAGGGGGGCTCTGGACTTGGGACACTGAGGGGGGTCTCTGGGCTTCTAGCGCCCGTTAATGTAATGGACTTAATGTCTCGTAATAGATATAATTAGATAGAGATGGATAGATAGATGATAGATAGAAGTAGGTAGATAGAGAGCTAGAGATAGATAGTTAGATGATAGATAGAAGTAGGTAGATAGAGCTAGAGATAGATAGATAGAAGTGGGTAGATAGAGAGCTACAAATAGATAGAAGTAGGTAGACAGAGAGCTAGAGATAGATAGAGAGATAGATAGATAGAAGTAGGTATAGATAGAAGTAGGTAGACAGAGACTAGAGATAGATAGAAGTAGGTATAGATAGAAGTAGGTAGACAGAGAGCTAGAGATAGATAGAAGTAGGTATAGATAGAAGTAGGTAGACAGAGAGCTAGAGATAGATAGAGAGATAGATAGATAGAAGTAGGTATAGATAGAAGTAGGTAAACAGAGAGCTAGAGATAGATAGAGAGATAGATAGAAGTAGGTAGACAGAGAGCTAGAGATAGACAGAGAGATAGATAGATTGAAGTAGGTAGATAGAGCTAGAGATAGATAGATAGAAGTAGGTAGATAGAGCTAAAGATCGATAGATAGAAGTAGGTAGATAGAGAGCTAGCGATAGATAGTTAGATGATAGATAGACAGAAGTAGGTAGATAGAGGCTAGTGAGAGATAGATAATAGAAAGATAGATAATTAGATAGATGATAGATGTAGGTAGATAGAGACTTGAGAGATGATGATAGATAGATAAGATAAGATAGTTAGATAGTTGATAGATGATAGATAATAGAAGTAGGTAGACGAGAGCTAGTGATAGATAGATAGAAGTAGGTAGATAGAGCTAGAGATAGATGATAGAATTAGGTAATAGAGAGCTAGTGATAGATAGATAATGAAAGATAGATAGTTAGATTAGTTATAGATGTAGGTAGAGAGCTAGTGTTGATAGATGATAGATAGATATAAGATTGATAGATAGTTAGATAGATGATAGGTAGACAGAGAGATAAGTAGGTAGACAGAGAGCTAGAGATAGATAGAAGTAGGTATATAGAGCTAGAGATAGATAGATAGAAGTAGGTAGATAGAGCTAGAGATAGATAGATAGATAGAAGTAGGTAGATAGAGCTAGAGATAGATAGATAGAAGTAGGTAGATAGAGAGCTAGTGATACATAGATAATAGATAGATAGTTAGATAGCTGTAGTAGATAGAGAGCTAGTGATAGATAGATGATAGATAGATAATAGATAGATAGATTGAATTAGGTAGACAGAGAGCTAGAGATAGATAGTTAGATTGAAGTAGGTAGATATAGAGCTAGTGATAGATAGATAATAGATAGATAGAGAGATAATAGTTAGATGATAGATAGAAGTAGGTAGATATAAGCTAGTGATAGTTAGATGATAGATGTAGGTAGATAGAGAGCTAGGATAGATAGATGATAGATGGATAATAGATTGATAGATAGATAAGTAGATAGACAGAGAGCTAGAGCTAGATAGATAGATATAATATATAGATTGAAGTAGGTAGATAGAGAGCTAGCGATAGATAATAGATAGTTGGATGATAGATAGACGAATAGGTAGATAGAGAGAGTGATAGTAGATAGTAGATAGATATGATAGATAATAATAGATAGTTAGAAGTAGGTAGATAGTGAGCTAGTGATAGATAGATAGATGATAGATAGATAATAGATGATAGATATAGATAATAGATAGATAGATGATAGATAGAAGTAGGTAGATAGAGAGCTAGTGATAGACGATAGATAGATATAGATATAGTTAGATAGATGTGATAGAATAGTAGATAGAGAGCTGAGATAGAAGTGATAAGATGATAGATATATAGATATATATTAGATAGATGATATATTAATAGATAATAGTATAGATAGATGATAAGATAGAAGTAGGTAGATAGAGAGCTAGTGATAGACAGATGATAGAGGATAGATAGATATAGATAGATAGAAGTAGGAGATAGAGAGCTAGAGATAATAGATGATAGACAAAGGAGGTAGATAGTGAGCTAGTGATAGATAGTTAGATGATAATAGATGAGAGATAGATGATAGATAATAGATAGATAGATAATAGATAGAAGTAGTTAGATAGTGAGCTAGTGATAGACAGACAGTACTGCACTGTATGGGTAAAGAACCCAGATAAGTCTCCAATAAGTAAAGCACTGGGTTTGTACATCCCACGATGAATGATACAAAGTAGAACCTTTATTGTACTAGTATAAATACATACACAAGTATAAAGATAATTCCCACATCCCAATGCAAACTAAACCCCCTGCTAGATGATAGAACTTGATGTAATGGACTTTCTATCTTCATTACCAGTCCCCAGTGATGTCTTTGTTAAATAGCTAAGGCTGGGTACACTCGGGCAATTTTTTGGCCCAATCGACAGTACCACTGTGTATTGGCCGATTGGGCCAAATAATCTGTGCTGCTTTTGGCTGCAGCCGCGAGCGATGACAATCAATCCGACCGGGACAAAGGACACGTCGGTCAATCACAGCCAATCGTGCTGTTCCCGTGACCAGCTCAGTCAGGATAATAGTCTCTTGGCCCTATTTATAAAAAATCGTTATCGTAAAATACCGTCGTTATCGTAAATAAACGACCGGGTTTTTACCGATAACGACCGTTATTTACCGATAACGACCGTATTTACCGTATCGTTAATACCGGTCGTTATCGTAAATACCGGTCGTTATTTACCGATAACGGTCGTTATTTACCGGTCGTTATCGGTAATAACGACCGTTATCGGTAGTAACGACCGTTATCGTAAATAACGACCGTTATCGGTAAATAACGGTCGTTAACGGTAAACCCGGTCGTTATTTACAAATAACGATCGGTATTTTACGATAACGATAACGATTTTTTATAAATAGGGCCCTTGGTGTGCATTTTACTAGTACAATGGAGGTTCTATTTTCTATATTCCATCGTGGGATGTCACACCCTAGTGCTTTACTTATTGGAGACTTATCTGGGTTCTTTACCCAGGCGGTGCAGTACTGTTATGTATTGTCCTGTTTAGCACCTTTAAAAAAGCTTTATAGAGCGTGGCACGCTGAGGTGTGTGGTTAAGATAGAGAGATTGATAGGTAGTAGATAGATATAGGAGGTGTAGATGGATGATGATAGATGGATAATAGATAGATGATATGTAGGTAGGTCGATGATTAATTGGTGGTCGATGCTGTGTCTGAGTCTCTAGTGCTAGATAGTAGGGTTAGATCGCTGTGATAGATGATAGCGCACGAGCGAGAGCTCCGCTCTGCTCCGCGCTCGCTTCGCTCGCGCTCGCTCGCTCGCTTCTCGCTCGCTCGCTCGCTGCTCGCTCGCTAGCTAGCTCGCTTCGCTGCTCGCTAGCTCCGTTCGCTCGCTCGCTGCTGCTCGTCAGCTGCTCGCTCGCTGCTCGCTCCGTCGCTCGCTGCTCGCGCGTGGCTCGCTCTCTCTGCAGCTCCTCCTGTGCTGCTCGCTCGCTCGTGCTCCTAGCTCGCTGGGCTCGCTCGCTCGCTCCTCGCTCTCGCCTCGCTCCTCTCGCTCTCGCTCGCTCGCCGTCGCCCGTTCGCTCGCTGCTCAGCGTCGTCGGCTCGCTCGCTCCCTTGCTCGCTCGCTAGCTCGCTCGCCTCGCTCCGCTCGCTCGCTCGCTCGTCGCTCGTCTCGCTCGCTCGCTGCTCGCTCGCTCGCTGCTCGCTGCTCGCGTCGTCTGCTGCTCGCGCGTCGCCTCGCTGCTCCGATCGCTCGCTCTCGGTCGCTCGCTCGCTCGCTCGCTCTCGATCTATGGTGTCGATAATGCAGTAGACCGTAAGATAGTATCTATAGTATGTCGTGATAGGCTGTGTGTTGTTAGATCGGCTCGATGATGTCGTAGTGATGGGTACTGTGTGTAGTGCGTAGCTAGTCGCTGCTCGGGTCTGCTCGTGCTCGTTCGCTCGCTCGTCGTCGGTCGATCGCTCCTCTCTCTCGTATACGCTCGCTCGCTCGCTCGGCGTCGCTCGCTCGGGTCGCTCGCTCGTTTCTCGCTCGTCGCTAGCTCGCTCGCTCTTGCTCGCTCGCTCGGCGCGGTCGCTCGCTTTCGCTCGCTCGCTCGCGGTCGCTCGCTCGTTGCTCGCTCGCTCGGCGGTCGCCGTGCTGCTCGCTCGTTCTCAGCTCGCTCGGCGGTCGTGCTCGCTCTTCTCGTATCGCTCGTCGCTCGCTGCTCGCTCGTTCGCTCGCTCGCTCGGCGGTTGCTCGCTCGCTCGATCGTCTCGCTCCTCGCTCGGCGTCGCTCGCTCGATCGCTCGCTCTCTCGCTCGCCCGCTCCTCGCCCGCTCGCTCGCTGCTCGGTCGCTCGCTCGCTCGTTTCGCGCGCTCCTCGCTCGCTCGCTCGCTCGCTGCTCGTCGCTCGCTCCCCGCCTCCTCGCTCTCTCGCTCTCTCTCGTTCGCTCGCTCGCTCGGCGGTCGCTCGCTCGCTCGCTCGCTCGCTCGCTCGTTCGCTCGCTCCTGCCGGCGTGTCGCTTCTCGTTCGCTGCTCGGCGGTCGCTCGTCTCTGCTGCTCGCTGCTCGCCGCTCCTGCTCGCTCGCTCTGCTGTCGATGCTCGTCGTTCGTCGTTGCTGCTCGCTCGCTGCTGTGCTCGGCCTCCTGCTTCTGCTGGCGCTCGCTCGACTCGCTCGCTCGCTTTCTCGCTGGTCGCTCGCGTCTCTGTCGCTCCCTCGCCTCGCCCGTGTCGCTCGCGCTCGCTCGCTCGTGCTCGCTGCTCGCCGTTCGTAGATCATAGATAGTGATGCAGAGATAGATAGATAGATAGCCAGATAAGATAGATAGATAGACAGATGTGATAGTTAGATATGCCGACAGACGAGAGAATATGGAATCTTTAAAAAACGACAGTACCACCTTCTATTTATTAGTGGAGTGAGACAGTTTCCTTTGGGATAAAAGTAGCCAGAGCGCAAAGTAACATGATTTGCTATTGCTACTAACCCCGCCCTAGATAGCTGTCAGGCAACGTGTTCAGCAGAGATCGTACCCAGAATGATTTACAGCTCTTCTCCTTCCCCTTCCTAACACGCACAGTACATGCTGAGAGGCTCTCAGATAGTGTCCCCTGATCTCCCTGCTACTCCAAACAGACTTGCAGGCATTGCCGGCAACAGGTACACAATATCATACAGGCATCTCGGGACATTTCCCGGGACTGTATAATGGAGGACTGCTACTTAAAGTCCGGGACTTGGTTAACCCGGACTGTTGGCATCTATGCTTTATTGATGGATTGCACCTGTAGAGATATTAAAGTTATAGACATATTACTAAAAGGAACCCTTACTACAGACATCCTTAATTTCCCAACACCTTCCATTCACAATACTGTATTTCATTTCACTTTGATCACTTATCTGGTAGGGGTGTTTATACTTCCTCCATCACTTCCTGTTTGATGTTTTACATACTACTTCCTGTTTTTACTACTAATCAGGTTATGAGCAAAGAAAGAATAAAGGATCCTGTTTGTAGCATAGACCTCCTCCTTCCATTTTCCACCATTTTTCTCACACTTATGGATACATTTATTTTCCACATCTGTACATCTTACAATAAAGGTGTTTTAAAACAATAAAACCAAGAAATCAGTAATAAGGCCTATATTTAATAGATGTTCCCATTCCGAATTCTAAATACAATAACTGCTGAACCATTAACCACCTTATATACTTATATCACATCCTGTAATCAACTCCTTATATACTTACATCACATCCTGTAATCAACTCCTTTATATACTTATATCACATACTGTAAATCAACTCCTATATCTTATATCACATCCTGTATCAACTCCTATATACTTATATCACATCCTGTAATCAACTCCTTATATACTTATATCACATCCTGTAATCAACTCCTTATATACTTACATCACATCCTGTAATCAACTCCTTATAACTTACATCACTCTGTAATCAACTCCTTATACTTAATCACATCCTGTAATCAACTCCTTATATACTTACATCACATCCTGTAATCAACTCCTTATATACTTACATCACATCCTGTATCAACTCCTTATATACTTATTCACATCCGTAATCAACTCCTTATATACTTATATCACATCCTGTTCAACTCCTTATATACTTATATCACATCCTGTAATCAACTCCTATATACTTATACACATCCTGTAATCAACTCTCTAGAAATATTCAACAACGTTATGTTTACTAATTATTTCCCTACCATAGAGATACCATAGATTCCATAATACCATAGAGTCATTTATCTCCTACCATAGAGATACCAAGATTCATTTATCTCCCTACCTAGAGATACCATAGATTCATTTATCTCCTACCATAGAGATACCATAGATTAATTTATCTCCCTACCATAGAGATACATATGATTCATTTATCTCCCTACCATAGAGATACCATAGATTCATTTATCTCCCTACCATAGAGATACCATAGATTCATTTATCTCCCTACCATAGAGATACCATAGATTCATTTATCTCCCTACCATAGAGATACCATAGATTCATTTATCTCCCTACCATAGAGATACCAAGCTCATTTATCTCCCTACCATAGAGATACCATAGATTCATTTATCTCCCTACCATAGAGATACCATAGATTCATTATCTCCCTACCATAGAGATACCATAGATTCATTTATCTCCCTACCGTAGAGAGAAATGAATCTATTTCTGGGCTTTAAGAAAACAGTTCCAACATCTATAGCAAGACAATGGTTTCTCTAGGGCTGGGTACACACCAGCAGATATTTCCGGCCGGGCCGACTGATCCACTGCCAGTCGGCCGGGAAATATCTGCTGGTGTGGGGCGGCCAACTGCAACCAAGCTCAGTCAACTGTTCGACCAAATCGGACGAAGGGTCTGTCGGTAAATCATGGCCGATCATGCGGTTTCCTATGGGAACCACTATTGGCCACTATTGCTGCAAACTGACATTCTTCTTTGACCCGGAACACATTTGACAGAAAATGGATTCTGTCATATGTGAATTTTCTGATGTGCAGTAAAGCGGCATTTCCTTGCAAAACATTTCCCACATACAGAACAAGAAAATGGTTTCTCTCCAGTGTGATTTTTCTGATGAAGTGTAAGGTTATACCTTTGAGCAAAACATTTCCCACATTCAGAACAAGAAAACGGTTTATCTCCTGTGTGAGTTCTCTGATGTGCAGTGAAGTGTTGTTTATTTGCAAAACATTTCCCACATTCAGAACAAGAAAATGGTTTCTCTCCTGTGTGAGTTCTCTGATGTGCAGTAAAGTGGCATTTTCTTGCAAAACGTTTCCCACATTCAGAACAAGAAAATGGTTTCTCTCCATTGTGAATTTTCTGATGTAATGTAAGGTAATACCTTTGAGCAAAATGTTTTCCACATTCAGAACAAGAAAATGTTTCTCTCCAGTTGGAAGTTTCTGATGTACTGTAAGGCTAAACCTTTGAGCAAACATTTCCACATTCAGAACAAGAAAACAAATTGTCTCTCGTGTGAATTCTCTGATGTGCAGTAAAGTGGCATTTTCGTGAAAAACGTTTCCCACATTCAGAACAAGAAAACGGTTTCTCTCCAGTGTGAATTTTCTGATGTAGTGTAAGGTAATACCTTTGACCAAAACATTTCCCACATTCAGAACAAAAAAACGGTTTCTCTCCTGTGTGAGTTCTCTGATGTGCTAGTAAACTGTTGTTTTCTAGCAAACATTTTCCACATTCAGAACAAGAAAACAGTTCCTCTCCAATGTGCATTTTCTGATGTAAAGTAAAGTAATACCTTTGACCAAAACATTTCCCACATTCAGAACAACAAAACAGTTTCTCTCCAGTGTGAAGTCTCTGATGTTGTGTAAGGTAATACCTCTGACCAAAACATTTCCCACACTCAGAACAAGAAAATGGTTTCTCTCCAGTGTGAGTTCTTTGATGTGCAGTAAAGTGGCATTTTCTTGCAAAACATTTCCCACATTCAGAACAAGAAACAGTTCTTTCCATTGTGAAATTTCTGGTGTAATGTAAGGTAATACCGTTGAGCAAAACATTTCCCACATTCAGAACAAGTAAATGGTTTCTCTCCTGTGTGAGATTTCTGATGTGCAATGAGAAAGCTTTTTAATGCAAACACTTTCCCACATTTAGAACAAAATAATTGCTGTCTTTGTTTGGGAATTCCAAGTTGCTTGTTAAGATTTTTCTTTTTGTTGCATTTGTCTTTTGCCAAGCTGTTACTTAGGTTGGATCCCATGGTATCAGTAGATGGATCTGTTCCCTGTATCTGTTCTGTAAGTGGATTAATGGTACAATCTGAACATTCTCCTTCCCATGATTCCTCTCCCTCTTTAAAACATTTGATATATAATTATACTGACAGCTGTTATTTAGGTTGGATCCCATGGTATCAGTAGATGGATCTGTTTCCTGTATCTGTTCTGTAAGTGGATTAATGGTACAATCTGAACATTCTCCTTCCCATGATTCCATCTCCTCTTTAATACCATTTGATATATAATTATCTGACAAGGCTGTTATTTAGGTTGGATCCCATGGTATCAGTAGATGGATCTGTTCCTGTATCTGTTCTGTAAGTGGATTAATGGTACAATCTGAACATTCTCCTTCATGATTCCATCTCCTCTTTAATACCATTTGATATATAATTATCTGACAAGCTGTTATTAGGTTGGATCCCATGGTAATCATAGATGGATCTGTCCCTGTATCTGTTCTGTAAGTGGATTAATGGTACATCTGAACATTCTCCTTCCCATGATTCCATCTCCTCTTAATACCACTTGATATATAATTATCTGACAAGCTGTTATTTAGGTTGGATCCCATGTATCAGTATGATGGATCTGTTCCCTGTATCGGTTCTGTAAGTGGATTAATGGTACAATCTGAACATTTCTCCTTCCCATGATTCATCTCCTCTTTAATACCATTTGATATAATTATCTGACAGCTGTTATTTAGGTTGGATCCCATGTATCAGTAGATGGATCTGTTTCCCTGTATCTGTTTTGTAAGTGGATTAATGGTACAATCTGAACATTCTTCTCCTTCCCATGATTCCATCTCCTCTTTATACCATTTGATATATAATTATCTGACAAGCTGTTATTTAGTTGGGTCCCATGGATCAGTAGATGGATCTGTTCCCTGTATCTGTTCTGTAAGTGGATTAATGGTACAATCTGAACTATCTCCTCCCATGATTCCATCTCCTCTTTAATACCATTGATATATAATTACTGACAAGCTGTTATTTATGTTGGATCCCATGGTATCATTAGATGGATCTGTTCCCTTATTGTTCTGTAAGTGGATATGGTACAATCTGAACATTCTCCTTCCCATGAATTCATCTCCTCTTAATACCATTTTGGATATATAATTATCTGACAAGCTGTTTTTATGTTGGATCCCATGGTATCATAGATGGATCTGTTCCCTGTATCTGTTCTGTAAGTGGATTAATGGTACAATCTGAACATTCTCCTCTTCCATGATTCCATCTCCTCTTTAATACCATTTGATATATAATTATCTGACAAGCTGTTATTTAGGTTTGGATCCCATGGTATCATTAGATGGATCTGTTCCCTGTATCTGTTCTGTAAGTGGATTAATGGTACAATCTGACATTCTCCTTCCCATGATTCCATCTCCTCTTTTAATACCACTTGATATATAATTATCTGACAAGCTGTTATATTTAGGTTGGATCCCATGGTATCAGTAGATGGATCTGTTTCCTGTATCTTTCTGTAAGTGGATTAATGGTACAATCTGAACATTCTCCTTCCCAGATTCCATCTCCTCTTAATACCATTTGATATATAATTATCGGACAAGCTTTATTTAGGTTGGATCCCATGGTATCAGTAGATGTGATCTGTTCCCTGTTCTGTTTCTGTAGTGGATTAATGGTACAATCTGAACATTCTCGCTTCCCATGATCCATCTCCTCTTTATACCATTTGATAACAGCTGGTTACAGTTTCCTCTTATCAGTTGGAGAATGTCACCATTTGGGAAATTTCTTCTGGTTCCTCATCCACAATCTCACTTGGTTTATTCTCACAGCACAAATTTGTTTCCAGATTAGGTTTAGTTCACTGTTATCTTCATAGTCCACATCTGTAAATGATACAAACATGGAAAATCATTCTGATCCTTTATAGATCTGCAGGTAGATTAATAATCCAATTTATTATGATAGTGAACATAATCTCTTATATTAAATGTATTATAGATAATATATCACCCCTCTCCAGTTAATGTACAACCAAAACCCATATAGTTAGATGATAGATAGACAGAAGTAGGTAGATAGAGAGCTAGTGAGAGATAGATAATAGAAAGATAGATAATTAGATAGATGATAGATGTAGGTAGATAGAGAGCTAGTGAGAGATAGATGATAGATAGATAATAGATAGATAGTTAGATAGTTAGATAGATGATAGATAGATAGAAGTAGGTAGACAGAGAGCTAGTGATAGATAGATAGAAGTAGGTAGATAGAGCTAGAGATAGATAGATAGAAGTAGGTAGATAGAGAGCTAGTGATAGATAGATAATAGAAAGATAGATAGTTAGATAGATGATAGATGTAGGTAGAGAGCTAGTGATTGATAGATGATAGATAGATAATAGATGATAGTAGTTAGATAGATGATAGGTAGACGAGAGAATAGGTAGACAGAGAGCTAGAGATAGATAGAAGTAGGTATATAGAGCTAGAGATAGATAGATAGAAGTAGGTAGATAGAGCTAGAGATAGATAGATAGATAGAAGTAGGTAGATAGAGCTAGAGATAGATAGATAGAAGTAGGTAGATAGAGAGCTAGTGATACATAGATAATAGATAGATAGTTAGATAGCTGTAGGTAGATAGAGAGCTAGTGATAGATAGATGATAGATAGATAATAGATAGATAGATTGAATTAGGTAGACAGAGAGCTAGAGATAGATAGTTAGATTGAAGTAGGTAGATATAGAGCTAGTGATAGATAGATAATAGATAGATAGAGAGATAGATAGTTAGATGATAGATAGAAGTAGGTAGATATAAAGCTAGTGATAGTTAGATGATAGATGTAGGTAGATGAGAGCTAGTGTAATAGAGATAGATGGAAATAGATTGATATATAAGTGAATAGATAGACAGGAGCTAGAGCTAGATAGATAGATAATAAATAGATAGATTGAAGTAGGTGATAGAGAGCTAGCGATAGATAGATAGATAGTTAGATGATAGATGACAGAAGTAGGTAGATAGAGAGCTAGTGATAGTAGATAGAATATAGATTATAGTAATAGATAGATAGTTGAAGTAGGGAATAGTGAGCTAGTGATAGATAAATAGATATAGATAGATAATAGATAGATAGATGATAGATAATAGATAGATAGATGATAGATAGAAGTAGGTAGTATAGAGAGCTAGTGATAGACAGATAGATAGATAATAGATATAGTTAGATAGATATAGATAGAAGTAGGTAGATAGAGAGCTAGTGATAGATAGATAGATGATAGATAATGATAGATATATAATAGATATATAGTTAGATAGATGATAGATAGATAATAGATAGATAGTTAGATAGATGATAGATAGAAGTAGGTAGATAGAGAGCTAGTGATGACAGATAGATAGATGATAGATAGATAAAGATAGATAGAAGTAGGTAGAATGAGAGCTAGAGATAGATAGATATAGACAAAGAGGTAATAGTGAGCTAGTGATAGATAGTTAGATAGATAATAGATAGATGAGAGATAGATGATAGATAAAGATAGATAGATAATAGATAGAAGTAGGTAGATAGTGGCTAGTGATAGACAGACATACTGCACTGTATGGGTTAAGAAACCCAGATAAGTCTCCAATAAGTAAAGCACTAGGGTTTGTACATCCCACGATGAATGATACAAAGTAGAACCTTTATTGTACTAGTATAAATACATACACAAGTATAAAGAAATTCCCACATCCCAATGCAAACTAAACCCCCGCTAGATATAAACTTGATGTAATGGACTTTCTATCTTCATTACCAGTCCCCAGTGATGTCTTTGTTAAATAGCTAAGGCTGGGTACACTCGGGCATATTTTTTGGCCCAATCGCCAGTACCACTGTGTATTGGCCGATTGGGCCAAATAATCTGTGCTGCTTTTGCTGCAGCCGCGAGCGATGACAATCATCCGCGGGACAAAGGACACGTCTCAATCACAGCCAATCGTGCTGTTCCCGTGACCAAGCTCAGTCAGGATAAATAGTCTCTTGGGCGCCTATTTATAAAAATCGTTATCGTAAAATACCGATCGTTATCGTAAAAAACGACCGGTTTTTACCGATACGACCGTTATTTACCGATAACGACCGTTATTTACCGATATCGTTAATACCGTCGTTATGTAAATACCGTCGTTATTTACGATAACGGTCGTTATTTACCGGTCTTTCGTAATCACGATCGAGGGTATATCGGTAATAACGACCGTTATCGTAAATAACGACCGTTCGGTAATAACGTCGTTATCGGTAAAAACCCGGTCGTTATTTTACGATAACGATCGGTATTTTACGATAACGATAACGATTTTTTATAAAGGGCCCTTGGTGTGCATTTTATATTACATGGAGGTTCTATTTTCTATATTCCATCGTGGGATATCAAAACCCTAGTGCTTTACTTATTGGAGACTTATCTGGGTTCTTTACCCAGGCGGTGCAGTACTGTTATTGTATTGTCCTGTTTAGCACGGCTTTAAAAAAGCTTTATAGAGCTGTGCACGCTGAGGTGTGTGGTTAAGATAGAGAGATTGATAG
Organism: Hymenochirus boettgeri; assembly: GCA_019447015.1. Lineage (NCBI taxonomy): Eukaryota > Metazoa > Chordata > Amphibia > Anura > Pipidae > Hymenochirus > Hymenochirus boettgeri. Next base: position 161,168 of record JAACNH010000415.1, read on the forward strand.
GTAGGTAGATAGATATAGGTAGGTAGGTAGATGGATGATAGATAGATGGATAATAGATAGATAGATATAGGTAGGTAGGTAGATAGATGATAGATATTGTAGGTAGTAGATAGATATATGTAAGGTAGATAGATATAGATGGATAGATAGATGCAGAGTTCGATCTAGATAGATCAGTGATAGAGCCTCGTAGCCGAGTGCTGCTCCCGCCTCTCTCGCTCGCTGCCTCGCTCGCCTCGCTCGCTCGCTCGCTCGCTTCGCTGGCTCGCTCGCTGCTCGCTCGCTCCTCTGCTCCCTCGTTCGCTGCTCGCTGCTCGCTCCCTGCTCGCTCGCTCGCTCGCTGCTCGCTCGCCGCGTTCGCTCGCTGCTCGCGCCGCTCGTCTCGTCGCTCGGCGGCTCTCTCGCTCGCTTGTGGCTGGCTCGCTCGCTCGCTGCTCCCTCGCTCGCTTGTGGCTCGCTCGCTCGCTCCCTCGCTGCTCGCCCCTCGCTCTCTCGCTCGCTTCTGCTCGCTCGCCTTCGCTCGCCGCGTTCGCTCGCTGCTCGCGCGTCGGCTCGCTCGCTCCCTTGCTCGCTCGCTGCGCCTCGCTCCGCTCGCGCTCGCTCGTCGCTGCTGCTCGTTCGCTCGCTCCGCTCGCTCGCTGCTCCTCGCTCGCTGCTCGCTGCTCGCCGCGTTCGCTCGCTGCTCGCGCGTCGCTCGCTCGTCTCGTGTCTCGCTCTCGGTCGCTCGCTCGCTCGCTCGCTCGGCTCCTCATCGGTCGCTCTCTCGCTCGCCGTCGCCCCGTCAGCTCGCTCGTCTCTCTCGTCGCTCGCTCGTCTCGCTGGCGCTCGCTCGCTCTGTCCGCTCGCTCCGGCGTCGCTCGCTCGGCTCGTTCGCTGCTCGCTCGGCGGTCGCTCCTCGCTCGCTAGTTCGCTCGCCTCGCTCGGCGGTCGCTCGCTGCGCTGGCTCGGCTCTCTCTCTCGCTCGCTCGACTCGTCTCGCTCGCTCGCTCGGCGGTCGCTCGCTCGCTCGTCTCGCTCGTTCGCTTCGCTCGCGCTCGGCGGTCGCTCGCTCGTGCGTCGCGCTCGCTCGTTCGCTCGCTCGCTCTTCGCTCTGCGGTCGCTCTCTCGTTCGCTCGCTCGCTCGGCGGTCGCTCTCGCTCGTTCGCTCGCTCGCTCGGCCGGCTGCTCGCTCGTTCGCTCGCTCGCTCGCGGTCTCTCGGTCCGCTCGCTCGCTGTCTCCTCGCTCGCTCGGCTCGCTCGCTCGCTCGCTCGCTGGCTCGCTCTCGTCTCGCTCGCTCGCTCGGCGGCTCGCTCTCTCGTTCGCTCGTCTCGCTCGGCGGTCCTCGCTCCGCTCGCCGTTCGCTCGCTCTCCGGCGTTCGCTCGCTCCTCGCGTCCGCTCGCCCGCTCCTCGCCGCTCGCTCGCTGCTCGGTCGCTCGCTCCGCTCGTTCGCGCGCTCCTCGCTCGCTCTGCTCGCTCGCTCTCGCTCCTCGCTCGCCCTCTCTCGCTCTCTCGCTCCTCGTTCGCTCGTCTCCTCGCGTCGCTCGCTCCTCTCTCGCTCGCTCGCTCGTCGCTCGCTGCTCGCGTCGCTGCTGTCTCCTCCGCGTCGCTCGCTCGCGCTCGCTGCTCGCCGCTCAGCCGCTCGCTCCTCTATCGCTCGCTTCGCATTGCTCGCTCTCTGCTGCGCGCCCGCTCCTCGCTCGCTCCCCCCGCCCGATAGCTCGCGCCTCCTGATGCTCTGCGTCGCTCGATACGCTCCCCCCTCGCCCTCGCCCGCCGTCCTGCGTTGCTCTTGCTGCTTCTCGCTCCTCGCTTAGCATAGCTAGCAGAGATAGATAGATAGACAGAGATAACAGATAGACTGATGAAGATCATAGATAGTTAGATATAGCCAGACAGACAGAGAGAAATATGGAATCTTTAAAAAAAAAACGACAGTACAAACTTCTATTTATTAGTGGAGTGAGACAGTTTCCTTTGGGATAAAGTAGCCAGAGCGCAAAGTAACAATGATTTGCTATTGCTACAACCCCGCCCTAGATAGCTGTCAGGCAACGTGTTCAGCAGAGATCGTACCCAGAATGATTACAGCTCTCTCCTTCCCCTTCCTAACACGCACAGTACATGCTGAGAGGCTCTCAATAGTGTCCCCTGATCTCCCTGCTACTCCAACAGACTTGCAGGCAGTGCCGGCAACAGGTACACAATTATCATCGGCATCATCATCTCGGACATTTCCCGGGACTGTATTAATGGAGGACTGCTACTTAAGTCCGGACTTGGTTAACCCGGACTGTTGGCATCTATGCTTTATTGATAGGATTGCACCTGTAGAGATATTAAAGTTATAGACATATTACTAGAAGGAACCCCTTACTACAGACATCCTTATATTCCCAACATCCTTCCATTCACAATACTGTATTTCATTTCACTTGATCACTTATCTGGTAGGGGTGTTTATACTTCCTCCATCACTTCCTGTTTGATGTTTTACATACTACTTCCTGTTTTTACTACTAACAGGTTATGGAGCAAAGAAAGAATAAAGGATCCTGTTTGTAGCATAGTACCTCCTCTCTTCCATTTCCAACCATTTTTCTCACACTTATGGATTAACATTTATTTTCCACATCTGTACATCTTACAATAAAGGTGTTTAAAACAATAAACCAAGAAATCAGTAAATAAGGCCTATATTTAATAGATGTTCCCATTCCGAATTCTAAATAACAATAACTGCTGAATCCATACTGCTACATTACCCACCTTATATACTTATATCACATCCTGTAATCAACTCCTTATATACTTACATCACATCCTGTAATCAACTCCTTAATATACTTATATCACATACTGTAAATCACTCCTTATATACTCTTATCAATCACATCTCCTGTAATCAACTCCTTATATACTTATAATCACATCCTGTAATCAACTCCTTATATACTTACATCACATCCTGTAATCAACTCCTTATAACTTACATCCTTATAATACTCCTTATACTTATCACATCCTGTAATCAACTCCTTATATACTTACATCACTCCTGTATAGCTAGAGATAGATAGATAGAAGTAGGTAGATAGAGAGCTAGTGATACATAGATAATAGATAGATAGTTAGATAGCTGTAGGTAGATAGAGAGCTAGTGATAGATAGATGATAGATAGATAATAGATAGATAGATTGAATTAGGTAGACAGAGAGCTAGAGATAGATAGTTAGATTGAAGTAGGTAGATATAGAGCTAGTGATAGATAGATAATAGATAGAGAGATAGATAGTTAGATGATAGATAGAAGTAGGTAATATAAGCTAGTGATAGTTAGATGATAGATGTAGGTAGATAGAGAGCTAGATAGATAGATGATAGATGGATAATAGATTGATAGATAGTATAAGTAGATAACAGAGAGCTAGAGCTAGATAATAGATATAATAATAGATTGAAGTAGGTAGATAGAGAGCTAGCGATAGATAGATAGATAGTTAGGATGATAGATAGACGAATAGGTAATAGAAGCAGTGATGTAGATAGTAGATAGATATGATAGATAATAATAGATAGTTAGAAGTAGGTAGATAGTGAGCTAGTGATAGATAGAATAGATGATAGATAGATAATAGATGATAGATATAGATAATAGATAGATAGATGATAGATAGAAGTAGGTAGATAGAGAGCTAGTGATAGACGATAGATAGATATAGATATAGTTAGATAGATGATGATAGAATAGTTAGATAGAGAGCTGATCGATAGATATGATAAGATGATAGATATATAGATATATATTTAGATAGATGATATATTAATAGATAATAGTTAGATAGATGATATAATAGAATAGGTAGATAGAGAGCTAGTGATAGACAGATGATAGAGGATAGATAGATATAGATAGATAGAAGTAGGAGATAGAGAGCTAGAGATAGATAGATGATAGACAAAGGAGGTAGATAGTGAGCTAGTGATAGATAGTTAGATGATAATAGATGAGAGATGATGATAGATAATAGATAGATAGATAATAGATAGAAGTAGTTAGATAGTGAGCTAGTGATAGACAGACAGTACTGCACTGTATGGGTAAAGAACCCAGATAAGTCTCCAATAAGTAAAGCACTGGGTTTGTACATCCCACGATGAATGATACAAAGTAGAACCTTTATTGTACTAGTATAAATACATACACAAGTATAAAGATAATTCCCACATCCCAATGCAAACTAAACCCCCTGCTAGATGATAGAACTTGATGTAATGGACTTTCTATCTTCATTACCAGTCCCCAGTGATGTCTTTGTTAAATAGCTAAGGCTGGGTACACTCGGGCAATTTTTTGGCCCAATCGACAGTACCACTGTGTATTGGCCGATTGGGCCAAATAATCTGTGCTGCTTTTGGCTGCAGCCGCGAGCGATGACAATCAATCCGACCGGGACAAAAGGACACGTCGGTCAATCACAGCCAATCGTGCTGTTCCCGTGACCAGCTCAGTCAGGATAATAGTCTCTTGGCCCTATTTATAAAAAATCGTTATCGTAAAATACCGTCGTTATCGTAAATAAACGACCGGGTTTTTACCGATAACGACCGTTATTTACCGATAACGACCGTATTTACCTATCGTTAATACCGGTCGTTATCGTAAATACCGGTCGTTATTTACCGATAACGGTCGTTATTTACCGGTCGTTATCGGTAAATAACGACCGTTATCGGTAGTAACGACCGTTATCGTAAATAACGACCGTTATCGGTAAATAACGGTCGTTACGGTAAAACCGGTCGTTATTTACAAATACGATCGGTATTTTACGATACACGATAACGATTTTTTATAAATAGGGCCCTTGGTGTGCATTTTACTAGTACAATGGAGGTTCTATTTTCTATATTCCATCGTGGGATGTCACCCCTAGTGCTTTACTTATTGGAGACTTATCTGGGTTCTTTACCCAGGCGGTGCAGTACTGTTATGTATTGTCCTGTTTAGCACCTTTAAAAAAGCTTTATAGAGCGTGGCACGCTGAGGTGTGTGGTTAAGATAGAGAGATTGATAGGTAGTTAGATAGATATAGGAGGTGTAGATGGATGATGATAGATGGATAATAGATAGATGATATGTAGGTAGGTCGATGATTAATATAGGTGGTGATGTCGTCTCTGAGTCTCTAGATCTAGATAGCTAGGGTTAGATCGCTGTCGATAGATGATAGCGCACCGAGCGAGAGCTTGCTACCTGTCCGCGCTCGCTCGCTCGCGCTCGCTCGCTCGCTTCTCGCTCGCTCGCTCGCTGCTCGCTCGCTAGCTAGCTCCTTCGCTGCTCGCTAGCTCCGTTCGCTCGCTCGCTCGCTGCTCGTCAGCTCGCTCGCTCGCTGCTCGCTCCCTCGCTCGCTGCTCGCGCGTGGCTCGCTCTCTCGCAGCTCTCCTGTGCTGCTCGCTCGCTGTGCTCCTAGCTGCTAGTGGCTCGCTCGCTCGCTCCCTCGCTCTCGCCTCGCTCCTCTGCTCTCGCTCGCTCTGCCGTCGCCCGTTCGCTCGCTGCTCAGCGCGTCGGCTCGCTCCTCCCTGCTCGCTGCTGCTCGCTCGCCTCGCTCCGCTCGCTCGCTCGCTCGGTTCGCTCGTCTCGCTCGCTCGCTGCTCGCTCGCTCGCTGCTCGCTCGCTCGCGTCGCTCGCTGCTCGCGCGTCGCTCGCTCGCTCCGATCGCTCGCTCTCGGTCGCTCGCTCGCTCGCTCGCTCTCGTCTACTGGTAGTGATATGCAGTGACCGTAAGATAGTTCTATAGATGTCGTGATAGGGCTGTGTGTGTTAGTCGCTCGATAGATAGCGATAGTGACTGGGTACTGATGTAGTTAGTAGCGTGCTAGTCGCTGCTCGGGTCTGCTCGTGCTCGTCGCTCGCTCGCGTCGGTCGATCGCTCCTCTCTCTCGTATCGCTCGCTCGCTCGCTCGGCGTCGCTCGCTCGGTCGCTCGCTCGTTTCTCGCTCGCTCGCTGCGTCGCTCGCTCTTGATCGCTCGCTCGGCGCGGTCGCTCGCTTTCGCTCGCTCGCTCGCGGTCGCTCGCTCGTTGCTCGCTCGCTCGGCGGTCGCCCGTGCTGCTCGCTCGTCTCTGCTCGCTCGGCGGTCGTGCTCGCTCTTTCGTATCGCTCGTCGCTCGAGTGCTCGCTCGTTCGCTCGCTCGCTCGGCGGTTGCTCGCTCGCTCGATCGTCTCGCTCCTCGCTCGGCGTGCTCGCTCGATCGCTCGCTCTCTCGCTCGCCCGCTCCTCGCCCGCTCGCTCGCTGCTCGGTCGCTCGCTCGCTCGTTTCGCGCGCTCCTCGCTCGCTCGCTCGCTCGCTGCTCGTCGCTCGCTCCCCGCCTCCTCGCTCTCTCGCTCTCTCTCGTTCGCTCGCTCGCTCGGCGGTCGCTCGCTCGCTCGCTCGCTCGCTCGCTCGTTCGCTCGCTCCTGCCGGCGTGTCGCTTCTCGTTCGCTGCTCGGCGGTCGCTCGTCTCTGACTGCTCGTGCTGCCGTCCTGCTGCTCGCTTGTGGTCGATGCTCGTCGTTCGTCGCTCGCTGCTCGCTCGCTGCTGTCGCTCGCGCCTCCTCGCTTTGCTGCGCGCTCGCTCGACTCGTCGCTCGCTTTCTCGCTGGCTCGCTCGCGTTCTCGATCGTCCCTGCTCGCGTGCTGCTCGCGCTCGCTCGCTCGTTGCTCGCTGCTCGCCGTTCGTAGATCATAGATAGTGATGCAGAGATAGATAGATAGATAGCCAGATAAGATAGATAGATAGACAGATGTGATAGTTAGATATGCCAGACAGACGAGAGAATATGGAATCTTTAAAAAACGACAGTACCACCTTCTATTTATTAGTGGAGTGAGACAGTTTCCTTTGGGATAAAAGTAGCCAGAGCGCAAAGTACCAATGATTTGCTATTGCTACTAACCCCGCCCTAGATAGCTGTCAGGCAACGTGTTCAGCAGAGATCGTACCCAGAATGATTTACAGCTCTTCTCCTTCCCCTTCCTAACACGCACAGTACATGCTGAGAGGCTCTCAGATAGTGTCCCCTGATCTCCCTGCTACTCCAAACAGACTTGCAGGCAGTGCCGGCAACAGGTACACAATATCATACAGGCATCTCGGGACATTTCCCGGGACTGTATAATGGAGGACTGCTACTTAAAGTCCGGGACTTGGTTAACCCGGACTGTTGGCATCTATGCTTTATTGATGGATTGCACCTGTAGAGATATTAAAGTTATAGACATATTACTAAAAGGAACCCTTACTACAGACATCCTTAATTTCCCAACACCTTCCATTCACAATACTGTATTTCATTTCACTTTGATCACTTATCTGGTAGGGGTGTTTATACTTCCTCCATCACTTCCTGTTTGATGTTTTACATACTACTTCCTGTTTTTACTACTAATCAGGTTATGGAGCAAAGAAAGAATAAAGGATCCTGTTTGTAGCATAGACCTGCCTCCTTCCATTTCCACCATTTTTCTCACACGTATGGATTACATTTATTTTCCACATCTGTACATCTTACAATAAAGGTGTTTAAAACAATAAAACCAAGAAATCAGTAAATAAGGCCTATATTTAATAGATGTTTCCCATTCCGAATTCTAAATAACAATAACTGCTGAACCATTAACCACCTTATATACTTATATCACATCCTGTAATCAACTCCTTATATACTTATATCACATCCTGTAATCAACTCCTTATATACTTATATCACATACTGTAAATCAACTCCTTATATACTTATATCACATCCTGTAATCAACTCCTTATATACTTATATCACATCCTGTAATCAACTCCTTATATACTTATATCACATCCTGTAATCAACTCCTTATATACTTACATCACATCCTGTAATCAACTCCTTATATACTTACATCACTCTGTAATCAACTCCTTATACTTAATCACATCCTGTAATCAACTCCTTATATACTTACATCACATCCTGTAATCAACTCCTTATATACTTACATCACATCCTGTATCAACTCCTTATATACTTATTCACATCCGTAATCAACTCCTTATATACTTATATCACATCCTGTATCAACTCCTTATATACTTATATCACATCCTGTAATCAACTCCTATATACTTATACACATCCTGTAATCAACTCTCTAGAAATATTCAACAACGTTATGTTTACTAATTATTTCCCTACCATAGAGATACCATAGATTCCATAATACCATAGAGTCATTTATCTCCTACCATAGAGATACCATAGATTCATTTATCTCCCTACCTAGAGATACCATAGATTCATTTATCTCCTACCATAGAGATACCATAGATTATTTATCTCCCTACCATAGAGATACATATGATTCATTTATCTCCCTCCACCATAGAGATACCATAGATTCATTTATCTCCCTACCATAGAGATACCATAGATTCATTTATCTCCCTACCATAGAGATACCATAGATTCTTTATCTCCCTACCATAGAGATACCATAGATTCATTTATCTCCCTACCATAGAGATACCAAGCTTCATTTATCTCCCTACCATAGAGATACCATAGATTCATTTATCTCCCTACCATAGAGATACCATAGATTCATTATCTCCCTACCATAGAGATACCATAGTTCATTTATCTCCCACCGTAGAGAGAATGAATCTATTTCTGGCTTTAAGAAAACAGTTCCAACATCTATAGCAAGACAATGGTTTCTCTAGGGCTGGGTACACACCAGCAGATATTTCCGGCCGGGCCGACTGATCCCTGCCAGTCGCCGGGAAATCTGCTGGTGTGGGGCGGCCAACTGCAACCAAGCTCAGTCAACTGTTCGACCAAATCGGACGAAGGGTCTGTCGGTAAATCATGGCCGATCATGCGTTTCCTATGGGAACCACTATTGGCCACTATTGCTGCAACTGACATTCTTTTTGACCCGGAACACTTTGACAGAAAATGGATTCTGTCATATGTGAATTTTCTGATGTGCAGTAAAGCGGCATTTCCTTGCAAACATTTCCCACATACAGAACAAGAAAATGGTTTCTCTCCAGTGGTATTTTTCTGATGAATTTAAGGTTATACCTTTGAGCAAAACATTTCCCACATTCAGAACAAGAAACGTTTTATCTCCTGTGTGAGTTCTTCTGATGTGCAGTGAAGTGTTGTTTATTTGCAATCAAAACATTCCCACATTCAGAACAAGAAAATGGTTTCTCTCCTGTGTGAGTTCTCTGATGTGGCTTAAAGTGGCATTTTCTTGCAAACGTTTCCCCACATTCGAACAAGAAAATGGTTTCTCTCCATTGTGAATTTTCTGATGTATGTAGGTAATACCTTTGAGCAAAATGTTTTCCCACATTCAGAACAAGAAAATGTTTTCTCTCCAGTGTGGAAGTTTTCTGATGTACTGTAAGGCTAAACCTTTGAGCAAACATTTCCCACATTCAGAACAAGAAAACAAATTGTCTCTCGTGTGAATTCTCTGATGTGCAGTAAAGTGGCATTTTCGTGAAAAACGTTTCCACATTCAGACAAGAAAACGGTTTCTCTCCAGTGTGAATTTTCTGATTAGTGTAAGGTATACCTTTGACCAAAACATTCCCACATTCAGAACAAAAAAACGGTTTCTCTCCTGTGTGAGTTCTCTGATGTGCAGTAAACTGGTGTTTTCTAGCAAACATTTTCCACATTCAGAACAGAAAACAGTTCCTCTCCAATGTGCATTTTCTGATGTAAAGTAAAGTAATACCTTTGACCAAAACATTTCCCATTCAGAACAACAAACACGTTTCTCTCCAGTGTGAAGTCTCTGATGTTGTGTAAGGTAATACCTCTGACCAAAACATTTCCCACACTCAGAACAAGAAAATGGTTTCTCTCCAGTGTGAGTTCTTTGATGTGCAGTAAAGTGGCATTTTCTTGCAAAACATTTCCCACATTCAGAACAAGAAAACAGTTTCTTTCCATTGTGAAATTTCTGGTGTAATGTAAGGTAATACCGTTGAGCAAAACATTTCCCACATTCAGAACAAGTAAATGGTTTCTCTCCTGTGTGAGATTTCTGATGTGCAATGAGAAAGCTTTTTAATGCAAACCACTTTCCCCATTTAGACAAAATAATTGCTGTCTTTGTTTGGGAATTCCAATTGCTTGTTAAGATTTTTCTTTTTGTTGCATTTGTCTTTTGCCAAGCGTTACTTAGGTTGGATCCCATGGTATCAGTAGATGGATCTGTTCCCTGTATCTGTTCTGTAAGTGGATTAATGTACAATCTGAACATTCTCCTTCCCATGATTCCCTCTCCCTCTTTAAACATTTGATATATAATTATACTGACAGCTGTTATTTAGGTTGGATCCCATGGTATCAGTAGATGGATCTGTTCCTGTATCTGTTCTGTAAGTGGATTAAGGTACAATCTGAACATTCTCCTTCCCATGATTCCATCTCCTCTTTAATACCATTTGATATATAATTATCTGACAAGCTGTTATTTAGGTTGGATCCATGGTATCAGTAGATGGATCTTTCCTGTATCTGTTCTGTAAGTGGATTAATGGTACAATCTGAACATTCTCCTTCCATGATTCCATCTCCTCTTTAATACCATTTTGATATATAATTATCTGACAAGCTGTTATTAGGTTGGATCCCATGGTATCAAGATGGATCTGTCCCTGTATCTGTTCTGTAAGTGGATTAATGGTACATCTGAACATTCTCCTTCCCATGATTCCATCTCCTCTTAATACCACTTGATATATAATTATCTGACAAGCTGTTATTTAGGTTGGATCCCATGTATCAGTAGATGGATCTGTTCCCTGTATCGGTTCTGTAAGTGGATTAATGGTACAATCTGAACATTTCTCCTTCCCATGATTCCATCTCCTCTTTAATACCATTTGATATATATTATCTGACAAGCTGTTATTTAGGTTGGATCCCATGTTATCATGTAGATGGATCTGTTTCCCTGTATCTGTTTTGTAAGTGGATTAATGGTACAATCTGAACATTCTCTCTTCCCATGATTCCATCTCCTCTTTTACCATTTGATATATAATTATCTGACAAGCTGTTATTTAGTTGGGTCCCATGGATCAGTAGATGGTCTGTTCCCTGTATCTGTTCTGTAAGTGGATTAATGGTACAATCTGAACTATCTCCTTCCCATGATTCCATCTCCTCTTTAATACCATTTGATATATAATTATCTGACAAGCTGTTATTTATGTTGGATCCCATGGTATCATTAGATGGATCTGTTCCCTTATTCGTTCTGTAAGTGGATATGGTACAATCTGAACATTCTCCTTCCCATGAATTCATCTCCTCTTAATACCATTTGATATAAATTATCTGACAAGCTGTTTTTATGTTGGATCCCATGGTATCATAGATGGATCTGTTCCCTGTATCTGTTCTGTAAGTGGATTAATGGTACAATCTGAACATTCTCCTTCCATGATTCCATCTCCTCTTTAAACCATTTTGATATATAATTATCTGACAAGCTGTTATTTAGGTTTGGATCCCATGGTATCATAGATGGATCTGTTCCCTGTATCTGTTCTGTAAGTGGATTAATGGTACAATCTGACATTCTCCTTCCCATGATTCCATCTCCTCTTTTAATACCACTTGATATATAATTATCTGACAAGCTGTTATATTTAGGTTGGATCCCATGGTATCAGTAGATGGATCTGTTCCTGTATCTTTCTGTAAGTGGATTAATGGTACAATCTGAACATTCTCCTTCCCAGATTCCATCTCCTCTTAATACCATTTGATATATAATTATCGACAATGCTTTATTTAGGTTGGATCCCATGGTATCAGTAGATGTGATCTGTTCCCTGTTCTGTTTCTGTAGAGGATTAATGGTACAATCTGAACATTCTCCTTCCCATGATCCATCTCCTCTTTATACCATTTGATAACAGCTGTGTTACAGTTTCCTCTTATCAGTTGGAGAATGTCACCATTTGGGAAATTTTCTTCTGGTTCCTCATCCACAATCTCACTTGGTTTATTCTCACAGCACAAATTTGTTTCCAGATTAGGTTAGTATCACTGTTATCTTCATAGTCCATCTGTAAATGATACAAACATGGAAAATCATTCTGATCCTTTATAGATCTGCAGGTAGATTAATAATCCAGATTATATTATGATAGTGAACATAATCTCTTATATTAAATGTATTATAGATAATATATCACCCCTCTCCAGTTAATGTACAACCAAAACCCATATAGTTAGATGATAGATAGACAGAAGTAGGTAGATAGAGAGCTAGTGATAGATAGATAGTAGATAGATAGATGATAGATAATAGATAGATAGTTAGAAGTAGGTAGATAGTGAGCTAGTGATAGATAGATAGATGATAGATAGATAATAGATAGATAGATGATAGATAATAGATAGATAGATGATAGATAGAAGTAGGTAGATAGAGAGCTAGTGATAGACAGATAGATAGAAATGATAGTTATATATGATAGATAGAAGTAGGTAGATAGAGAGCTAGTGATAGATAGATAGATGATAGATAGATGATAGATATATAATAGATATATAGTTAGATAGATGATAGATAGATAATAGATAGATAGTTAGATAGATGATAGATAGAAGTAGGTAGATAGAGAGCTAGTGATAGACAGAATACGAAGATGATAGATAGATAATAGATAGATAGAAGTAGGTAGATAGAGAGCTAGAGATAGATAGATGATAGACAAAGGAGGTAGATAGTGAGCTAGTGATAGATAGTTAGATAGATAATAGATAGATGAGAGATAGATGATAGATAATAGATAGATAGATAATAGATAGAAGTAGGTAGATAGTGAGCTAGTGATAGACAGACAGTACTGCACTGTATGGGTAAAGAACCCAGATAAGTCTCCAATAAGTAAAGCACTAGGGTTTGTACATCCCACGATGAATGATACAAAGTAGAACCTTTATTGTACTAGTATAAATACATACACAAGTATAAAGATAATTCCCACATCCCAATGCAAACTAAACCCCCTGCTAGATGATAGAACTTGATGTAATGGACTTTCTATCTTCATTACCAGTCCCCAGTGATGTCTTTGTTAAATAGCTAAGGCTGGGTACACTCGGGCATATTTTTTGGCCCAATCGACAGTACCACTGTGTATTGGCCGATTGGGCCAAATAATCTGTGCTGCTTTTGGCTGCAGCCGCGAGCGATGACAATCAATCCGACCGGGACAAAAGGACACGTCGGTCAATCACAGCCAATCGTGCTGTTCCCGTGACCAAGCTCAGTCAGGATAAATAGTCTCTTGGGGCCCTATTTATAAAAAATCGTTATCGTAAAATACCGATCGTTATCGTAAAATAACGACCGGGTTTTTACCGATAACGACCGTTATTTACCGATAACGACCGTTATTTACCGATATCGTTAATACCGGTCGTTATCGGTAAATACCGGTCGTTATTTACCGATAACGGTCGTTATTTACCGGTCGTTATCGGTAAATAACGACCGTTATCGGTAAGTAACGACCGTTATCGGTAAATAACGACCGTTATCGGTAAATAACGGTCGTTATCGGTAAAAACCCGGTCGTTATTTTACGATAACGATCGGTATTTTACGATAACGATACTTACATCACATCCTGTAATCAACTCCTTATATACTTATATCACATACTGTAAATCAACTCCTTATATACTTATATCACATCCTGTAATCAACTCCTTAATCTGACAAGCTGTTATTTAGGTTGGATCCCATGGTATCAGTAGATGGATCTGTTCCCTGTATCTGTTTTGTAAGTGGATTAATGGTACAATCTGAACATTCTCCTTCCCATGATTCCATCTCCTCTTTAATACCATTTGATATAGAAGGGATTCTGGGAACTTCCAATCCCCCTACACATGTCTCTGTTTATATTATATTTAATTGTGTCC